>CM040931.1:26247812-26761578 GCA_023029165.1 Gobiocypris rarus | reverse complement strand
CAATTTTTCCACTTAAGCACTCAAAGGCAGCAATACATTGTTACAAGCAAGCCACTGTTTTCGATGATTCCATGATTTATTTTACATTTTTATAGATTTTTTTTATGTGTACAGATAAAAAAGACATTTAAATGGTTACTATCTTACAAAACAGGCCAGTGCAGCTAGGAAATGATTAATTAGGATATAATTCTATGTAACCTTGAGTACAATGTTTTTACTTGCATCATGTAGTTTAAGATATGTAAACAATCACTCTAAGAATAAAATATAGATCATTGCATTTTTTTTTCAAATTGAGGTAGTAATAACTTTTTTTGCAGGTTCATTTTACTTGCACTTGAAATATAGGCTATGCTGGCTGCAACACTATAATGCTAAGATTTAAGCAAAAAATATGCACTCAACATTCTTTTATAACCTGGAAAACCCTAGATAAGTGTCTGAATGATTGATTGCATATAGATTATTTGCCATTTTTCATAGAATTACAAAATAAACAATGCAATTACACAATCCTATTTCTGTCAGGACCACTATCGTCATTTAGCATAAAGTTTGGATTGGATGCGGTTCTGTTCCTGGCAAGAGCAGCGATAAACCCCCCTAGGGTAAACAGAACCAAAAATTTATTGCAGATACCATTAATGCCAATATTAAAATTTTCAACATAATTCGGGAATTTAGTCAATGCCAAATCCTGACTGACGAGAGTAGGAGCTGGGGATGGAGTAGGGTAAATGAGCTCTGGAGAACGCGATAGCTGCTGATAGTACTGAAGGATGTAATATGTATGCTGTGATAGACATCGTATTCCAATAGGTAGAAGTGATCTGCTGACAGTCAGCTGATGAGAGCTAACGTGACCAGCCAGAACTAATGCTACACATGATTTCAGGCATACAAAAATCCATTGAGGAAAATAATAATACCAATCCCAATCAAATTGACCAGTTTACCTATTAGGTACCCCATTGATTTTTTTTTTCTTTCCTTTCTTTCTTTTGAAACAGTTAGCCCTTCTGTTCAAAATAACCAGTCCTGTATAAGAATGTAAAACACCTTCAACCTCCTGGGACTGGATTCACAAAAATCTTATTAGGAAAGAACCTTTGACATTTTTAAAAGTCACCATGAAATCAAAATGGACAATTCTTATTTTTTAATGGAATATTCTGCTATTTATAATAAATTATTTATCCACACACATCATTATTATTATTTTAATATTCAAGTTCCCTTGTAATTTTTGTAAAATGTCCCTCTCTCATGCAATGACATTTCTTCTCTGATGATGTTTACCTGTCACTCACATGAGATCATAGCACACAACAATCATCCAATTAAGCCATGCCCTGCATTTGTCCTTGTTTGAGAAGATGTTTCACTTGCATATATATATCACAATAGGGAATGAAGGACTATCAAAACTTACATTTTATGGCAACTTCAAGATAAATTCCACAAAGTTCATAAGAATATTCATGAGGGCACTACTTAAATCTTAAGAACTCCAGCACTCAGCTTCACATTTTTAATACTGTGTACTTGAAATTGTTATTTTTAAAGAGCCTGTGTCAAGATGGATTGGTCTCTTGCATTAATGATTTCTGCCTTTTTGCAATCTCTATGCGCCCTGAGCCTATGTGCTCTGTCTGTGTGTCTAGCGTTGAGAACGTGTCCTGTACAGGTCCTTCTCAAAATATTTCAGTTGGTGTGCAATGAATCTAAAATATATGAAAGTTTAATTTTTATCATTACATTATGGAAAATAATGAACTTTTATCACAATATTTTTTTTAGAAGGACCTGTATATGTTCTCATTTTTGGTGAATGCTGCCAAAGAAAAAATGAGGACTTTATTTGACTTGTTTTTGTTGTTACTGACCTCCGACGACTTTTACATGTGAAAAAATAGCAATTACAAAGAACTTTATTATTAAGATTGTTTTGTGAATCCAACCCCTAAACACTACACTATCTAGTCCCATTCTTCATCACTTCTGTCCCTGGGTTACAGATAGAAGCTAGGTGCTTAAACGCTGGTCCAAGGTCAGAGAACAGCTCAGGATCAAACTCATTAATGGGCAGGTCTATGGGGTCAAGGTCTGCCAAGTTCTCTGAGTTGTCCTCAAAGGCGTAAAGCTGAGGCTCATAATCAAGCAGCTCATTTTCTAGGGACTGTATTGAATGCAGCCTCTGAAAGTTGAGGAAGAAATATGGTCAGTGGATGAATTAATGAATCAATGTTGAATGTATCTACTGCTTGTCTGTGGAAAACTGAATCAGCTACTTTGGAACTTACCTGAAAAAGCAAGCTTTGTAGAGTCGCTCGCCTGATGAAATAGGCACTGTGTCTTCTTTGTGAGCTCCTCCTAATAAATGTTGAACCCTAAGGGGTGAAAGGAAATCCCTATATAGTACTGATTTTAAGATCTTACAAGAGAACCATTTTACAGAACAATACAAAGTTTAGATGTATTAAAATTATTAAGATTTACCTGGTAGCGGTTGTCATCCTGGATTTGTTTCCACATCCATGTTTGTTTCTTAGGTACAGAAGACAATACAGTAAATATTGAACTACCACTTTTACTTTGAAAGGATCATTATATGAATTATTTTGAAATGAGTACTTTTTAAATGATTGTGACAATTTTGTAAACAAACTCTGCTGTATTACCTCACTAGAATACTGTGATCTGTCTCTAGACCAATACTCATCCACTTGAACTGGGAGACTATGAGTGGCTATAATGTTACTAGATACCTGTGGGCAAAAAAAAAAAACATGAATATAATACAATTCTTTCTAGTTTAAAGAAGGACAGTGGCTTTATGAACTTAGGGCCCTGTTTTAACGGATCTGAGCGAATGGTCGGCACACCAGGCGCATGGTCCAAAAGGGTTGTACCTAGTCTCTTAATGAGTCAATGGTGTGTTTTGGGTGTAACGTGCAACCAACCAATCAGAGTCTCATTTCGCATTCCCTTTAAAAGCCAGTTAAACTTGCACCATGGTGGATTTGTGTCACAATTGACCAGTGTGAGTGCCCGCGATCACCAGAGGGCACTCCAACCCAGACTGTCATTCTACCGTAGACTACATCTCCCATAATCCTTTGCCCGGACTCATCATCACTCATTGATTACATCCACCTGCACCCCATTACCTTGTTAGCTCACACTATAAAAACCATGTTCACTCTGTCAGTCACTGCCAAGTCTTGTTTAGTGTTACACTGCATTTCTGAGCGTTTTCCCTGGTTTCATGTCTCTTGGTTCATTGGATTTCTTGCCTGTCTCGTGGATTACCCTTTGCCTGTCGCCTCTGTTTTGTTTGCTGGATTGGACTGATGCTTGTGTATGACTTTTTGCCTGTTTTCTGACTACGATTGTGGATTACCTTCTGAATAAAGCTGCATTTGGATCTCCAACCTTCTGTCTCAGAGCATTCGTGACAGAAGACTTCGCCATGCACAGATCCAGCAGAGTGAACGTCTGTCCACAAATGAGTCCAGCCTCACAGATCATGCGTCTCCGCCAGGGAGATTGCCCGATCGAGGACTATGTACAAGAGGATATTGAACTGGCACATCTCTCCACAATGAACATGGTATGTCTAATGATATTTTTTCGAGGGGGACTATCTGAGCCATTAAGTTCAATCATGCCATTGCACAACCCTAATTGGACTCTGGAATTTTATATAAATATGGCACTGCAACTGTGTGGTTCTGCATTCACTGTGGGAGTAGCAGAGGAGGAACACTGCACTGCCGCAGTACCCGCCAGTCCAGAGTCTCCTTCCATCCCAGCCTCTGACCAGCATTCAGAGACGCCCCCGGCCTCTGACCAGAGTCCAGAGAGGGCTCCGGCCCGCCTGCCGAGTCCAGAGAGGGCTCCGGCCCCGCCTCGAGTCCCGAGTCCAGAGAGGGCTCCGGCCCCGCCTCGAGTCCCGAGTCCAGAGAGGGCTCCGGCCCCGCCTCGAGTCCCAAGTCCAGAGAGGCCCGGCCCCGCCTCGAGTCCCGAGTCCAGAGAGGGCTCCGGCCCCGCCTCGAGTCCCGAATCCAGAGAGGGCTCAGGACCGTCTGCCAAGTCCAGAGAGGGCTCCGGGCCCTCCTCGTGTCCTGAGTCCAGAGAGGGCTCATGCTGGACCACCTGCTCTGCCTGCTCCGCCGTGGTGGTCTTCAACCTCGTCACGCCACTGTGGTGGTCGCCTGCTCCACCGTGGGGTCTTCAGCCTCGTCTACTTCGGGCCGTGGTGGTCGTCTGCTCCGCCGCGGGGTCTTCAAACTTGTCTACGCCACTGTGGTGGTCATCTGCTCTGCCGTGGGGGTCTTCAACCTTGTCTACGCCCCTGTGGTGGTCATCTGCTCCGCCGTGGGGTCTTCAACCTTGTCTGCTCCGCCATGGGGTCGTTGACCTCGTCTGCACTACTGTGGTGGTCGCCTGCTCCGCCCTGGCTGCCTGCATCACCTTGGCCACCTGCTCTGCCTCGCCAGCCTGGTCATCTGCCTGGCCTGCACCACCCTGGTCATCTGCCGAGCCTGCTCTGCCTCAGTCTCCAGGCCCACTTCCACTCCACGGGCCTGGCCTCCATCCCACCCCAGGTCCGCCTCCGCTCCACCTCTCTCCTGGACAATTTTAGGAGCGCCTGGAAGCCGCTCCTTTGAGGGGGCTATGTCACAATTGACCAGTGTGAGTGCCCGCGATCACCAGAGGGCACTCCAACCCAGACTGTCATTCTACCATAGACTACATCTCCCATAATCCTTTGCCCGGACTCATCATCACTCATTGATTACATCCACCTGCACCCCATTACCTTGTTAGCTCACACTATAAAAACCATGTTCACTCTGTCAGTCACTGCGAAGTCTTGTTTAGTGTTACACTGCATTTCTGAGTGTTTTCCCTGGTTTCATGTCTCTTGGTTCATTGGATTTCTTGCCTGTCTCCGTGGATTACCCTTTTGCCTGTCGCCTCTGTTTTGTTTGCTGGATTGGACTGATTGCTGGTGTATGACCTTTTGCCTGTTTTCTGACTACGATTGTGGATTACCTTCTGAATAAAGCTGCATTTGGATCTCCAACCTTCTGTCTCAGAGCATTCGTGACAATTTGCTATTTACATGGAGGAATTTGTAAGTGGAAAGACTGAACTAGAGACCTGCGCGGAACGGGTCTTGCACCCGTAGGATTCTGTCCCACTCCCGCAAAAATATATGTAAAGCCCCGTTTCCATCAAAATTACCCAGAACAATTTGTCCCAGGAACTTTTTTCTCCCCAGACCTGCATGCTGTTCCATCATGGTCAAAAGTACCGTGAAGATTAGTCGGGTGACGTAGGACTGAGTGCAACTTTCCAGTTCCCACTGGATTTCTTCCTCCGCAAATACACTTAATAAAGCCTGAACCTAGTCGTCTGTCCATCGGTTGTATTTTTTAATATACATTAAAATGCTGCATATGCTCAACCAACTTTGAAAAAGTACTACCTCGCGAGCCGGGCCGTTCGAGGGGACATTTTTACCTGGAAATTTATTTAGACCCTGGTTTGTGCGTTCGAAACACACAGAGTACCACCCCGAAGTCCCTAGTTCCTGGGGAAGGTTCCCATGGTGGAAACCTTATCATGCTCCTGCCCACAACATTCATGTTTTGTCCTAAAATGCAATTATATTTATGTTTATAAATATAAACAATGCCCATGCTTGTGCCTGTAAATCGCTTTTATTTTGTTTTAATTGGTCTTGTTGCTTTTATGCAATAGATGAATAACAATTTATTTGTTTTTAGAAGTTTTATTTTTAGTTCTGTCAGGATCACTATCACAAGTTATAGACAATTAGCATAGTTTAGATTGGAGGTATGGTTCTGTTCTGTAAGAACTCCCTGCGCATCCATGTAGCCTAGCATGGATAAGAGCAGGGAGAGCAGTGATAAACCCCCCTGGGTAAACAGAACAGAAGCAATGATGTATTGCAGATAGCATTCATGTCAATATAAAAATGTACAACCTAATTGGGGAATTTAGTCTGATTCAGGGGAATCAAAAGCAAAATCCTGACTGATGAGAGGAGGAGCTGGGGATGGAGGAGGGTAATTAGCTCTGGAGAACGCGATCGCAGCTGATAATACTGAAGGAGCTTATATGCATGCTGTGATAGGCACCGTATTCCTATAAGCAGACGAGATCAGCTGAAATTCACTGATGCGAGCTTGACTAACATGCCCTGCCAGAACTAACGCTATACGCTGGATATATTTCTATTTTGCGAGGCACACACACAAGTACCTTACTGCCCACACTCGGCAAACATCAAATCTAGTCCTGCGCCACACTCTATTTCGTTCCTGCTTGTTTTCTGTTCAGTTGTCTGGTATTGTCTGAGCTAAGTGCACATTGTTTCGCATATTGTCTTATTCTTTATAAATAAACCTTGTATTTACCTTATCCTCATCTTCATCTTCCTCTGACCCCAGAGTTACATAATATTAATTAACATTTCCCCAACAAGGAGTAATCAACTTTTGAATGGAGCGACAGTATTTGTGTTCCAGCATGGCAGAGACCTGGATAATTATGTGGAGGAGTTCCTTAACATCTGCCATCAATGACATCTGTTTGATGCAAGGATTCAGGTGTGGTCTGGACGAAGCTCCGCTTCATCATGTCCTGGTCATCCCTGCTTGACCCTGGGTAGTTACATCAACTTTGCGCTGTGGACGATCGGATCCATCCACAGCTTCACAGGGTTCCCTCATCCCTCCAGCTCCCCCTTGGTCAGTCGTCACCCCTGTGGCCACAGACCACGTGCCTCCCGCTGTGCTTCAGATCTCCACCCCTAGGGCTGCGGTGGGGTCCTCCTTCCCCTCGGACTTGCCCTTAGTCTTCAGTCACACCGGCTCCGCCTCAGGCCTCGGGAGTTCTGGTGTCCCCTTAGGTGCTTGTCACCACGGCTACATCCAGGTCTCCAGTGGCAGCGGTGCCGCTCGAGGTCATCAGCTCTCGCCTGGGGATCCCCTGACATCGGTTTCTTCTCTGTCGGTCATTCCACGGAGATCGTCGACCACTCCCTCCATCCGTTGTCAGCTCTGTGCTCATAACATAGGGAGGCGTTATGTTCTGTTTATTTTAGTTTTCATGGAGTATCAGTTTGTTTTCATTGGTCACATGTCTTCCTTTGTTCTACTTTCCCGCCACAATCTGTCACCATGGACATTAATCACAGCTGTTCATTATTTTAGTTAATCATCTGTGTATTTAAGTTCCTCCTTGTTTTCTGTTAAGTTGTCTGGTATTGTCTGTGCTAAGTGCACACTTATTCTTTATAAATAAACCTTATCCTTATCCTCGTCTTCATCTTCCTCAGACCCCAGCATTACAGATGGCAGTGAAGATGATGCTACTCGCAGCAGGTTTTCCAAGTTTGGGTCAGTCAGTCTTGAGTGGAATCAAGTTTTTGCAAGAGTCAGTTTTGAAAAGAACTGCTCACAGCTGTAGGTCGTCCCAAACAGAAATGCAAACTTCAGTGTATGTCTCCTCAGAATTGGAAAGTCATCAGAACGTAGATACAGTTTATAGAACTCGAGCAGAGGGGGGTTATTGTTATTTTACTTAGCTTTGAGCTCCTCATTGCTTTGCAGCTTAATTATTTTGTGTTGTAGCTTGTCAGGTACATCAGATGGTTCCACATCAAATGGCGTAGCAAATATCTGCAGTTCCTTTTGTCTATTTTTCATGTCCTGAAACCTTTCACCAAATGCCTGAAGCAGTTTTGCACACTCACCAGCATATTCAGCTCTCATAGCAGCTTTTGTTCTTGCAGAGTAGGAAAATGCACAGTGTTACCCTTTTCCAGTTGCAATTGCCACAGCTTTAATTTTCCTTCGAATGATTTCACGCTTGAAAGCAGAGAGCAGAGAAGCTGGTTCAGACCTTGGAGCTTGACTTTCAACTCTGACAGGTACTTGGTCCACCATAAATGCCAAATCACACAGCAACTTGCCATCAATGAGTTCCAAAACAGGTTTTCCCTTAATCTCCAAGAATTGTTTAACTTCTTCCCTCAGATAATAAAACCTGCGCATATCTGCGCAACTCGCCATTGCATCTCACAATGGTAAACCAGATCTCCATACTCAGACACAAGATCACTCAGTAACTTCTTGAACTGGTGGCTGTTTAGCCTCTGCTTTTGATTACATTTATGGTGGAAACGACAGTTGTCATTACACTGTGGAGCTTTAGGAATGCGCACACAGATTATCTTGATGTATGATACAGTGCCAAACAACTAAATAATTTGGATTGAGAACTTGTGACTAATTTATTTTTTGACCAATGCAGTTAATCCCTTTATGGCCAAGCATGCATGGAGCTCCATCTATGGCTAGGCCATGTAACTTTTCAAATGGTAGATAAAATTGGTTCATCGCCAAAACAACTTGTTTAAACAAATCCTCACCTTTGGTAGTGTCATGCATGCAAAGATAGCAATTCCTCACTCAGTAATCCCACGCACAAAAATGGCTAGTTGGGCGGTATTTTTTATGACCGTTGTTTCGTTGCAGGCCAGAGAGAAAAACAGATTTTTTTTTGTCTTTTAGTGTTGTTTCAGTAATTCGTTCTGCAATGGTTTCAGCTTCTTAGCTATTAGCTCGCTCACCACAAAACTTACATGAGTAACATTGTCTCTGTCAGAATGTGTTCTTGTGAACTGCTTGTTGGGCAACCAACTTAGCAGAAAACCGTTAACTTTATCCAAGCACATTTGTCCTTGCAACTCATCCAGTTTATCATGTTTCAAGCTGTAATGACAATCAAGATTGGCCTTTTTCATCACTTCAAGCGCATCCCCACAAAGTAGGCAGACTGGCCTGCATTTCACTTCGACAAAAAGGGACTTTTAGATACGGTCTGAAGGCCGGATGTTCCCAACCCCTGCTTTAGACCAAGTTTTTGTTGGTCAATGGCGCAGTCATTTTCAGTTGCCTCAAAATAGCAACGCGCCAACAATGTGCCTGAACACACCTCGTTTTCAGACCAGCACACCCATGGGCGAACAGATGGGCACGAGTGCATTTGCTATTTAAACAATGTGGTGCTGGACATTGAAACTAGCAAAAAAACAGCTGCCTGGTTTCACATTGTGCCAAGTGTATGATAGGGCCCTTAGTGTTTCCAAGACATAATTATGCAACAAACAGAAATGTTTACCATACCTGCTGAATGTCAGATGTCTGTTGAACCCCATTATAGACAAGAGTTGCATCCTTTGACTGACTAACAGATGTTTTCTTCAGTAGAATAGTCGGGACCTTAATGAATATAAATAACCGATTAACAGTCATTTGTTATCTTTGTAGAATTAACTTAGGAACAAAAAGCCCAAAAAGGAAAGCTTTATTTAGCTTTTCATAAGAAATCATAATGTCAGATATTACCATACAATCAGTGCCAGGTGTCTCAATGTTAGAAGGCAGAAGGGCATCTTCTAAGACATTGTCTACCTCCACTAGAGTCTTCACAGTCCCACAAGAGCAAGTGAGGGACAGCAACAGACATGCTAATAGGAAAAATGGCTTTCAAATTCAAGATTTAACTTTATTACATTCATTATCAAATATTAGAAATCTTTGTGCACTCTCACAAGTAATAGTGAGTACCAAATCCTTGTTGTGCTAAAAGACTGTTAAAACGTTCTTCAATATGTCCTGCCTCAATAATAATAGGACAACACAGATTAATAATTGTGTTTATTCAATCTTTTGGGAATTTAACAGAATCCAGTGCTTACCCAAAATCATCAGCGCGCGGCAAAGATGGTAATTCCTATCACACCACTTCCTACTTTTTGCTGTGTGTTGCGCTGCAGAAGACAGTTTGGTGAGACGGCACAATCGCATGCAGCAACAGAGAGATTCTGGAGGACAAACTTGCCCTGCTTATCAGAGATTTTCATAATCAGTGTGTACAGACTGGTATGAACCCTTTTATCCTTCACCAAATGCACTGTGTTACCTAAAAGACAAAGTAAAAAAATGTAAATTAAAAAAAGATGAAAGTGATGATGGTGATGATTCATCCTCCAGTGAGCTGACAGTGGCAATGGAAAGGTTTTATTTACCATGGCTGGGGTCAAAGCTCCATTCTTCCTTATGATCTCCTATTATTTCAAAACTGAATGGTCCGCTGTACGGATCTCCATCAGGGTCATAGGCTGTGATCTCTGTACTTGACACTTCATCAGACTGACAAACAGAAACCATGTTCTCCTTTAACAAGGGGACATTATCGTTCTTGTCTTCAATGTAGATCTGAATTGTAGCAGTGCTTGTCATTGGAGGATGGTCATCTGGTGTGGAAAATCAGTAATTCGAAAGAGAAAAAAATAAATAATACTTATATAGATAATAGTTATAATAGTGATAATAGTTTTAGTAGACTATGTAGGTGTTGTCTGTGCATTCGGCCTGAGACACTAGGCTCCAGTGTCTCTAAGACCCTACAAGCGGTTAGGAAAATAGATGTATGTATGGTTTGCCAAATGCAAAACAACCATATTGTATTACCCTTCTCTGTCACAAGGACTGTGACTGTGTAAGTCCCATTGGTCACATGACTTGACTCTCTGTCCAATGTCTCTTTTACAAAGATTTCTCCAGTTGTTTTGTCTACTCTGAACCACCCTGCAGGATCTTGTTCAATAGAATACCTGATGGGAGGAAACAATAATTTTAACATGCGTATCTGGATCCCCAGAAGTGGCATCAAAATTTTTGACAGTTTAGTCACAGTCACTGTCATTTTATTAGATCCAAAATAATGAACAGAATTTTTTAATGGCTTTTAAGCAACTGGTGTTGAGGTGATTTTTAGACACAATGGGCCCTATTTTAACAATATAAGCGCATGGTCTACAGTGAACGGTGAAAGTGCACAAAGGGTGTGTCCGAATTCCCTTTTGCTAGTTTAACAACGGCAAAAATGTTTAGCGCGCCTGGTCTAAAAGGATTGTCCCTTTTCTCTTAATGAGCCATGAGTGTGTTTTGGGCATAACGTGCAACAAACCAATCAGAGTCTCATCTCCCGTTTCCTTTTAAAGCCAGTTGCGCTCATGCCATGGCAGATTCGCTATTTACATGGCGGAATTTGCTAGCGGAAAAACGTAACGCTTCTTTAGCAAGGAAAAGGATCTGTTCGTCCAATGACGCTTGCTTGCTCATCATTACTGCAAATTGGTAGGCTAATTCTGATAAATGCAATGACTATCCATTATGACATGTAGGCATTTGTATATTTACATATACAATAATAATCTTTTACATTTTAATTATTTAATTTTTAAAATATAAAAATGTGCGTCCCTGTGTGTGTAAGCAGAGTGTACGCATGTTGTGGACCCACCTACAGGGACATATTACTAACGCACTCTTTAAATAGCAAAATAATATTGCGCAATTGGATATAGACCAGGTTTAAATAGCAATGCACCAACAATGCGCCTGAACACACCTTATTTTCAGATCAGCACGCCCATGGGTCGCAGAAATGAGCACAAATGCATTTGCTATTTAAACAACGTGCAGGACGAGAAATGACAACTGAGTCAGGCCTGACCAGGTGTATGATAGGGCTCAATAAGTTCAAACAGGTGCCCCTATCAGCTTAACCACAGGTGTAGTTCATTACTGTTGTGTAGCAACAACATCCACATATTTTTAACTCCAGATGGAGTGAAATTATTCTGATAATTGAACACATAAGAAACATACTCTAGTTTGTGGGGACGTCCACTGTCAGGATCGACTGCTGTCACTCTGTCCACAAAAGCTCCAATAGCACCATTTTCTTCTATAATTACTTTCCTTTTTGGATCAAGGAAGTATGGGGGGTCATTTGCATCTTCTACTGTTATGGTAATATTAATAGAGGATGGTTTTGATGGATTTGTGATGACAGTCCAGAGGCCATCTGCAGGTTTATCCTTCACCTCACAAGAGAAATAAGGCTCTTCATTCTCTACAGAGATGGTGAGTTTATGTTCTGCTTGTTCTTCAAAGTCTAGGGGCTGCATGCAGATAATTAAGAGAATTAAAACCAAAATAATAATAATAATAATAATAATGAACATAATATCAATATAGCAGGTATTTGCTTGTGTGCTAAGAAATACATTTGTCAAAATTACACTAATAAATACATCACAAATAAATACATCACAAAATAAATACATCACAAAAGCAACACTGTAACCCTAAATCACTAAAATGAATAATTATTACTATACATAATTTATATTGTATACATTTATATATACAATATGAATTATGAATTCAAATAAAACATTTTCACTCATTTAGCCTAAAGGTTAATGAATAACGGAGGTGTAAAACAAACAAACAAAACAAACAAAAAACATGCCACTTAGGTCCTTCTGCCCCAATTCTTATTTTGTAATTGTATCTTTCCACTTCAAAATAAAAACTATATTGTTTATTCCACAAATCTAAAGACAGTAATGTGTCAACAAATCCCTCATTAACAAATAGACACAAAAACCATAATACAATATCATCATCACAATTTCCAATTTCCAGATATACAAAACTGTGACTGCCTAAATCTTACAAATGTTGATATAGATGAAATTACAAAACTAAAAAGAGTGTAGCCATTTATTAAATGTGTACATTTTGAGGCATCTATAATCAAGTAAGAAATTAAGGCAGACCCTACTAATGACCTCTAAATGACCATACCCCTGAATAATTTATTTCTTTGTGATGATGAGATTGTGAACACTGACTTTTACAGAATAGGCTACAGTGTGTTAGCATACCTTAATCACTGTGATGATTCCATCATTGGTGTCTTTGTCAGTGTTGATGGAGAAGTGACCACCTTTGTCCCCTTTTAAGAAGTATCTGACCCTCCATGCAGCAGTGAGACGCGTGTCAGTATCAGTTGTGTGTATTTTGAGAGGGGAGATACCTTTTGTCCCTTCTATCACATTCCCTGAACCCTGAATGAATATGATAATAGATAAATAAAAAAGTTCACCACAATTTACCCCAATTTTTCCAAACCTGTATACATTTATTTTTTGGCAGTGGTTATTTGCACAAATTGCAAACAGCAATAGATACTATTTACACTAAGTGCAAATAGTAATAGATGCTATTTAAACTAAGAGAAAAAAGTGATATATTCTATTTACACCATGTAAAAGTAGTTCTTTGCTATGTGTATAAATAGTAATTAGATGCTTTATTTTGACAGATACATAATATTTGCACCTCAGTATTGTTGTACATAAACACAATGCAATAATAACAGAGTAAATTATTATATTATTTATTAAAATTATAGAATGGATGCCGTCTTAATGGGACAATAAAAGCTGTCCCTACACCTAGGCACGTTAGTCACTTTATTTAAATTTTTAGAACATTTTCTTAATTTTTATTCAAAGAAAATGCCTTTCGATGTGATATGTGATTGGAAATGAAGAGCAAGCTCTGCAAAATCCAGATTCGAACCGGTCGATCGCATCAAAACCAAAACTAATTGTTAAGTAATATGTCATTGTGGTTATGGCTTTTGAATTCATTTTGAATTAGTTAATAGTCATGTGCCCTTAACAAGTAAAGTCATAGCATAATGATAACTTTTGGAAATTGTTAGCTAATGATTAATTAAAGCAGACAACTGGAAGTGGAAATGCATGGCTTTGACCCATTGTGTTAATTTAATTTACACTATTAGCTAATTTAATATGTTAGTAGGAATTAATACATTTACACATTTAACTAATAACAAGTTAATGATTACTTAATCTATTAATCATATAGAAAGTTCAGTAGTTGCTGATGCAGTAATCATTAATTAATGAGTTAGTTCTTCATGAGTCATACATTAACTCGTGATTATCTGTGCATTAGTTAAGTGGATATTAGTGCACCAATATTGTAAAGTTTTACCGTGAGTAACTAATGTATGCAATTATTTGAAATATGATACATTGGACAGATTAAAACTAACCGTTTGCCTGTGATAACTGGCAGATGGTTGTTGCCATCCTGAAGGTTGAGAATAATGGTTGCTGTGCTTGACAACTTTACAACTTCTCCACGGTCCTTTGCTTCAACAGTTATAGTGTATTTATTAGCCACCTGAAAAATAAAACCGGTTATACTCTCATAAAAATACTCAAAAAGTTCACACGCTAACTTGAAATCACAAAAATGTCAAGATATTTTAAAGACATGTTTTTGCATGTTACTTTAACACTGTGACTGGACTGTAATGCCTTTTTGTTTTGTTAGGCATTAACATGATGGCTCATGTCTTGTTACAGCAATATTCCAATGTTAGCTGACACAACTTTTACAGGCATATATATGCCATAGGCCATAGTATGTTATAGAATGCACTCGCAAGGAACAAGAAAGTCTTCTGTCTTCTTTGTGCTTTTTACCTCATAATCAAAGCATCCTTTAAACGATATTGCACCACTGTTTTGGATATAGAATTCCGTATTTTTTGTGACTGGAGTGACGGACATGATTTTGTAATCAATGGTGGAATTCGGAGTTCCCAGTGCGTCGTTATCAATTGCTAATACACCTAAAAGAAAAATACCTGAAAACAGAAAATATAAAGAACATGCCTTAAAACATTTGTTTATGGAATAGATCTCCTGAAAATGAAAATATGAAGAGTTTTGTTCCAAAATGCAATAAAATCAATAATAATAATAAAAAAAACACTCTAAAATCTGTATTGTATATGTGTTTTTTCCCTGTCTTCACTCTCTCTCTCACTCTCTCTTTAACACATTTTTACTCAAATTAATAAAAATGGATTGGAACCAAACTCTTCATATGTTACTACAACTTGTTTCATCCTTGCAATTGCAATTAATATGGACTGATTATGCTTCAAAAACTATGCAAAAGAACTTGTTCATGTATTTCAAACAAAAAAAATGGTGCAAGCAACACGCACTTAATTATTGAAATGCTCTCTTTGAATACAGTGGGACAGATTTACTAACACCTTGCGCCAACGCAAACCCTCATTTGGCATTAAAAAACTACCATCAGGATTTACTAAAGACACATAGTGAGCAATTAGGGGCTGAACTTATTGCATATGCATTTGTAGGAGGTTTTCCTTTCAGACGCAAAATGTATGGGAGGAGAAATCATGCAAGGTGATTTACTAAGGTTTGCCCTAGGAAATTTACTGGTGTTTACGCCATTATTTACAGGCCAAAAAAAGCATGTCTTAAACAAGACGCTAATTCGCACTGCTCTTGGTTCATTTTGGAAGTGATCCGGCTGCGTCTGTTCTTTAATGTGCGCATTGTCGTCAGTAAATCACCCACAGAACGTTCCACTCCCTTTAACGCTTTTTTGGAATTGCGCTCTCACTCTAATTTGCTGTTTAGTAAATCTGGCCTAGTGTAAAAAATATAAACATCTGCAATTTACTAGTAAGTATTAGTAAATGATGAAATTAACAATAAAAAGATAAATAAATGCTTCATAAGTGCAGTTCATTAATAGTTCATGTTTACTAATGTAGTTAACTAATGTTAACTGATGAAACCTTATTGTAAAGTGTTACCAATATATTTTTGCAGCATTTATTAAACTTTGTTGTTAATAAAAATGTACATGTTCATGTTAGCTCACAGTGAATTAACTAATGTTAACAAGTTGTAGATACAACTTTTTATATTAAAAATGTATTAGTAAATATTGAGATTAGCATTAACTAAGAATAATTCATGTTACTTAATGTAGATAACAAATGAAACCTTATTGTAAAGTGTTACCCTATTCATCAAGATCTCAATCAAGTAAACAGATGACATATTTGCCATAGTAGTTGTTCCTTGCTGATTAATATTTTTAAGAGCTTATAAATTTACACAAACTCACAAATACATCTTTAAATATGGGAGTAGTTTTTTTTTATGACAGTCATGAAGGTAATAATTATATTATAATGATATTATAATTACTATTTCATAATTTATTCGTTATTATTTACTAGTTTTCAAATAAATCTTTGACACTGACCTTGTTTTGCAGCTTCATTTATAGTGACATCATAAACTTTCCTCTGGAATATCGGCGGGTTGTCATTGATGTCCAGTATGTTGACCTCCATGCCTAGTTGTGTGTCTATGGCCAAGTTGGACTTATTTCTTGCTTGAAAGGTCAGCTTTGGAAGAGTGATGAAATTAGTTTTAAACCTACTCTGTATGCCCTTCATATACCATCAACAAATATATATCATATATCACCAACAAATCTTATTCCTCTTACCTTCAGAACACTGTACTGCTCAAAGTCGACTTTACGGTGGACTTTAATGATTCCCGTTTCCGAATCAATAGACAGGACACCCTTTGGGTCTTCATCCACACCTTTTCCTTTTAGCATGAACTCCACTAAATAGGTACGGTCCAGTTTAATCTAGGGTAAAGGAATTTTCTCAGGAAGGCAAGTTTTATAACATTATGGCACCTTGTTTTCAGCAAAGGATAACTACTTACAGTATGTGATTAAACATAATTAATTTGTCGATTAACACCCTTTAAATTAAAGAATGTTAGGTTACATTTTTAATTTCACACCTATTGCGCTGATTTTTATTTAGTAACTTGGGGCTAAATGTCCTGAATTTTTATTTCAAATTATGTTCCTGAATTTTGTAAAATTTTAATTGAGGTACCAAAGTGTCATGTTTCATGTAAATTACCCAAAAACATGCACAACAACATTGATAATCATGAATAAAAATATTAATATACAATGCCATCTATAAAACTTTAACTATATTTAACTATAACAATTCTTATGCAACTTTTTGGACAGGTTTTGGTGTTATTTGATAGCATGGCAGTTCATTATTGCTGAAGACTCGCTGATCAACTGTTTTTGTGCTTCCTGCAGTTTACTGTAATCACAAAAAAGCATGCAGACTATGGGGGTAACAACTGCTAAGTTGCAATGGGGGTTATGTGCAACAAACTTCCATTTCTGTAAAACAGGTTGCATTGCTTCCAGTTCAGATCTTTTATGTACTTATTTTTCTTTTATGTGTTAAATATTGAGCTGTTGGTCTTTTTTGTAGCCCGACGTTATCATTGTCAAGTCCTGCGGCATGTTGTTTAAATAGCAAATGCACTTGCGCCTATCTTTTCGCACATGTGCTGGTCTGAAAACCAGGTGTGTTCAGGCGAATTGTTGGCGTTGCTATTTTTTGAGGCAGCTGAAAACGGCGCGCCATTAACCAACAAAAACCTGGTCTGAATTCAATATTGCAGTATTTTTTGTGTTATTTAAATATGTGTGTGTCAGTAATATGCGCCTATAGGTGGGTGCATGATGCGCTTACACACTGTTTGTTACACACAGGAATGCGCAGCAGCACACAAACATTTTTGAATATTAAAAAGAAAAGGATTCCTCTCTGGAGCAGTGTTCAGTCTTTCTGCATGCAAATTCCGCCATGTAAATCGCAAATCCACCATGGTGCAAGCATGGGAATGGGAGATTAGACTCTTTTGGACCATGCGCCAGGCGCGCAGACCGTTTTTTTCCCCATTGTTAAACTAGCAAAAGTGGATTCGGACAAGCCCTAAGTGGACCTGCGGCATGCGCTTCAGATAGGGCACATGCACTTCAAGCAGCAAAAAATGTGCCTATAGTCGTATGTAGGCTGAAATAAAAACAAGATCCCTATTTGACTCATATTTGTAAAGCTATTTACGTCACACATAATCACGAACATTGAGGTCACAAATAACTTGTGTGTGCACATCCCTATTGGCTAAATGTAGCTATAGTTATGTTGTAACACTTAAATATGTCACATGCCCTGTCTCGTGTAGCACATGTGGTGTTTTGTTATTTTTGGTCATGTGCTCCTGTCTTTGTCTAGATCCCACCCTCCTTTGTTATCTCATCATTGGTTTAATTTGCCCTACCTGTGTTCCCCCATTAACTGCTTGATTTGTCTCCTTTATAAGCTCCTTGTGTTTGTTAGTCTTTGTCGGATTGTTGTTGTGTCTATGTCTCCCGGGTTCCCCTGTGATTCCCTTTCTGGTATTTATGTTTCTAGATGTTGTTTTGATTATGTTTGCCCCATTGTGGGTTTTCGTTTTATTTGGTTAATAAATTAACTTCTCCTGCTAATGAGTCTACGTGACAAAATAAGCTACAACAATTAATTTGAAACAATCCAATACATTCATAAAATATCTTACCAATTCAAAACCTAACTATAAGAAGTTATTTGCAAGTATTTATTTTCAAGAAATTTTGTCTTTAGATAAATCTTAAGAAATGACTTGCTTACTGAAGATACCTTTTTTTGTTTTATTTTTAGGAATATTTTGTGAATCTGGACCCTGCAACCAAAAGGCAGTACCGTAAATGTAAATGTTTTGTATTGTTTTATTATTTAAAACTAGCAATAAATCTTTTGCGAGCACTGATACTTACCTGCCCCAATTCATAAGGGAAAGGCCCCGGGTGTTCCTCCACAATGTCAAACGAGTCTATAATCCATGATCTTTTTTGCCGTCTGCTAGGCTCTGTGCTGCACAGACAGATCATTCCCTTTCAACAGAAACAGAGTGTGTTATATACTGTATGTATTTAAACATGTTATATGCATTAGACGCAGAAAGAAAAAAAAGATTGATCAAGAGCATTTCATATGATCAAATCACAGACAAAATCTGTATTTTATTTGATTTTGGAAATAAGAATGTAATATGCAGTGAAACGAGGTATGCCATTGTTTATGTCTAAGATTGGGGTAACTATATGGGGTCATAGCCTCACAACAATCCATCTGCTAAACCAAAAGAGAATTAGTTACTTAAAAGCAATCAATTAGTGATTATGATGCAACAGATTTGCTTTACAATTCAAAATACCAAATCAAGCATTTAGATTCATTTTTAGTAATTTCTGTCATGAAGGCAGGCGCAGGGGCAGACTGGGGCAAATAAGTGGCCCTGGAGTTTATGGCACAAAGTCACATCAGTCTGCAACACACCTCACCATAAACCCATCAGCTCATTATGCACAGAGCAATTTTAAACACCACTTACTAACATATATTTTATTGAAATGCTCATCATAATGACTATGGCATACTTCTTTAGGTTATAATTTGTCTTTCCTGGTGCACATGGCAACTAGTTGTTGTTGTTGTTGTTGCTGTTTTTTAAACAAATTTTAAATTCTCTTTTCCATACACTTAAGTTTAATATCACTAAGTTCAATACGTACCATAAAATCAGTCCATATACAATGCTATGGTCTGACTTAAAATGTAGTGCAGAATGTGGACTGTTTTAGTGCCTTTCTAGTGGTTATAGTATGTGTCCTTTCAGGAGCTTGACATCTGTCATTTCATGGAATAGAGCTCAAATTGTGGAAAAGAGTTTAAAATGTATATAAAACGTATATAAAAATACAGCATAGCATATTAAAATAAAATGATTTCTGAAGTATCATGTGACAGTGAAGTGTGGAGTAATGATGCTGAAAAGTCAGCTTTGATCACAGAAATACATTTTACAATATATTCAGATAGAAAACAGCTATTAGAAATAGTATTAATATTTCTGGTAACACTTTACAATAAGGTTTCATTAGTTAATATTAGTTAACTACATTAGTTAACATAAACTGCACTTATAAAGCATTTATTAATCTTTGGTAATGTTAATTTCAACATTTACTAATACATTATTAAAATCTTGTTAGCATTAGTTAATGCACCGTGAACTAACATGAACAAACCATGAACAGCTGTATTTTTTATTAACTAACGTTAACAGAGACTAACAAATACAGTAACAAATGTACTGCTCATGGTTAGTTCAAGTTAATACATTAACTAATAAGTAATGAAACCTTATTGTAAAGTGTTACAATATTTCTTAATATTTGTGGTTTTACTGTATTTTTGATCAAATAAATTCAGCCTTTTTCTTTCAAACACAATTTTAAAAAGTCTTAATTATTTCAAACTTTTGATTGCTAGTGTGTAAAATAATGCATGTCACCTAGCAAATTATAGGCTATATTTATTTTAGTATATGACACTTTCCTACATGGGACATAGGCTACTTGAATATGAAAGTTGCCAGTCTTACCATGCGTTTGAGAATTAGCCTATATTTTGAGTTTTATGAATCATTTTCAAATGATTGTGAAATATATGACACTTTCCAACATGGGACATAGGCTACTTGAATATGAAAGTTGCCAGTCTTACCATGCGTTTGAGAATTAGCCTATATTTTGAGTTTTATGAATCATTTTCAAATGATTGTGAAATTACTGAAGAACGTCTGTAAGTCAGATACAAAAACTCGGATATGCTGAAAACTGCTACGTTAATGTTTCTTTGCGCATTGTATGACGAACAACGTAACAGGCATTACAATCTGAGCAATTTTAAAAGGTCAGCAGTAGTTTACATCCCTGAAAATTAATCTCCGTTGTTAAACTTTTTTAATCGTTAACAGTCGGGAAATATTGCTGTAAGGCCTATTGACTCGTCATGTTCAGCTGTTTATCTTACCTCGACTCGCATTTAAGTGCTGCTCGGTTTCTGTGGACAATAAATCCCGCATCCTTCGATTTGATTTCTCAAACATTTTGACATTGACGAGCACTTATAGACCACTGACTGAAAATTATCAGGCTAAATAGATTAGAGATTTGCCTCAAGTGGGCCGCGCGGGACATTCGTCTGGTCTGACGGAAGGATATAGTAGCCCATAGGCTACGTAATTTTACTATAATTAATTCTTTATAGTTCATATATTTACGTAGCAACCGGCCGGCCCACATAGTCCAGCGGCCCACCAGGAAAAAGCCCGGTGCGCCAGATGGTCAGTCCGCTCCCAAGGACCCTTTTTTTGCACGGGCTTTGAAACGTTTTGTACATGTAAATGTTTACCTGAGAAAATACAAAGTTGTGTAACAGGTTTGACAAAGCCTATTCTTAACTCTCTTTTGTTGCTGTTTTTCTCAACTGACCCCCAGAAAGAAAAATCCCCTGGATAATGGCTCGTGTTACAGGAATAGCTACACATAAAAGGACAGTCTTCCATAAAATGTGTAATAATAATCATTCTCATCACCTGCGCAGATTATGTAAGAACAAATACTATATAGAAAAGTATTGATGTGGTAACATGAATTAACAGTTTAAGTCAAGTCACCTTTATTTATATAAATATATTTTCAAAGCAGCTTCACAGTGTTAACAGGAAAATAATGCAACAGATTTAGTTTCGGACGCTCTGGAGAAAACAGTGATGTCATCCAGCTCAGTTCAATAAGGGAGGCTCTGTAAATTGAGTTTATTTATTTATTTGGTATTAGGTTAGAACAGAAGTCATTTAAGGGTCAGCTGAGGTAGAAATAACTCCTTATTGTAACACAGTTCCTTTGCAAAACATATTTTACACTTTACAATAAGGTTTCAGTAGTTAACAGTTTAGTTAACAGTTAACTACATTAGTTAACAGTTAACTACATTGTGTTAACAGTTAACTACATTAGTTAACATGAACTAATAATGAACTCCCTCTGCAGAATTTATTAATCTGTGTTCATGTTAATTTAAACATGTATTAATACATTGTTAAAATTAAAATAAAAACATTGACAATGAACATTTATTAACTAATGTTAACAAATATTAACAAATGCAGTAATTTATTGATAATGGTTAGTTAATACATTAACTAATGTAAACAATTGAAACTTATTGTAAAGTGTTACCAAATAAACTATACCAAACAAGCCATAGAAAAAAACTACATTTTGATTTAAAGATGACATTGAATCTTTGAATAACTGTGAAACAGAAACACACACTGTACTTACCACAAGCACCAAATGGCTGAACATCGTTGTGGCCATAATAATGTCAGTTCATAATTTGAGGCAAAGTGAAGTAACACTGGAATCTCATGAACGTACGCTCAGACCTGCTTCTGCTTTGGACTGAGAGCACAATCATTCCTATATAGTGCAGAAGCGCAGGTAACTACACCCTGGGGCAGTGTATGCAGTGTACACATGTAGACATTATAGAGAGAGAGTGGCATTGCATGAATCTATAGGGGAGGGAGGGAGGGAGAGAGAGAGAGAGAGAGAGAGAGAGAGAGAGAGAGAGAGAGAGAGAGAGAGACTGCATTTTTTTATCGTTTGCTTTTTAGTACAAATATCTCAAATTTCGGTAACAGTTTACAATAAGGTTTTATTAGTTAATGTTAGTAACTACTTAAGTTAACATGAACTAATAATTAACTGCACCTCTACAGCATTTGTTTACTAATACATTATCAAAATAAAATTGTATATGTGTTAACATTAGTTAATGCACTGTGAACTAACATGAACAATGAACAGATTTTTATTAACTAACAGTAACGAAGATTAATAAATACAATAACAAATGTATTGCTCATTGTTAGTTCATATTAGTTAATACAACTAACGTTAACTAATGAAACCTTATTGTAAAGTGTTACCAAAATTACTTACGACAAGATCAAATTATTTGAGAATTAAAAAGTCTTAGGTAAGATTATGAAAATGCAGAAATAAAATTTCGGAAAATATACCTTAACTTTATATTTCTTATAACCTGATATTGGCATATTGTTTTTTTGCTTGTTTCTTTTTTTGTTTTTTTTAAGCATAAACTTTACAAAAGTTTGTTAGATTTTCTTAAAAACAAAAGAAATGCCAATATGTAGGTATATACATTTTTTTTGGTGGTGTAGTCAAATTACACCCAAATCCAAATTATAGTTCATGAACTGCAGAAGCAGTCACTCAAGCCCAACCAGGTGTCAGTTCATAGGTCACACCTACCTGTGATCACACTTGCAACATCTGCATTACCAGTCAGTGCCTATAACCACGAGGTGGCCATCACCATTTTATTTCAATAAACAGGTAGTTAATAAAAGTATAGTTTGGACAAAAATGAAACTCAAAAACAATGGTAATTTATAGTGACCACACTTGCATGTTGTGTTTATTGATATCAAACCTTTTCAGTACCCAATTGTTTTGAAAATTACATTTTATAGACTGGGGAAAAATACTTAACCAACTTAAAACTAATTTGTTACAGGCAAATTCATTAGTTTCTCATATCATGTTTATGGTTTCGTTCAAACCCTACATTTTGATTTAAAATTAATCAAAAACATTTATTTTCCATTTACATTCATACTAAGTATGAATTATTATTAATTAATTATTATAAAGACCATACCATAACTTAATATATTTCTTTCAAACAGAAGTCAAAATTGTGTGTAGCTGTAATAACGTTGCTGTTCTATAGTAGTACTGGAACTCTTGGACAGTATTAGGTGATGGCTTAAATTTAGCATTCTTCAATGGAGTGTCGGTAAGAACACAATGGATTTGATCAGTTCAAAGCAAAGGAGGTTTAATTGTTGGCAGTCTTTGGATGGACACAGCACAGTAGTTCACAGGCTTTACAGCTTTATAGCATGAATGGATGCATATGTGTGTGGTCTACAAAGAGAAAGGAATAAAGATATATATTAACAATGTGTATAGAGTATCATCAAACATTCTCTCAATACATTGTTTCCAACTAAAATCTCTCAATTAACATAATTCTCAAGTTATTATAATTAAATAAAGGAATCAATATCCAAGCAGTGAAATTCTGAAACCAACACTGCCACCTAGTGGTCATAAACGGTAAAACAAAAACGAAACTATTTATGACGCGATTTAACTGAAAGCACGTAATTAGAGACATCGTTCATCAACTTGCAAAGCAAGAGCCTCAACTGTTAAAGTTATCACACACATACAAACCAGACACTGGTTACTTAATGTATAGAATACGAATTGCAAGTTATTATTAGACCCAGTCAGCACATTCACGTGCGATCGACAGCATGCGATAAACTGCGTTTTATCTCTGGTAAATACTCATCACTCAAATGTCAGGATGACGTCGTAGGTTTTATAAACTCCTTAAAGGGTTACTTCAGCAATTAGCATTAAGCTTTGTATCAGTAGAAACCC
Organism: Gobiocypris rarus; assembly: GCA_023029165.1. NCBI lineage: Eukaryota > Metazoa > Chordata > Actinopteri > Cypriniformes > Gobionidae > Gobiocypris > Gobiocypris rarus. The sequence goes on along the minus strand of CM040931.1, from coordinate 26,737,429 downwards.
TGGAGTATATTCAAATTATCGTACTTTCCCACCTCATATGACCCTGAGATGAGAGAATTATGTATTTTATTTCTGGAAAAATTCCTCAAGATGACGCAAATATCGTCACACTCACAGCACTCGGCTCGCGGAGCTGCGGAGATTCATGTAAACGGAGCGGTGGAGACCAAAGTGAGTGTTTTAACTTTTAAAATGAACTTCCTATGAAAGTTAAGCTTCCAAAGACATGAACTGAACACGCGCCAGACTGTTCACACGCTGTGAATGCGGCCGCAGCCGCGAATCCCGCGATTACCTCAGTTCATGTGATGAATGTAATCTGATCCTGCTGCGTTTGTGCCGTGACGCTCAATCAGCTCACTCGAACAGACAAGTTCAGTTTTTAATTTAAGTGTCTCTAACTGAACTGATTTTCTGAAAATGAACATGGTAGGCAAGTGATCCAGTAATCCTGTAGCCAACTAGCCGTGCCTAGAGTAGGCAGTGAAGCAGTGCATTCTGGGAATCGTTGTCTTTCATCCCCATGAGACAAAAATACATTTTCTGTGTTTTCTCAGTCTAGATGGCACCAAATTCAAAAATAATTTCACATTTCTACTACATTAATGACCCAGTTTAAATACAGATTCATCTTCCCTCATCTTTAACCAGCATAGCATTCACTTGGTAAACAGTCAACTTACATTTATTTATTGACGCACACTTTGCACACACAGTCCCACTCGCACCTTCTGCTCTCTCATCTGCTGACGACTGACCGAAAGCAGAACATGCGCGATTGAACTCTGCCTTTCTAACAGTTGCAGAAAGTCATTATTTCATAATCTTATAATGAACATTAAAGAATCATGAAAAAAACACACCCACTTCCAACATAAATGCAAACTAGACCAAATACAGAACTGATGAATCTCAGGGCTTACATAGTAAAACAGAACAGGTGTGTAAATTAATGAGGAGCTATGGAAACTAATAAGCACTGGGAACTCGGGCAAACCAGGGCTGTGTTTCCCCGTAAGCATTGTTAGCCAACTATGGTCTCAAGTTCCGTCATTATTAGCATTCAACGAGTCAGTGTAGTTCCAACAACGAACACTCGCAAACGCGGGTCGTCAGACCTGTGATTAGAAGAATATTTCTTGTTTGCATGAAATGTGATCCTATATATCTTGAGCAAAATAAGCAAGCTGCCATTCAGTACAATCCATATCTTTTATTTTGAATAAATACAAATGTCATTTGCGTCTTTTAGTTCTGGAAATAAAGCAAAATCACTGAAAAAATGAGAATTAGTCCTCAGATGCAAAATGTCCCAAATATCCATCATTTATAACAAAAAAAAATCTAGCATTAATTCCGTGTGGCATAATTGTTCAACATGGTTAAACAACACATTTTTAGCAATATGTTTTTGACTAACTAGTTTTGATTTGATTTTTGATTAGTTTTAGTTAGATTTTTTCAATGATGCTTCATACAATGGTAGTTGCACAGTGAATTACGTTGTTGCATGCATGGGAAACACACCCCTGAACAGGGAAATATTTGGCTTTTTACAAGTAGTCAATGTTTAACTATATATAAAGACTGGAATACTCTATTTGAATGACCTTAATGTTTATTGGGATATATACTAACAAAAGAAAAACACTTAAATAATTAAATAATAAATAAATGTGAATTGGGACACATTTGACCATTAAGAAGACTTGGAAAAAGTGTCCCATCAACCTGAATTCACCCCTAAATAAAATCCACAGTAATGCATGTAGTCAGTAAAGCTTTAGCCATTGTGTTCTGCACAAACTAAACAAAACCGGTTTAAACTAAAAACTGATTAAACAACAGATCTATGATTGACATGAAAATCTTCTTACTAGGCATATCTAAAATGTAAGCCCAACCTTTTGTAAAATCAACAAAATATGGTTTTGACAACTCTCTGTTTTTCTTTTACTTTTTTCTTTTACTAACATTTGCTTGAATGATGCCCCACTACATTCCTTTGATGCAGTGTTTGGTCATGACAGCAAAGAGCAGTCACATTAACAGACTATTCAGGAACATGCTGTCACTCTTTACAAGAACACGCTAGCCTGTCATTCTTCAAGGTCTAAATGAGCAGTCTTAGGTGGCTTTAAAATTTTTTGGGCATTCTCTTGTTAACTGAATTCACACATTTAGGCAAATGTCTGTGCACTATTGTAGGATGTTGCAAAAAGTCTAATGCATTTCATGAACTTTACATTAGACATTAGAGTCATAATGAAAAATCCTTGGCCGTCAAGTTTAAACACTACTGACTAAATGTGTTACTTAAGATTGAAAGAATATTTTGATCTCAAAGCTTTGGCTTAAAACATACACTATATTGTCAAAAGTACTGGTACACCCCTCCAAATCATTGAATTTAGGTGCTCCAGTCACGTCCATCGCCACAGATGTATAAAATCAAGCAGCTAGGCATGCAGATGCTTCTACAAACATTTGTGAAAGAATGGGTCGCTCTCAGGAGCTCAGTGAATTCAAACATGGTACCGTTGCCACCTGTGCAATAAGTCCATTCGTGAAATTTCCTCACTACTAAATATTTGACAGTCAACTGTTAGTGGTATTATAACAAAGTGGAAGCTATATTGGGAACAAGAGCATCTGGTCAGCGCTTTCTGCAGAGTCAATAGCTACAGACCTCCAAAGTTTTTGTGGCCTTCAGATTAGCTCAAGAACAGTGTGTAGAGAGCTTAATGGAATGGGTTTCCATGGCCAAAGAGCTGCATTCAAGCCTTACAACACCAAGTGCAATGCAAAGTGTTGGATGCAGTGGTGTAAAGCACGCCGCCACTGGACTCTAGAGCAGTGGAGACCTGTTATCTGGAGTGACCAATCATAGTTCTCTGTCTGGCAATCTGATGGACGAGTCTGGGTTTGGTGGTTGCCAGGAGAACAGTACTTCCGCTGACTTCATTGTGCTAAATGTACATTTTGGTGGATGGGGGATTATGGTGTGGGATTATATTTCAGGGGTTGAGGTTGGCCCTAAGATCCAGTGAAAGGTACTATTAATGCTTCAGCATACCAAGACATTTTGGACAATTTCATGCTCCCAACTTTGTGGTAAGAGTTTGGGGATGGCCCCTTCCTGTTCCAATATGTCTTGGCACCAGTGCACAAAGCAAGGTCCATAAAGACATGAATGAGTGAGTTTGGTGTGGAGGAACTTGACTGGCCTGCACAGAGTCCTGACCTCAACCTGATTGAACATCGTTGGGATGAATTAGAGCGGCGACTGCGAGCCAGGCCTTCTCGTCCAACATCAGCCTGACCTCACAAATGCGTTTGTAGAAGAATGGTCAAAAATTCCCATAAACACACTCCTAAACCTTGTGGAAAGCCTTCCCAGAAGAGTTGAAGCTGTTATAGCTGCAAAGGGTTGGCCATATTGAATTCAACGGTTTAACAATGGGATGTCATTAAAGTTAATGTGCATGTAAAGGCAGGAGTCCCAAAACTTTTGGCAATATAGTGTATCATTCACACAAACTATGATATATACAGTTTCATAACTGATAATCAATAACTATTGTGGGACAAATGACTAGAGCTATCTAAACATTTGAACCTTTATATTTGTATTATTTAGCCATTTTGTTGACTTTACTCATTTACTAAAAGTTTGAACATAATAAAAACGAGAAGGTGCATCCATTCTCTTAGCTGCATTAAAGTGATCATAGTAGGGTTAACCTCAGACCTGCATATTTTTCAATCAGTTCCATGTTCACTCATATTTGGAAATAAAAAATTTAATACAAAATAATTCAATACAAATAATAAATAATTCAATACCAATACTCTTCATCTGGCATTTGGCTTTATTTTGATAGCAAAGCATAAGGTGTTGCGGACATCAGAGAGGAAGTCATATCCTCAGCACATGATGAAAAAAAAAATACAATTCTGACATACTTGACATACACACCCAACAGTTTTAGACTTCACACACATTTTTGGGGTCTTATTTTACCCCAAATCAAAAGAAATAAGAAATTGTATTTTGCTTAACGAAAATGTAGTCAATCAGTGAATGTTACACAACGGGCTGTGCGAACAATCACAAGTCATGACATGACTGTGAGCTCATGGTATCCAGGTTTAATTTTGGGCTGTTATGGGTCCATTTCCCAACCTCTCACCCCTACCTTATTGTATACTGTCTTGGATAAAAAGGCAAACCATTCAAATAAAATAAATTATTACGATTTTATTTTTATTTTTTTTGCATTGTGACATTATTTTCATAACAATTAAGCACATTTCCTCGTAAATTCTCATTAACAATTTATTGTACTGTATATGCACACCATGTTAGTATTTGTTGTATTGCCTTTTATGTTCATAAAAAAAAAAAACAGAAAATGCAGTAAAAATGTAATGAGAAACATCATTAAGAAAAAAAAATACAATAAAAAAAGAGAAAAGAAGGGGGAAAGGTAGAGCATGACCTTGGTGCTAACGGCATCTGCAAAATGCATACATTTAAAATAATGCCAAGATGCAAAAAACCTTATATGGATATTTCTACCAAAAATGAAAATTATTCATTATGAAATCAAAAATTAAAATGTGTTTGTACCTTTTAATGGTTTAAACAAAGAGGCTTGCTTTTCTTCTTTTTTGAGGTGAAATGGTTTTGTGAGACTCACCTCAGCAGTTTTAATTTAAAAAAAATGAGTCTCTCTTAGCCTCTCATTGTTGGCTGTGGGCCCCCTGTTTGCAATTATTCTCTCTACAAATCAGCATCAATCTTCGTAAAAAAAATATTGCTAAATATTGGTGGTGTGTATGTAGTGTCACTATACTTGCAGATATTTGTTGAGCAGATGACACAGTAAAATGTTGATAAGACACAAATGACAATACAAAAATGCAGGTCTGTCAAAGTGTGACACTCCCTGTGTGGCGTAATAGGGGCCTTGAATGTGTTGAATTTTGCAAGCGTTCATGAAGGTCTTTGGGAGATTTATGGCTAAAACCATTCAACCCAACCCTGAAACAGTCTCAACCTGGACATGAAACGCTTTCCAAACTGTCAGTAATAAATGGAAAGGCAGGTTATAATGAGAGGGCAGAGGGCAGGGGCTCTTTTACGGCATTGTTGCCTTTGGGCACCCTTGTTTGCAACAGACTATCTTCATTCACACCTTCATCATCTGAGTGGACGACAGGAGTGTTTGATCCGTCCTCATTGGAGGCCTGACTGTCACAGCTGGAGTTGGAAGACGTGGACAACATGCGTGTTTTGATCTCACAAGGGTCAGAAATTCTCAAGGACACGTCATTTTTCCGCAATCCATCCTCTTCTATGTCAGTGTGACCAAGAGCTGGAGAAGAAATTGATTATTTGTTTACTATGGAGTTCTAGGGAATTTTATCTACAAGATTTGTGTCAGTGGTCATGCTCAGATCTGAGCCACATGGCTTCAACATACAATGAGTGACTGTTTCTGACACTTCCTAGTAATCTGTTTAACAAAAAAAAGTAATTTACTAGAAAGGAGTCCCTTTTCTCTTTAACAATGCAGTTAAATGTGCTGTAAGCCATTTTATTTAACAGCATATAGAACATATTCTTACTACCTGACAGACATCACTGAAATAGGTGTCCTGAGAAATCACACCTGTCTCTGTGAAAGCCTTAAGCCCTGTTCACACTGACAATGTTTAAATTGCTGGTGTGTTTTCCCCTCCCAAACCAGTTAAGTGTAAACAAGCCATCTGTATCTCACTGGCAGTCCCTTGGCTGACGATCAAGTATACATTTGAAATATCCAGACATTGCTAAAGGGAACCAGGCATATTTTTCACACTTTAAAAACGTCTACTAAAATGAAATATGTGTTTTAGTTAGATTTCCTCAGAATACACAGTGACTTGTTATTGGCCATTAAATGGATACATTTTTATTTTTTATTTAATTGTTTTAAAATAAAAAATTATAAAAAATATTTTAATTATAAATCTATAGCCACAGAGAGGGATTAACAGGGCCATGCTAATGAGAAAAATCTTGACCCCTTGGTCTTTGTAGTATTTGACCCCACACATCAAATCAGTTCAGCACAAACCCTGATTGCGTTGATCAATTAACTTGTCTGTGGGACAGGGTTCACGCTTAACTGGTTTAACAAAAATCACGTTGGTAGTAGGTGTTTCAACTCGACTGCAGTATGCAGCTGTATGAGGCAAAGCATTGTCGATTCTTCAGTGCTTACTGCATTGCATCACTGTTATTTGCATATAGATGATCTCTTGTCATCGTTGGTCTTTATAAATCATTTTGCTAGAAATTCCCATCATTCCCATGTCCCCCAGATTTATATGGCACATAAGGAAACACATGAAAAAAAAAGAGAGTGGAGGCCCTGCGGGGCATAGGTAACGTTACCTACAGGAGCCCGTCCTGGACCAACTTGTAAGGTCCAGGAGTCATTGCGAACCTGCTCCATCTCTTCCATCTCAGATAGGGGTAACCGAATTAAGAGTATCAGGCAGATAGGAATCTATTTATCACCATTTTATTTTTTATTTTTAACTGTTTTAATTATCCTTGTTTTTATTTTTAATTCTTACACATTCTTATTTCTTATGTAAAGCCATTGTGTATGAAATGTGCTATATAAATAAACTTGCCTTGTCTTGCCTTGCCTTATTTGTTTCACAGAGGCCAACTTTCTGGCCAACCCATGGCTGAGGTCTGCTCACGCTCCACGGCCCAGGCACGCCCATACTCCATGACCCAGGCCCGCCCATGCTCCAGGGCCCAGGTCCGCCCATGCTCCACGACCCAGTCCTACCCATGCTCCACGGCCCAGGCACGCCCATGCTCCACGGCTCAGTCCCACCCATGCTCCACGGCTCAGTCCCACCCATGCTCCACGACTCAGGCACGCCCATGCTCCACGGCCCAGGTCTGCCCATGCTCCACGGCTCAGTCCCACCCATGCTCCACGACCCAGGTCGCTCATGCTCCACGGCTCAGTCCCACCCATGCTCCACGACCCAGGTCCGCCCATGCTCCACGGCTCAGTCCCACCCATGCTCCACGGCCCAGACATGCCCATGCTCCACGACCCAGGCCCGCCCATGCTCCACGGCTCAGGTCCGCACACTCTCCATGGCCAAGGTCCGCCCATGCTCCACGACCCAGGCCCACCCATGCTCCACGGCCAAGACACGCCCATGCTCCACGACCCAGGCCCGCCCATGCACCACGGGCTCAGGTCCGCCCATGCTCCACGACCCAGTCCCACCCATGCTCCACGACCCAGGCCCGCCCATGCTCCACGGCTCAGGTCCGCCCATGCTCCACGACCCAGTCCCACCCATGCTCCACGGCCCAGACACGCCCATGCTCCACGACCCAGGCCGCCCATGCTCCATGGCTCAGGTCTGCACATGCTCCACGACCCAGGCCCGCCCATGCTCCATGACCCAGGCCCGCCCATGCTTCACGACCCAGGCCTGCCCATGTTCCACGACCCAGGCCAATCGTGATAGTTTGATTATTCTCACAGTAAAAACCTCTCCCAATAATGCTGCAAAATATATAGAGAACCCTTTCATTTGGTACACAATAAAATTGGTTGCAATTAACAACAATTGTATTATATTAAACTGAAATGCTTGTATACAACTCAATTGCACACATAAGGTATTTTTCATAAGCACTTGTCTTCATGACAAATTTATTCAAGCATACATATATAATTAACAGTAAGCAAGCTCCTTTTCTAGTGTTTCTTGCTTACTAACAAACTGTGAGCATCGGATGACTTTCCTGAGGTAGGCTAAATATAATGTTAAGTGACCTTAAGTGAGCTTGTTTATGAGCTGTTTTAATGTTGTCTTTCCGTGGTTGAAACACTGATTGAGTCATGATACGGATTACGGTAAGTTATAGTGTAACTCTCAACATACCTTTTGATATTCAAGCATGTTTTTCGAGCTTTAACTTGTATTAAAGTGGAAGCGAAGACTCCAATATTTAGTGCAGGGGATAACTGCAGACCTGGCAACCCTGTCTTAAACTACGGGTTGTGTTATTGTTCAATGCATTACCGCCACCAACTGAACTGGAGTGTGGAGGATATATCACAGTTGGTTTTGGGTTTTGTTTGTGTTCATGTCTTTATGTTGCAATTCATGCTCTTAGTTATGCTTCCTGTTTGTCATGTGATTCCCTAGTTTCATGTGTTATGTTGTCATGTGTTCCTTGTGTGTGTCACATTTTGATTGGTTCATTGTTTCATTGTGTTCAGATGTTTTTTGTTTGCTCAGTAGTCTATTTCTTACTGAAATGAAAGCAAAAGAAATTTGTCATTTAGACAAAGGTTAGATAAAAGCTAGTTTTATACCTGACATTTCTGTCCCGCTCACTTTTCTCAAATGCCTAATGTGCCTAATGTGTGTTAACAGACCATTGAACTGGGTAATAGGACCTATAGGAACATACAGTATGTTCAATATGTGCCATATACATCTGGGGAACATAGGACCCTGGGAACAAATGCCTACGAAATCGTCAACTCTCTATGAAAATGAGGTTGCATTGTTTGATGGCATGCTAGTCTGAATATATCCAAAGTTGCTATTCTTGTTCAACACACTCTCATGGCAATTGGTATTTTGAATTTTGAAGAATTGGTGGCTAATTCATATGAATTTGTGCAAACTCATTTATACGTTTTCAATCAATCAGCTTATGGATTACAATCTGTTTATGGGTGGACCTTCATGTTTACTTATTTTCTAACAATTGTATGTTTCCATGTAACTCACATCATACAAATTCATTTGAAATCACCACCTCCTAAAATTGTCACATTTTCTTATGAGAACAGGTTGGCAAATTCCGTTAGTCCAAAATGCCACTCCATATACTATATTATATTGGGGAAAATATATAATCTTTTTGCCAGTAACTATCACTCAGAGCACTATTTAGCTTTCAGTTAGAATATAAAAATGGCTACCAGTACTTTGTATACTACAGGGAACTTCGCACCTGGTTAGGAAACAACGCACATTTTTACACTGGGGGCACTAAACTTCTCTCTGATACAGTCTACTCTTTTGCCTGGGAGTAATAAGGTCTATATATATATATATATATATATATATATATATTATGCAAATACCAAATGGGAATGCACATAGTGAACCCATGTCACCTGACAATGTAGAATTTTGCCGTTAAGCAGGAACACTGCCCAGCAATACAGAAACTTGTCGACCGACAATCAGTATGAATGGCCATTTAGACTGGTGCAGAGTTAACTGTACCTGGAAGAGGAGATGTCAGTGCTCCTTCCTCTCCGCTGGCACTGAAGAAGACATCCAAGTTCTCCTGATCAGAGATGTCCATCAGGTCCATCTGTTCTAGCATATCGACGTTCACTTCCATTGATGAGATGCTTCCTAAGGGAGCTGCAATAGGAGGGTCAGACACAACATATGAGAAAAAAAAGAAAATTATTAGATGTGAATATTTCGTATTTGGCCCCTTATAATCTTCTTCAAAGTATGTTTCTATATTATCATTTATCTTAAATTAAAGATCATGGTATTTCAACCTTTAAGTGGATTTCGCTATAATGTGAGATATTGATCTATTAATATTTTGTGTGTGTGTGTATGTGTGTGTGTGTACCTGGTATGTCGCATGTATATTTTTTCACCTTGTGGGGACATTTTTTTGTTGTTGTTCAAAATTAGGGTGTATTATATTAGACTGAAAAAATGAAAAGAGTCTCCTATGTGTGTGTGTTCAAACTCACGTCTCTTATAATCTATCTGCAGGTGTGCAGAAGAGAGGTAGACATCCACATCGTTTTGAAACACCTCCTCAAAGAATCGTTGTCTCTCTCTCAGCCTCATTTGCTGGGTCGCCTCTGTGTCCGGTACTCTCTGTGCATGTTCTGTCTCCGCTATCAGCAACAAGCAACAACAGAGACAGTAACTTCAGACACATTTTATATCAACACCCATTAACAGGATATTTGCTTAACACCACATTTGCAAACTTTTATACCATAGTTAGTTCCGCAATACTTTAATGGACAAGCTGCACTGTTTTAAAGCAGCCAGCAGGGGGCATAAGTTACTTGAAATCTCTTTACTCTCTTTACCCCCTCCCCTTTTTCAGAGCAACAATTAGAGACATGTATCCTGTATCAAACATGATTTTCATGTCCATTACCTCATATCTCTTCTAAGACAAAATATTTTTGTGGAATATATGAGAATGTGTTAGAGATATAATATGAACACCTTGCATCAGTTTTTTTCAGTATGACTGATGAGTCACACGCCTGATAAATCTTCTTTACTTAAGCCTTATTTGAATGAATGTGTATAGGTGGTGTGTGTATGAGGCTCTTAAGTATTTAAATATAGGTCAGCATGTAAACATGTTTGTTTAAGTGTCTGTTTTATAGAGAGAAAATTGCTAACAAATTACTTTTAAAAAGGAAAAATGGTTCATAAAGACCAAAATATATATTTTTTTGAAATATCATGGTATTTATATTTATATACCGCCACAACAAGCAGTTACTTTCTTGAACAAGCAGTAGTCAATGTCTTGCTTTGATAACCATGGTGAAACATGTTTTACCATAAATCAAAAACATGTAAAGTGTAAGTTTTGTGACCAATTTAAGGGAGTAATTTTGTCTGGCCAAGAAAACTGACCTTTGACCTGGAAGCAGATATGTTAGTCATTACTCTATATACGGAGACCTCTCAATGTGTTAGCACATGCACAACAATCTCGAAATAGACAATATGAATCATCTGCCTCCCTGACCCCAGAAACTAAGCAATTAGAAACATAAACAACCAGTTCTGACTAAAGCAATGTTTTTTTCAGCTTTCATCAGATGCAGTTTTATAATCACCTAATAGAGGTTCATTATAATTTTTATTTCATTACATTAAAATCTTTTTACATTACACACAAGCAACAATTGAGCTAATTATGGGTTGCCACTATGACATGTTCAGCCTGACATTTGTGTTTAACTGACTGTCCTTGAAAAGTGACACCGGGAAAGCATTAGCTCAACTGAAATAACAGCCCTAAAGCTTGCACCACAGCTCTATAGTGTTAGAGAATGGCATTCTTTTACTTTTACAAGTCATTAATACATCCAGCCTCACAGAGACAGTGTCCCGCAACTCAACCATAATTAGAAGGCACAGACTGAGCCTGAAATAATTGGATCTGCCTTTTAAACCTGATCTAAAATAGGAATAATGTAAAGATTATCTGGTATGTGCTAGGAGAGCTGATCGCATTCAGCTGCCTTCAGACGTGCTGTAAAACAAGGCCTTCGTCGGAGGGGGATAACCGTGAACATGGAAAGGCACTGTGACAAGGGGGGCCCACTAAACTTCTCTCTGATACAGTCTACTCTTTTTGCCTGGGGTAATAAGGGTCCTATATACATATATATTTATATACTGCATATGAAGACTTCAGATGCAAAACCCTCTAAGTCCGTCTGATGTTTTTCTTTAAAGGGGTCATGAATTGAGAAATCAACTTACCCTTGAGCTTTTGATATATATGAAAGGTCATGGTATTGGTAATATAAGAATATCTTGTACGTTTCATAACTGAAAACGTCCTTGTTAGTCAAAGAAAAGCTTTTATTGACACCAGACCCAGCAAACGAGAGATCTCAGAATATGCTAGGCTGTGACGTCAGAGTGTGGTGAAACACCACCTCAACATAAGATGAACAACGCCTGATTCTGTAGCCCCGCCCACTGACTCGTGCCACTGACATGACATAGGCCTACATAGAGCTAAACCGGATCCAACTTCTAAGCTATAAACATGCCGCATAAACTTAATTCGGATTCCAATATTATGAGTGCATGAATGAACTTTATTTTTAATGAATATCCAGCTCACGTGGGGAAGACATTGCGCGTTTGTTCTTTCATTTCACCGGATTCATTTGTTTGTGACAGAATGAGATTTTTAGAATGAATGAAGCAACAATAATGTGAGTAAAAATGTATTATTGGTGTTGTTGCTTCATTGCGATTCGGGATTACACTCCGACATGCAGGGGCCAGGGTTCGTAAAGCCCAACGTCCCGAAGCTGTGTGTTTTTTTCAGACAGGCTACCAAAATGAATCACCGGCCTGCCGATGGGCTATCTTAAGTACTGACATAACATTCATTTCTTGATGTGCGTTGTTCACTCTCTTGACTTGATATTTGAAAACACAATCGCAGAAGTTTTGATCATGCTGTCTGCAATGTACTTGGCGTGTGAGTGTGTGCGTGATGCACGGTTTGCGCTTATATCCACCAATCGGGCGGGCCAAGTAATAAAAAAAAACATTCCAATCAATTGCAGGTGGATGAGAGATAAACCAGTGTGTCTGTTTGATAAAGACGTTTTGCGAGCCCTGTGGGACGAATTATTCTGGTTGCTGTTCCCCCACACGCTTCAAAACAATCCCTCCCTACTCGCGGGGGAGCTGAATCTCATTAAATATGCAAATCTTATCCAATCCTAGCTGTGGGCATTTACTTCCAAGTCTTCAGTGCGGCACGGCCATAAAATCAGAGCGTTGCAGGAGAGAGCCTCAAAACCAGGGTAGAAAATAGCCTATTACTCATTATGATGTTTTTGAATGTAAAAACCATAAGCGTCATTAGTTGACCTCGGACAACAAAAATTAAAAAATAGCTCATGACACCTTTAAAATTTGTTATAGGTTTCTACCTAATATCGATACTTCTTAATGTCCTGAGGCTGGGATTTAGCAGGTTTAAAGTGAAAGTATTTTTGACCGAGTGGCTTTTGCATTGAAGTCTATATATATATATATATATATATATATATATATATATATATATATATATATATATATATATATATATATATATATACACACACACACACACTATAGTCGCCAAAATTATTGGAACACCACCAATCCTCCAATAGAAGGGGTGTCCAATCCCTTCTATGGCCAGAGGTGTATAATATCAAGCACCTAGGCATGCAGACTGCTTCTATAAACATTTTTAAAAGAATGGGTCGCTCTCAGGAGCTCAGTGAATTCAAGCATGGTGCCGTGATAGGTTGCCACCTCTGCAATAAGTCCATTCGTGAAATTCCCTCACTACTAAATATTCTACGGTCAACAGTTAGTCAACAGCAACTCAGCCACAAAGTGGTAGGCCACATAAAATCACAGAGCCGGGTCAGCGCATGCTGAGGCGCACAGGGCACAGAAGTTGCCAATTTTCAGCTGAGTCAATAGCTACAGACCTCCAAACTTTGTGTGGTCTCCAGATTAGCTCAAGAATAGTGTGTAGAGAGCTTCATAGAATGGGTTTCCATAGCAGAGCAGCTGCATCCAAGCCTTACATCAAGTGCAATGCAAAGTGTCAGATGCAGTGGACTCTAGAGCAGTGGAGACGTGTTCCCTGGAGTTATGAATCACGCTTCTGTTTGGCAACATGATGAACGAGTCTTGGTTTGGTGGTTGCCAAGAGAACGGTACTTGCCTGATTGCATTGTGCCAAGTATAAAGTAGGGATGCGAAGGTGAGGAAATTTTCCCACCGGTTAATCAACGTGTGACAACACCGGTAATACTGCTATCACCAACTGGGCTTTTAAATGGCTAATTTTATATAACCATAAGTAATGCACATGGCCGCTCGGGCATTAACAACAGAGCGGAGCAAAGCGAGTGGTTTCAATGAATTAATATGAAAGTTAAACTTCCATATGCATGAACTGAAAATGCGCCAGTGCACACACACCGTGAATGAAAGTTTGTCTGTAAATATGCGCTTTGTGAGGCCGTGAATGGATGGCTGCAGCCATAAATGCGCGCTCTGTGTGGCCGCACAATTCACTAGCCTATTATTCTTAATGAAAAACACAACAACAACACAGGAGAATGACAAACTTGCTTAATTAGGCGCCTTTACATTTCGCTTTGAAACCAAATCTTCCGCAATCAGCTCTGGTCTTTCAGGTCTTGGCTCTCGTGTAAATGAATGTCGCAACACAAACGCAGTAGGAGTCAGATTTTCCTGCTGCGTTTGTGTTGCGACACTCATTCTGAACATGCTTTATTAAGCAGACACATTCAGTTTTTATTTGTACTGTCTGTTCTCTAACTGTACTAAATTATTTTATTACTTTAAAAAAAAATTCTAAACGATGGTGAGGGCGGCAACACCGACTATCGTAGCAAGCCAGTGTGAAGTTTGGTGAAGGGGGGATTATGGTGTGAGGTTGTTTTTCAGGGGTTGGGCTTAGTTGCCCCTTAGTTCCAGTGAAAGGAACACTTAATGCTTCAGCAAGATATTTTGGACAATTTCACTTTTGGCAATATAGTGCACCTATCAGTGCAGACCAGGCACCAAGTTCAGCGTTTATGAACCATATGTGACCCTGGACCACAAAACCAGTCATAAGGGTCAATTTTATGAAATGGAGATACACCATCTCAACATCTGAAAGCTGAATAAATAAGTTTTCCATTGATGTATGGTTTGTATGATAGGACAATATTTGGCCGAGATACAACTATTTGAAAATCTGGAATCTGAGGTCTAAATATTGAGAAAATCACCTTTAAAGTTGTCAAAATGAAGTCCTTAGCAATGTATATTACTACTAATAACATATTTTTCAAATATCTTCATGGAACATGATCTTTACTTTTTGTGGAGTTAAATAAACTCTGGCAGTTTAACACTGGGAGTTTTGCTGTGCAGTAACTTTCCAAAAACAACTGCCAACCCATGTTTACATTATTGACAGTGTGCAGAGACCATCATCCACCACCAATGTTTGAGCAGATGTCTCATATGTGGTTCCAAATCTTTATGCAGTACTTTATATTGTGGAACACCTACAAACATATTTTAAAAATATATGTTTTTTGTCCATACAATTAAAGTCAATGGGGGACATTAGGGTAAGTAAATGATGACAGAATTTTTGAATGAACAACTCCTTTTAAACACTCCCAAAATGAAATATATCCATTGTTCTCTTAGGGTAGCAAAATACTTTTGCAACATGGAGAACCTGGGTAAGACTGTGATGACTGCATTTCCTTTTAATTCTGTTCCTGAATCCATGAGTCAACACATTTGACAGGCAAACCACCAATAGGCAGTTGTGTAAGGTTTAGATGGGGTCATTCTCTTTCGCCTGGTAGTGAAAGTGAGGACAATGGGAGGCATCCAGGGACCACAGCGCTGTCACTCTGAATAACTAATCAGATCTGCACTAGCTGACCACTGTGCCCAGCATGGGCAAAGGGGGAGCCGGATGTCCCATTTGTGTTTCCATCTGACAGTCCATGAGCCACTTTGTGGCTCATCACAAAGTGTTTGTATACAGATGAAAAATAAACTTAAGTAAGAAATGTACTTTTGCTATGATTAAGTAAATGTTCAGTGATATCTTCCATTTTTTTAATTTTGATGCAATTTTTCTCTAAATAATGTTGATGTGCACAACTGGTAAATACACTATAAGTTTAGTCATCCTGGCATGTGTGGAAAGTTTTAAACCATGGCTGTTACAACTAACCTCGCATTAGATTGTGCCCTGCGCTCCCCTACTTCAATCCTGCAGGGATGAACTAGGCTTGTAGCAGGAACTCATCACAGTGGGACTGAAATAAAGTCTTCACCTACAGTGGCATTCTTGTATCCAAATGTCAAACCATTCAACAACATAAACTCCCCTCTTTGAACCCTGCAGGGATCTCATCTTCCATTTTTCCATGACCTTGTCCCAGATTTAATATTTAAAAACGTATGGCGGTGTTTATATAAAAGAAGGGTTAAGAAAGGTTGAGGCACTTAAAACTTGACAGACATGCCATGAAAGGATATTGCATAACCAGGCTGGTGTGACTCGGTCCTTGACATCTGCCATGTGCATATTTGCGAGTGTGCACGTGTGTGAAAATAAAACGATGACTTGGTGCTTCTGAAATAACGCAGGGTTAAGTGCTCTGCTCAGGGGTGCAGTGTTTTTACATTCTCTGGCATTCCCTTCCAGTCAAATCACATTTTCTCTGACTTAATCGAGAAAGGAACAAGTCAGGGGAAATGTGATTTGACTGAGCTATTGTCCTTAGAAAACAAAATTTTGCTGGCCACTCTTGCAACTTAGTAAAATGCTAGTGCAGTGGGCATGGTGTTTATTCATGTCAGCTGGCAGATTTGGCAGAGCTTGTGAGTGCTCCTGACCTCTGGGTCACATATCAACTTGTAGGCAGCAATAGCTACATTCTGTTCATTTACAATACAATACCTAATGTACTGTACAATACTTTAATTCTTAAAGTGTCCCTATTATGCTATTTTAAAGTTTCTAATTTAGTCTCCAACAACAGGTTTACAGTCATCAAAGGTCAAAACCAGTTTAATTTTCTTATAATATACATTGCACATCATCACAATGTTCAATGATTCTCGAACGACTCGATGGATGAATCAGTCTCTCTAAATCCCTCCTTTCCGCAGGAGTCTGTTGTGATTGGTCTACTGCGTGCAGTACGTATTTCGGTAGCAAACGCCAATTATCATAACTGAACTCCAGCTTCGTCAATCATCATCCGGAGGTTTCTATAGTACACACTGTAAAGACAGTAACGAGGACGTCGATTTTACACCAATCCCAGTGCGAGTCCGAATCGATGAAACATTGGAAGAACTAATTATTCAAACCGAACCTTGAGCAGAACGTTTCATTGATACATTATGAGAACTGGAATTCCTCACCATCAGCATTAACAAGTGTGTGTGTGTGTGTGTGTGGGCATGTTTTTGTGAAATATCAGGACACAAATGTGTATAATGACATGGGTATGACATAGGTATTACAAAGAGGGTGAAATATGAGGTTCCCCATGTCCTCACTTTTCAAAATGCTTATAAATCACACAGGATGAGGATTTTTTCACAGAAAGTAAACTGTGCAGTCTCCTGTGATGGGTAGGTTTAGGGCGTAATGCATTTTATACTGTACAAACCGTATTTTCTACAGTATAAAATGCATTACGCCTATGGAATGTCCCCACATTTCACAAAAACAAACATGTGTGTGTGTGTGTTTTAATTTTTGCGGTACACATCAAGGAAATGTATCAATAACAGCACATACAGTACGTTAACTGAGCACTAATGTGAATGACTGATGTAACATTAAAGTTTGCAAAACAAATCTTGCTCCAACCTTTATCTTTAGCCTATACTCAAAATAGTAAGCATTACAGACAATCTGCATTAATAGAATCCGTTTTAGGTAATAGTTGCACACAACTGATTTACAGTAGTGTTTCAGTAATAACGTGAGTTAGCGGTTAGCCAGATACCTACACAATATAAAACGCAATAAACACACTGTAGAGCACAGCCTTCTCGACATGATGCTATCCAGTATCCGCTGCCGTGTTTAAGGTGGTTCAAGTTTCCCTGGTGTCTGTGCGCGCAATAAGTTGAGGGCAATATGCTAATGTTTCGTCTTGATGTCACAACGAAAAGGCTTAGAACGTAAAAATTATTGGTTTAACTGACTCAGAGTTGACTTTAAGAGACAATAACTTTATATACGGTACACTTTCTGATTTAAAACTTTGCAGGATGTTTTCATTCACTTAGAACTATGTTACACAATAATCAAAAATCCATAATAGGGGCACTTTAATTCTCATGAGATTGAGTTGGTGGGTCTTTTGACTTAATAACTTTGACTAAGAGAAACATTCAGTTTTTCCACTTGCAAATTCCGCCATGTAAATAGCGAATCCGCCATGGCGCAAGCACAACTGGCTTTTAAAGGGAATGGGAGATGAGATGATGATTGGTTTATGCACGTTATGCCCAAAACACACCCATGACTCATTAAGAAAATAGGGACAACCCTTTTAGACCATACACTGGGCGTGCCAACCATTTTTCCTGTTGTTACACTAGCAAAAGGGGATTCGGAAACACCCTATGTGCACTTGCGCGCTTTAGCCCATGCCCTTAGATTGTTCAAACAGAACCACTAGTAATGCGCTAGAAACTACCCAGTACATGTAGAACCTTAACAACCTTATGGAAACAATGCAGTAGTGGATGGAGTCAGATCTGCTGTAGATTAGGATGTTTCACAATTGATCAGCCAGTGTTTTCCAAATGGACTGAATTGGTGATTGATTTGAAGTGAATGATTTCATCATGAGGCTTTCTGACCTTGCCCCAAATCATCCAAAAGATCATTCATAAGGCAAGTAAACAACCGCATGAGGGTGAGATCACTCTATTTTTCTCTCTCTCAGACTCATCTCTTTCTCACATCCAACCCCCTATTTCACACTGTGCTGTCCATTCACACAGCAGTAGGCTGGGAGGGGTGAGCAAGACTTGTTCAGATCAAAGCAGAAGAAAGGCGGATTGTCTGTAAGGACTGATTTGTCATTCCCTCCATACAAGGCAAAGCTCTGTTTCCACCCCACCCTACCCCAAGCTTTCTTTGTCACAGTAGTTCTCATACTAAAGCATTCTGGGGATTATGATCCAGCAGGGTACCGGACATGGCACAGCATCCATACATGCACTCTCAACGGTCTTAACCTTTTCAGACACTAATAAACACTTCATGCAGCTCTTGATTTTAACAGATCTTGGACTCATTAACAGGAATGTATTCTGTTTGTATAAACAGTCATATAGGTTTGTGTAATTACTTACCACAGCCGAAAAGCCTTAACCACACATCAACCTCTTCCAGTCATCTCATGCAAAACACTTACATTTTTCTTCTAGTAGGTGACCTTCAGAACCATTAGAGCCCAAAAAACAACCTAAAACCAGTCCACCACATTCCTCTGAGGACAGTTTGAAAACAGGACATGGGAAATGAACTTTCCAGATGAATGAGTTAAAAGTTCATGTGTTAAACCTCAGGGACCCTGATTTACTAACTAAGATACCATACCTTAAAAATATAACTAAAAAGCAGATGCTCATTTCTCTCATTGAAGAATGACAAAATAATGTCCTCTTTTTTACCACTTTTGGCAAGTATGGCCTTAAACCAGAATGGGGATTTTCAAACCCACAAACCAAAAGTAATGAAGACATTGGATGAAGTATGTGGTATTCAGCTATAAAAACAAGCTCTTAAAGGATTAGTTCACCCAAAAATGTATGTTTTAAATTAAACTGGAGAGTTTCTGTCCTTCCATTGAAAATGTATTTACGGTATACTGTCCATGTCCAGGAAGGTAATAAAAACATCCTCAAAGTAGTCCATGTGATATCAGTGGGTTAGTTAGAATTTTTTGAAGCATCAAAAATACATTTTGGTTCAAAAATAACAAAAACTACGAATTTATTCAGCATTGTCTTCTCTTCCGGGTCTGTTTTCAATGCGTATTCACGACTTCGCAGTGATGCTGCTGACGTAAGATGCTGCTGAATAAAATCAGAGATATATTAAAAAAGTCCTGGCTAATCTAAGCTTTATAATGGCAGTAATTGTTGCCCATAAAAAACTGCATCTGTCCATCAAATAACGTGCTCCACACGGCCCCGGGGGGTTAATAAAGGCCTTCTGAAGCAAATTGATGTGTTTGTGTAAGAAAATATCCATATTTAAAACTTAATAAAGTAAAGTTCCAGCCGATCGCCTTCCGTGGAAAAGTGTTGAAAAGTGCTTTCTCGCAGTTTAAGATGTTTACGCTACGTCTGACTAGCGTACCTGGCAAGCGGCAACCTTCCCCAGTTTCTGTTGAAGCCAATACGGAAGTAATTTAAACTGCAACAGGCTCCAGAAGGGAGCAGTATCTCATTGAGCCCCATGTTAAAATACCCAACTTTACAGCAGAATAAAACATGGTTACAGCCTGGTACAAATTCTAGTTTAGGTCTAAACAGCTAATTTTGCCCTTCATGACAACTGTGAGGGGGGTGAATTTTTTTATAACTCATTCGTTTACATTATATAAAGCCTTAAAGTTCTCCATAATTAAGGGGTGTGGCCCATTTGAGTTGCAGGTTGGTAGCCGTGGTGATCCGCTGTCTGTTAGAAATTGCTTCACCTCAGCTCCACCCACGTCCCGCCTCTTTGCCCATTTTCTGTTAACCCGGGTGTGATGCGCAATGACGCGTTGCCAAGATGGCAATGGCCAGCTCGTCCCTACTTTACGCTTCAAAACTGCACTTCAGAATCCTATGAGTGACGTCACGGACACTACGTCCATATTTTTTTTTAGTCTATGGTACCTGGTAGTGCAAGCCTTTTGAACTGCAGAGGCACTTTCAACACTTTTTCCATAAATTAAATACGGAAGGCGATCGGCCGAAACTTCATTAAATTTGAAATATGGATATTTTTCTTACACAAACACATCGATTTGCTTCAGAAGGCCTTTATTAACCCCCCGGAGCCGTGTGGAGCATGCTATTTGATGGACAGATGCATTTTTTTATGGACTTCAAAAACAGAGCAACAATCACTCCCATTATAAAGCTTGGATTAGCCAGGGCTTTTTTAATATAACTCGATTTTATTAGTCTAAAAGAAGAATGTCATATACACCTAGGATGACTTGAGGGAAGTAAATCATGGGCTAATTTCATTTGTGGGTGAACTATCCCTTTAAGGTTGTGGTTAAAAAAAACTATTATTAACCCCCGGTTTCACAGACAAGTCTTAAGCCTATAGTTTTCAACTAAAAAAGGAAAACATTTTTATCCATTTTAGCCAAAATTTTTGAAAAAAGTAAAGTGCACTTACCTACAAAAACACGAATTTGTGAAAACTTTGACAATTTTATGCATATTACGTTATTGTGTTCAGTCTACAGGCTACAAAGTGACCTCGCCAGCTACTGCTCTGGCATAAATAATACAGCATGTTTAATTGTTTCGCAGATCCTTGTGAATGGGGATCGTTTGACAATGTCACCAATATACCCAAAAACGCAGGAATTTTTTTCCGTTTTTAGTACATGTTGCCATGTAAATGTCCCCTCAGACAACGCCCAGAAACCATCTCTGTCTTTCGCTTTAACAGTTTAAAATCACCTGTATTGAAACTCCAATGCTTAAAAACACATGTAAATGATTAGCTTTCACCAGCAACATGACATGAGCGCAATCGCAAAACAGACGATAGTCCAAAATCTCTATACCATTTAATTGTTTCTGCCGGTATTTCGCCCACCCCTACTAAGGAATATGCCGCATGTGACCAAGATATTAGCCACAAACTCCAGTTTTGATTTCATGGGTTACTTAAATACATATACTAATAATGAATAGAAGTAAAGCAATTTATTATATTTATGTATCACAAGACAAACAGCTGGTCTAAGGCATAACAACAGTCTGTTATCATATCTGTTTGCTCCTTGGATGATTATGTAACACTCAGTCCTAAGCACAATGTGATGATGTCACAGGTCTGTTATAAAAGATGTCATGCCATACCAATGTCATGATTTGTCAGGTCATTTGGAACTGCTGCTGTTCATTAGTGTTTCCCTACTTTACTGGTCTCTGACCTGCTGTGCTTTCAAACTGCCATCCATCAAACTGCAGAGAGAAGCATGCCACACTCGGTTCAGTTTAAATAACAGTCGTCACTTTGCGGTATGTTCACAGAATGTGAAGGGTGATGCACACAAAGATGCTTCCAAAAAGATAATAGGCTATATACTAAACTTAGAGAAACAACATGCTTCTGTTGGAGCCATAAACTAGTGGTTAGCACAGATGCACTGACACACTGAGCTGTGTGCATGCTACTTTGAGTCTGGTTTGAGTCAAGATTTTCCTGATCTTGTTTCCCCCTCTTCAGACTATCATTTTCTGTCCTCTCTACACTATTCTATATCAGTTGAAAAGCATCTCTGACACAAGTCCATATGAGGTGAAGTTATGTTTGTCATATCATTACTGTATAGTCAGTTTAATTGTATCATAATGTATTTTTGAATTTTTATTTGAAATGTGTTCTTGTTGTTATTTTAATTTGCGTTAGACTCTTCAAAATGTTGACAAAACATATTGTCTTTGGAATATTGTTTTATCTTAAAGAATATTGTATTTGCACTAAGTGGCAATAGCAGCATTTTCTTATCGATGCTAATTACACTAAGTGAAAATAGTGATATATTCTATTTACACCATGTAAAAGTAACCAGGCATTGTTGGACATCATCCACCCTATTAGTTGGGTTGTGTCACTAAAACATGGAATTCTTCTTGGCAAAAAGACATATGATATAATCACCACTTAAATCAATATGGTCCCACTTTATATTCAGCCTGGTCTCATTGTTAATATGTAGGTATTAATATGTAAGTTTCAAAGAGACAAAACATACTTTTTTGTATGTTTGGAGAAGTGCTGAAACGTAGAATATAGACGTATTGGCAACATTTAAACGTAGCATTATTACGTTTTTACAGCTAAAAATATTTACGAATCCATCATGAAATCTTTTTTTAAGAATACAAAACTTTATACTGGTAAAGATAATTTTTTTAATATATATTATAAAGATATCTGTATAATTTCCTTTTACCATTTAATTGATTAATGATTCCTTAACACTACCCCAAACCCTCAATTTAATACAGAATATAAAGAGAATAAAAGGTAAAAAGTTGGAAAATGACGATTTTGATAACAATATAGCATTACAAAGATATTTTGGCCACAATTTTGTTATTAATGCAATGGAGCCGGTGGCTGGAACACGTTCAACACTTGGATACATAAATAATTTACATTTTAGTGCTGTCAAAACGCAATATTGTACATTTAAGTGATGTCAATACGTTAGTATTGTACGTACATTTATTGTGTAAACGTAAATGTACGTGTGGTAGAATCACACTTTACGCACAAATACACATGTATTTTCATGAGATCATGTTGTTATATTAGGTGGTCTTAACTACTATGTTCTTAAATAAAAAAATAAGTTCAATGTACTTTTTGTGTTCATATGTGTTCAAATGCTGATATTAAGGTGGGATACGGGTAATATTAGGGACAGGTGTGGTGGTATGGATTAGTTTAAGGGTAAAGCTAGGTGTATGTCAACAGTGTCATTATAAATGTAACTAAAGAAATGAATTACAGATCCAATACATGCAGGCAATTTTTCAAATGTAAATACACTGTTAAAAAAATGCCTACACAATAAGTGCATTGTATCAAATGATTTATTTTAATGTTAGTAAATAGTTAAGGCCACCTAATATAAAGTGGGTCCAACTATGGTTCCAGTCGGCACCATCATGTAATTTTAGCTCTTTGTTCCCATCCTGTTTGGCATATTAATTATATTATCATTGTGTAAATACAAATTAATTACATTTGAAGGTGCAGTAAGTGATTTCTGAGAGACGCTGTTGAAAGTTGATCGGACCAAGCACCCCAACACTTTTGTAGCTAATTAGCAGGGGCATTTCAACTTATGATGATTTGAAGAAAGAAGAGAAAAAAGAGAGATGGCTGAGTGACATTACAAAAGAGAAAAGGTCAGAGGAATATCACTGCAAGAAGAAGACTTTAGGATCCACATTATAATATTAAAAAAAGCTTTCCAGTGCTGGAGAGACCTAAGCGAGAAGGCTTGAAAATGGACACTTTTCGCTTCATACGTGAGTGACATTGTTTTTGCTGTTACACAGAACCAAGTTATGCTGTTGTTTTAATGTTAGTCATATTAACAGGACAGTTTTGAGTGTGGTTTTTTTGAGCTGGTGCTGCTTGCGACAAACAACAACGAACAACGACAAACTCTTGCTTGTATAATCATTTGCTGTATGTTCAGTGTTGGGAGTAACGTGTTACAAAAGTAATGCATTTCAGTAATGTATTACTGTTTGCTGTAACACAGTAGTGTAAGGCATTACTAATACCTTTTCAGTAATATTTTACTCAGTACATGTAACACTTGTGTTACAACACACTTTTAGTATGAATGAAAATGCAAGCAAGTTATTACCTGTTCGTGGTCAGTCAATAGTGGTGTCCAAGTTTATTAATAAAGACTAAATGACAGCTTCTGATATATTTGTATAGCGATTTATTTCATTCATCTCCCTCTTGCTGGTGTACCTTTTGTATGGTGTGACAGTCCATTGAAGGTGTATTTAGGGTGAGTTTTACAGGAGTGCCGCGAGGCATGATTTCGGCCTCTGTGCTCACGCTGGTCAGTGGAAAAGTGGCTAAAGAAGGCTTAAAGGCTCTGTCATTTCAAAGAATAGCGTGTCGAGTATAAACACCTCCCAAACGGACGAGGCACGCGCACAGTTAGCAGAGGCTCGCGCTGCAGAGCCAAATGAAATGGGTTAACCTGTTAAGTGTCACCCCCATTTTTGAAAATATACATGAAATGCACTGTCCAAACTTAAATGGTTGCAATTCAAGAATGCTTTGGTATAGGCATAGTTTGGTCTCATTTGAAAGAAGACAGTCAGCAGATTATTGCTTAGGTGAAATCACTTCAAAAAATAAAAGTATAAAAAAGTTATGGAAGTTTAAATTTACTGAAAATCAAATTAACTGTACTAAATATTTAATATTTTTATATAAAATATATATGTTACAAAATTCTGTGTATTCTAAAATTAGTATAAAATTAAAGCCATATGTCTAACCAATTTGTGTTTCAAATTTGAAGTTGATATCACAAAAATTGAAGTTCCCATGAGATTTTGTTTAGATGCTGTACCACAAATAGCCACCGGGTCTCATGTAACAAATGTAACAAATCTATATATTTTTTCCAAATATCACATTGTTTTAGATATAGAACCGTGAGACTTAGACATTTCCGATTTATATGTGTTTTGTCAAGATTAAAAAAGTTTTTATTACAAAATAGTTAAAATAAATGTTGTAATATGAAACATGACAACCCCACTATAGGGAGGAGCCCGCTATAAGAATTTAGAGTATCGTTTCCATGGTAATACAAGGTCCGATTTCAAACTGAGTTCACAGGATGAATCTTGAGTTCGTAAGCTTTCAAATTATATATAGTTTTCAACATTAAATCAGAATAAATATAGGATTTTTTTTAAATTGGGCCAGTGGGCCAGTGACATTTAACAGAAGAAGACTGTACATTCGCGAGATGGACAAATGCACATTACTTCGAGTTTGTCAGAGATAAGGACAAGAAGAACGTAATAGTCAAATGCAAATGCTGTCAAATGCAACCTTTGTCTAAAACCAAAAGAACTATTGACATCTTGAAATAGCACTAGCAATTAAAAACAAACAAACACATCTTGCACTTTGTGTATGATGGTTTTGTGTTGGAGACCCTTTGAATTCAAAGTGAATAAAATATTGACAACAATAAGAAAAGAACAAATGTGCATCTTGGCACGGCATTAGAGTTTACATACAGTTCTGTTGTGTCTAATATGAATAGACCCAAGCTATTCCTAGATATTGCCAGATAATCACTTTACCTCTACCATGCTTTTAACAGACTTGGATCGTTTGTGATTCTGTCTTTCATCCTTTCTTGCATTGTCTTGAGTATTAATTTTGCCAGTTATATGCTATTTTGTTAGCCTGGATAGCCCACAGCCATTATGATGTAAGGCGATATTACATCATTGCCTTCTACTGGATATAAAATGCTCTGTAGCCTATAATTTGTCATTTTAGAATGTTAAGTTCTACTTCTGTAGTTATTTTGGTTAAAGTAACTCAAAAGTAATACAGGAGTAATGTAACGCATTACAATGCTGAGACGGTGATATTGTAAAGTAAAAAAATACTTTTAAATAACAGTAACAAGTAATATATAATGTATTACAGTTTGGAAGTAACTTGCACAACACTGTGTATGTTCATTTTTTCATTCTTCCATTTTTTGTGTTCATCATCGCCGCTTTATTTTTCACTAAGCATTATTTTGCTTCGCTTCAGCTATGATAAAGGTACATTCACTCAGAAAATTAAATTTTTACTCTTTATGCAATTTTTAAAGTGTTAGTTGCATAGCTGTCTATGGAAGGACATAAAGCTCTCAGATTTCATCAAAAACATCTTCATTTGTGTTCCGATGAACGAAAGTCTTGTGGGTTTGGTATGGCATGAGGGTGAGTAAAGACAGAACTATTTCTTTAAGTGTATATGTATTACCAGAGCGTATTTCTGAAAGTCTGATCAACTCTTTTATAGAAATAACAGAAGCAAAAATAGTTACTGCATAATCAAGAAATCCCCTTGTCCTGTGTTGAATCTACACACACATCTGTGGTTTCCTAAACAAACTGAAGTAGGAGTATATATACGACTTTGTGTGTGCGAAATGTGTGGGTATGTGTGTTTTGGAAATGAGGAAACCCGGAAACTAAATATGTCCAGCTATCTGACAAAGAAATTGTTGTTAACAAGCTAACCTCATAGACATCTAATTCAGCATCTTTAATAAGCCAACCGTCAGTTATATTGGTTCTATTTTCAGAGACACTGGGGTTCACAGGAAAGTACCACAGAGAACAATGTGAGTGGAATGAACTAAGAGGTATTTCTAGAAGATTCCACAAGATTAATGACATGATATTGAGTCATAAGGAAAGTATGAAGCAGGGATTAGAGAACTAGATAGCAAGTGCTGTCAACCAAAAGGACTGGAATGTATTTTTTAAAATCTTTTTCTCATTAATTTGCACACACTATAAATCTATAACACACTATAATGAAGATTAAAAGAAGTCCTTGTAGTTTCAGTGAAAATTTCCCCCACTTTTCATGCTATCATATAAAGACTTGTAAGTGATACAGTGCTGTGAAAAAAGTTTTGCTGTGTGATTTTTTTTTTTTCTTCTTTTTTTACATTTCACACTGAATGGCATAAGATCAACCATAACTTATGAATTAATAAAAGTTACCCTTCATGAAGAAAAAGACACTACAATTTATATCTTACATTTATTCATTATTGAATGTTTTATAACTGTCCACCTAAATAAAGAAAAGAAAAAAAGAAAAGAAAAAGAAAAATAACACCATTCCAGAATACAATAGCTTATAGGCTATCATGTTGTAACAGACACAGGACTGTTACTATGATTACCCCTATTGAGGGTACTACTACTACACACCACCAGAGGCACCAGGGTGCTTTAGGAGGTGGTATATACCCAGGTGGGTAGTAGAGTTAGCCAGATTTGTTGGACAGAGGAAGCATGGCTTACCTGCTGTGTGGCCACAAACTACTTTGAGTCCTGATTGGGAAACTTTGGTTTTAAGCTCAGTCAAAGTAAGGAGTATTTGCTTTTCTTTTTCTTCATTTATTCTTCATGTTTTCAGGGGTGATTTTGGTATTTGAGATTGGTTGCTAAATGGTTTCACTAGTAATGTTTAGTTTATATTTTCTGCTGTAGAAGGACTCTTTGCACCCGAGCATTCACACCACTTTTTGAGATTGCTTGAAGCGCCATTTTGTTGGCTGTGGAGGTTCTTTGCCTTGTGGATCTTTTGGATCTTAAGCACAAGGGATCGTAAGGAATACCTACACGTTCACCATCATCTACGTTTTCACCAACTGGTCTCTGGCATCTATGGACTGTATCCTACAAGATCTTTATTTTTTTTTATCCTGAACAATATTGTGTCCATCGTAGGCTGGCTGGTTGCTCACCAACCAAAACTTACAAAGACTGATATTTATACCCAAGCCTGATACTTCTTGTATGGTCATTGTGTGTCTTGTTTGTCAGTATACATTTTGGGATAATTTGTTTGGTTTGTTAATGTTTAGTTTAGTTTTGTTTTGGGTTTTTTTGTGTTTAGATAAAGTTGCAAGAACACATGTTTATTACCTGACTGTTTTTGTGTGATTTATACCTGGTTATATTATGTCTATGAAGCAATAGTTTGTTGCGGGTTCCCTTCCCTAAAAATCAGACTTATGGCAGTCTTAAACTTAAAATAGTTAAGACAGTCATAGAATGGTGCCCGAACAGGGACCAGCTAACTTATACATTTGCATCTATTAACCAGTATGGCCACTCATATTGCTTCAGATGGGGATGAGTCAACACCCAGACTGGATTTCGCATCAGAGTCATTCACCTTACAGAGAGAGCCTCTCAAGGAGCTAATTAGCACATTTAGCGAACTGTACATTGACTCTGAGGAAGAGGAAGAACGGATCAGGGAGAACATTCCTGATGACGACAACATTCTGAATGACTTCGATCTTCCACCGCCACCTCCCACAGAAACAGATGAAGCACCAGGTCACACTTCATTTACATCAGTCACAGCATTAATAGAAAGGCTGACAGAAAGAATTACTTCGTTGGAAGGTCGCTTAACAGAGTGCGCTCAAGGTATGAGTGATTGTGTTCCATATGCTGAATTTGAGTCTAAGTGCAGGGCAAGTGAAGAAAGAATAAAATACCATATAGAACGGGAATGTGACAGAACTAAGAAACAGTTGGAGCTCTCCATTCGAGATCTAGGTCGGTCCATGCTTGATTGTTTGAAGAGACGTGACATTCAAGTTGATTAGAAACTTAGATCTCTTGTTCCATCCATGTCTACGCCGGTTCACCGTGATCAAAGCCCTTTAGTAACACCTCCTGTTGTCAAACCCAGAGACCAAACGTATGGCCTTCAGTATAGCCACTTGCCAGTTTCCGAAAGCCAGAGCTCAATGCAACATAATCCACCTGTGAAACTCGACTTTCCTAGTTTCAGTAATAACCAGGATGAAGATCCAGTCGTATTCATTGAAAGATGCGAGGAATATTTTGCTGTTCGCCCCCTCAGTGAGTGTGAGATAATGGCTTCACTCACAGCTGTATTAAAAGGTACTACAAAAGACTGGTGGCTGGCTGAACGGAGAAATTTTCAAAATTGGAAACAGTTTAAAGAAGCTTTCTTGCTCTCATTCTTAAGTGAAGATTATGAGGAGGTTGCTGCAAGGAAATTACTTGAGAGGAAACAAGGTGCGAAGGAGAGTATCAGAGATTTTGCTTTCCAATATAGAGCCTTATGTTTGAGGTGGAAGAGTGAAATGCCTGAGAAGGAAGTGGTCCAAGCTATTCTACGAAATTGCAACCCACGTCTTGCAAGTTTGCTAAGAGGAACTGTTAAAGAAGTTGGAGAGCTGGTTAGAATTGGGACACAGATAGAAAGAGATTTTGATGAGTCCAAGAGATATTGGAGCCTTGTCAACGTTGAGGAGCAAAGGAAGAAACCTCAATCTTCTCAAGATCTTCAACGTAAACCTCCTCATGCTAATACCAGAGTAGTCCAATCCAATGGGCAATTTGATTTAGAGACAGTCACCATTCCCATGGTCCTACAAGACAGATACTTCAAGGCTATGGTTGATACCGGCAGCACCTTGTCCCTCATCAAAAAATCCCTGTGGAAACAGCTATGCAAAGAGGAACAATTCCAGTCAAGTAAAGGGCAGTCATTTCTGCTTGCCAACGGACAGCGGCAGACGGCCATTGGTAAGGTGGAATGGAGTTGTGAGATCCAGGGACAGCATATGAAACTCATACTGTTTATCCTGAATGATGCAGACTTAACTGTACCGATCATCCTAGGTATGGATTTTCTGCTTGCTGCGGGAATAAAGTTAGATTTTCAAAAAGCACAGTACAGTTTGCCTACAAAAGAAGGGACTGCTTACCCATTCCTAACCAATGAATGCCATTCCACTGTGAACTTTTATCTTGCCTTACCCACCCCTACAGTATCTGATGAAACGCTACATTCCATCTACCAGCTTGCACAACAAGCTGACACGGGTGAACAGTTTAAGGGACAGCTGGAAGATTTAATGTTAGAATGGCCATCAGTTTGCACACACGAGATTGGACAGTCAAGTCTGGTAAAACACCGCATTATCACTACAAATGATGTGCCAGTAAGAAAATGTGCTTACAAGGTTTCAGTAGACAAGCAAATGTTTATTGATTCAGAAGTTAAGGACTTGATAGCCAAAGAGATAATTCGACCATCTATTTCCCCTTGGGCTTCACCAGTGGTGGTAGTCCCAAAAAAAGATGGAAGTTCCAGACTTTGTGTGGATTACTGATGTCTTAATGCCAAGACGTACCTGGATGCCTACCCAATGCCTCAGATCCAGGATATCTTGGAGTCGCTGCATGGAGCAGCGGTGTTTAGCACGCTGGATTTGAAAAGTGGATATTGGCAGGTGGATATGGAGAAGGACAGTATCCAGAAAACTGCTTTTGTCACATCAACAGGGCTCTATGAATTTTTACGGCTTCCTTTGGGCTGAAAAATGCAGCTGCATCCTTTCAGAGATTAATGGAGCATGTATTAAGAAAGCTCAAAGGCAAGTGCTGTTTCATATACATTGACGATGTGGTGGTGTTTTCACAGAATGAGAAGGAACATCTTCAACACCTTAGCCAAGTTTTCCATTGCTTTCATGATGCAGGTCTCACCCTCAACCTAAAAAAATGTAATCTCATCCAGCGATCACTATCGTTTTTAGGACACATTGTTTCAGGTGATGGTATAAAAACTGATCCATGCAAAGTAGCAGCAGTCAATTCATTCCCTACACCCCAATCACTTAAGGATGTTCAACGTTTCTTAGGTTTAGCAGGCTGGTATCATCGTTT
The DNA here is from genome assembly GCA_023029165.1 of Gobiocypris rarus. Classification (NCBI taxonomy): domain Eukaryota; kingdom Metazoa; phylum Chordata; class Actinopteri; order Cypriniformes; family Gobionidae; genus Gobiocypris; species Gobiocypris rarus. Next base: position 26,706,706 of record CM040931.1, on the reverse strand, counting down.
TATACCACATTTCTCTGAAAAAGCTGCCCCCTTACATGCGCTGAAGCAGAAAAGCTCCACGTGGTTTTGGACGGCGCAATGCCAACATTCATTGGACACCATTAAAAAAGATCTGACACAAGCCCCAGTCTTGATACCACCTGACGTTAATAAACCGTTCAAAGTTCAAACTGATGCCAGTGAGCTTGGTTTGGGTGCTGTACTTACACAGGAGTCAGAGGGAGAAGAGCATGTGATAGCATACTCTTCTAGACTGTTACGAGGACCCGAGAAGGCTTACTCCGTTTCAGAAAAGGAGTGTCTGGCTGTGGTATGGGCCGTCGAGAAGTGGAGGCCATATCTCGAGGGTCATCCATTTGAAGTGGTTACAGATCATGCAGCATTGACCTGGGTTTTTCAACACCCAAAACCATTGTCACGACTAATACGCTGGACTATACGTTTACAAGGGTTCCACTTTACCGTCAAATATAGAAAAGGACAGTGTAATGTTGTACCGGATGTGTTATCCAGAACCCAAAATAATATCACCTCACCTGATATAATTGCGGCAGTGAAGGCCACAGCACTTGCCACTGACATTCCGGTAGATCTTACTCAAGTTGGCATTGCTCAACAGAATGATGTAGAACTTCAGGAGTTAATTGGTAAAGCACAGTCACAGACTGTTCAAGACATATCTCGAGTGCATTATGTTCTACAAAATGGATTTCTATTTCGCAGTATACCCAACGGACAGAAAGGACAGACAGGACAAAAGTTGCAATTAGTAATTCCAGCAAGGTACCGTGAATAATTCTTACGCTACGCGCACGACAATCCACTAAGCGGTCATCTGGGGAGGTTAAAGACACTTCTTCGACTTCTAGATGTAGGGTATTGGCCTAGCTTGAGAGCAGACGTGTGGAAACATTGTAAAGAGTGTCCTACCTGCCAAAAATACAAGCCTTCTCTCTCAAAACTCTCGGGTCACTTGCAGTCTACTCCTGTTGTTGAACCAGGACGTATGCTTGGTGTTGATTTGATGGGACCATTTCCTCGAAGTACAAAACAAAATAAACACCTTTTAGTCATTGTGGATAATTGTTCCAAATGGGTAGAGTTGTTTCCCTTAAGAGCAGCAAGAGCACCTCAGATAGCAAGGATTCTGGTCTAGGAAATATTCACCAGATGGGGTACGCCGGCTTATCTAGTGTCTGACCGTGGTGCACAGTTCACCTCACACCTTATCAACCTAGTATGCAAGCAGTGGGGTGTTATACAAAAATTGACAACGGCCTATCATCCACAAACAAACTTGACCGAACATGTCAAAAGGAATCTCAAAACAATGATAGCATCCTATGTAGGGGATCAGCATCGTCATTGGGACAGGTGGTTGCCTGAGTTTCGGTTCGCAATTAACACAGCGTGGCATGAGAGCACAGGATATACACCTGCAGAAGTAGCACTGGGGCGCAAGCTAAAAGGCCCATTGGAGAGAGCCTTGCAAAGACCACCAGACCCCAATAACCCTGCCTATCCAATGCTTGAGCGCCAACAAAACCTCATCAAATTGGTAAAGGAGAACATTGAGCAAGCCCAGGTCAAACAGAAACGCTACTACAACCAACACCGCAAACAGACTCCGTATCAGGTGGGGGATGTAGTTTGGGTGCGGACTCATCCTATGTCCAGAGCGGATGAAGGGTTTATGGCAAAACTTTCCGCAAAGTGGAAGGGCCCTGCGGAAATTGTTAAGTGCCTCGGACCTGTAAATTATTCTGTTACTTTTTTCAATGATGTTCATAATATTGAAACTTACCATGTACAAAATTTAAAGACTTGTCATGGTTATGACAAGCTTTCTTCTGAAGGGGGTATGTAACAGACTGTTACTATGATTACCCCTATTGAGGGTACTACTACTACACACCACCAGAGGCACCAGGGTGCTTTAGGAGGTGGTATATACCCAGGTGGGTAGTAGAGTTAGCCAGATTTGTTGGACAGAGGAAGCATGGCTTACCTGCTGTGTGGCCACAAACTACTTTGAGTCCTGATTGGGAAACTTTGGTTTTAAGCTCAGTCAAAGTAAGGAGTATGTTTTCTGGGGTGATTTTGGTATTTGAGATTGGTTGCTAAATGGTTTCACTATTAATGTTTAGTTTATATTTTCTGCTGTAGAAGGACTCTTTGCACCCGAGCATTCACACCACTTTTTGAGATTGCTTGAAGCGCCATTTTGTTGGCTGTGGAGGTTCTTTGCCTTGTGGATCTTTTGGATCTTAAGCACAAGGGATCGTAAGGAATACCTACACGTTCACCATCATCTACGTTTTCACCAACTGGTCTCTGGCATCTATGGACCGTATCCTACAAGATCTTTATTTTTTTCTTTATTTTTTTCACACTGTTTTTGTGTGATTTTATACCTGGTTATATTATGTCTATGAAGCAATAGTTTGTTGCGGGTTCCCTTCCCTAAAAATCAGACTTATGGCAGTCTTAAACTTAAAATAGTTAAGACAGTCATAATGTGATCACATACTATATAGTTATGCATAAACTAAAAAAGAAATTGACATCACTATATAGTCAGTTTGATTCACTCCAGTCTTCATCAGAGTTGAGTGCCATTTGTTAAGTCTCTTCATTAGTGCAACTATGAACCCAAAATCAGCCACTATACTTGAACACACACATTATAAAGATAAAACTAAGTACATTTTAGCTCAACATTAATTGGTTTTGAATGCATCGGTAACCCAATCAAGTAGGCGCTTCTACTTTTTTAGAATTAATGGTCACAAAAATGTTATTTCCAGTAAAACATACCTCATACATTTAGTCAGTTTTTCTATGAATGTAAATATATAATTTGATGCCATTCCATTTGACCATGTTGCCTTATTTTGACAAATCAGAAACATTACTATAATTGTTAAATTACACAAATGAAGACAATTAGCAAAATGTACTTGTACAGTGGCCATTCCTGTAGATAAGATTCATTCCACTGGACTCAAATGACACCATCCTAAACATCTGGAGTGCAAATCTTTTTGACAGACATATACATTTTACTCATAATCTGAGCAACATTGAAAGATAGTGTGACAATTGTCTTATGGCCAATCTAATTTCCAGTCTCAACCTCTAAGCATGTGTGTGTGGGGGTCCAGTGAGTGTGGGAACTTGGATTGTATACAGTAACAGTCCCATCTGCTAAAAATGGCACACAAAAAAACAATCCCATTTAGAGGGATTTCAGTGAGGTTAATCCCAACAAATCTAGCAAGTAAGCTTTGGCAGGTTGATTAAGTCATTAGCTTTTTAAATGTTTGGTCAAAACAATGACTGAAGCCCCTTAGAAATAGTTTCTCAAATGTATTTTCTGTTGTAGATTTTCTAAGCAAAACCTTTCACACTCAGGTTATAAAAAAAAGTCCTGCACTATGATAGACTAAAATAAACAGTGCCACGACTGTTTAAAATATTTTCCCTTATTCACCCCAGGACGTGTCCAAATAAGGGAGGCATTTTTAATGATGTTATTGGTGATACTTAAGGATAATAATAAATAATATGTTTTGTCACACATTTGAGACCAGGGTTAGTTGACACAGTGCAGAGCATTTCTGTATTTGGTTGTTTTGTGAGTATTTGTAGCATGTTTCTGTATTTGGTTGCATTGTGAGTATTTGCATTGATTTTCTGTATTTGCTTGCTTTGTGAGTATTTGCAGCACATTTCTGTATTTGGTTGCATTGTGAGTATTTGCAGTGAATTTCTGTATTTGGTTGTGTTGTGAGTATTTGCAGAGCATTTCTGTATTTGGTTGTGTTGTGAGTATTTGTAGCATGTTTGTGAGTATTTGCAGTGAATTTCTGTATCTGGTTGCTTTGTGAGTATTTGCAGTGCATTTCTGTATTTGGTTATGTTTTGAGTATTTGCAGCACATTTCTGTATTTGGTTGCATTGTGAGTATTTGCAGTGAATTTCTGTATTTGGTTGTGTTGTGAGTATTTACAGCGCATTTCTGTATTTGGTTGTGATGTATGTGCAATGTATTTCTGTTTTTGGTTCTGTTGTGAGTATTTGCAGTGCATTTATGTATTTGGTTGCGTTGTGAGTATTTGCAGCACATTTCTATATTTGGTTGTGTTGTATTTGCAATGTGTTTCTGTATTTGGTTGTGAGTATTTGCAGTATGTTTCTATATTTGGTTGCGTTGTGAGTATTTGCAGCACATTTCTGTATTTGGTTGCGTTTTGAGTATTTGCAGCGCTTTTCTGTATTTGGTTGTGTTTTATTTACAATGTGTTTCTGTATTTGTTTGTATTTTGAGTATTTGCAGCGTGTTTCTGTATTTGGTTGTGCTGTGAGTATTTTCAGTGTGTTTGTTTATTTGTTTGCATTGTGAGTATTTCTGTATTTGGTTGGGTTTGTATGTGCAATGTATTTCTGTTTTTGGTTCTGTTGTGAGTATTTGCAGTGCATTTCTGTATTTGGTTGCGTTGTGAGTATTTGCAGCACATTTCTATATTTGGTTGTGTTGTATTTGCAATGTGTTTCTGTATTTGGTTGTGAGTATTTGCAGTATGTTACTATATTTGTTTGCATTGTGAGTATTTCTAGCGCATTTCTGTGTTTGGTTGTGTTGTATGTGAAATGTATTTCTGTTTTTGGTTCTGTTGTGAGTGTTTGCAGTGTGTTGCTGTATTTGGTTGTTGTATTTGCAATGTGTTTCTGTATTTCGTTGTATTTGCAATGTGTTTCTGTACTTGGTTGTGTTGTGAATATTTGCAGTGTGTTTCTGTATTTGGTTGGGTTGTAAGTATTTGCAGTGTGTTTCTGTATTTGGTTGTGTTGTGAGTAAATGAGTATTTGTTTCCTTAATTTGCTGGTGTTTTTTTGTGTTCATGTGATTCCTTCAGTTACAGTGCATTGAGCTTTCTCGACCACCCATAAATTAAACTGTTCTCTTTCATAGGTTCATTCGACGCCATGTAGTGATTCATTTGGGAACGCGTCCTCTGGGTGTGCCGATTGTCTGAATACCTTATAGAATCACGGCAATTCATTGGCTGATGGCGCAGTGCCGCCCCTCTGCTCAACACCTTGATCCTATACCAGCGCGCGCGCGCCATCTTATCTCCAGAACTCTCTGCCTTCACGAAGCGGTAGCATCGCTCCCTTCATGCGATTTTTCTGGCCCAAAACTATTATGGATTCAAGCATCTTTCGTCTTCGGCACTTCTGCGACTACGGATAAGTGGAACTTTGTTCTCCTTCTTGTGAAGTGCATGAAGTTTAGTCGTTGCCCACCGCTATGCACTCGTTTAACATCTCGAGTTACTACCCGCAGGGTAAGTGTGTTAAGTTCTTTTCACACGCACGCGCGAGGCGGTTTAGGGCATTTCTATATGCATATTAACTGTGACAATCTCCTTCTCAAAAACCTCCGCTCGAGGCCCGCAGTTTTTGAGGAGTAGTCATCCATTTTTCCCCGCCGCACACCCGAAGTGGCCTAGGCCTCTTTTGTATCCGCGGCCTTGGGTTCGGATGTTGGGCTCGGGGATGTAGAGAGCGAGTACGCGGGCCGTGCCCCTTCTCTACCGAGCACACGCAGTGTTTTGCCAGTTTATTACACCACGGACCATACTCTCCCGCCTAGTGGCCAGGAAGCGCGGTCTACTCCGAGCTTACTGACGTGCTTGTGCACTATTAGAAGCTCGCGAATGACTGGTCTTACGAATCCCGCAAATCAGTCATCCTTTTCCCCCCGAAGCGGCCTAGGCCTCTCTCGGTTCCGCGGCCTGGGGTTGGGATGTGGGCTCGAGGATGTGGAGAGCAAGCAGGCGGCTCGCGCCCCCCTTCTCTCTCCCTCTCCCGAGCACTCGTGGTGTTTACTGCTCGTGTACTCTCACGCAGTGTTTTTCTGCTCGTGTATTCGCACGTGGAGTTTACCGCTCGTGTATGCGCACGTGGTGTTTTACCGCTCGTGTTTGTGCACGCGGTGTTTACCGCTCGTGTATTCGCACGTGGAGTTTACCGCTCGTGTATTCGCACGCGGTGTTTACCGCTCATGTATGCGCACGCTGTGTTTTACCGCTCGTGTTTGTGCACGCAGTGGTGTTTTACCGCTCTTGTATGCGCACGCAGTGTTTTACTGCTTGTTTATTCGCACGTGGTGTTTACCGCTCGGGTATTCGCACCACTCGTATTTCGCACGCGGTGCGCAAATATTATCTAACCCTTAGCCTGGAAAAACATTTCTTGGTTCCCTTCGGGCTAGATGATGTGTTCACTACAGTGCCCGACTTTAAAGATTTCGGGCCTATATCTTTGGACAGCGCTCTCCCGCCTAGCGGCTAGGAAGCGGCCTACCTTGAGTTTATTTACACGCTAATCGTGCAATATTAAGAATATTTAGAATATTTGCAATATCGTCCACACGAGTCAATCATCTAAACTCGATTGAGAGATCTTAAGTGATCCAAATAGCTAAACTCTATAAGCGAGAAGGAAGTTGCCATTTTTCAGTGATCTGCATAACTATTTCAGATCCTGGAGACTTCTTTCCTCCGCTTGCCGTTGGGCTCAAGCTGGTTCGGTGGCTGCAGGGCGCCACCTATGGTTCAACTTCTTGAAATCCTTCTCTAGCAGGAAGGGTTTCTCAGGTAAGAGGAGTAACCAGGGTCATCCCCCACCTACCAGGGTTTGGGGAGCTTGTGGTCACTCGTTTCGTAGCCAGAGACCTCATAGGCTCGAGCCGTAGCGGTCTGGCAACAATCCAACGTTGAAGTTGGGACAGACCACGCAAGCGTTTCTGCCCACCTTACGTTCTCTTTCCGTATCCAACCCTGTAACCCAGAGCAACTCAATGTGCAGGACTGGTTCGTCCTCATTCACTTCCGGCATGGAAAGGAGACGTTTCAGGCTTTCTCCCCTTACGCACGTCAAATCCGTTATCCGCTGCCCGCTCTAACGGAGACACACACGGTTTTCTCAGGGGCCAGATCACACACTGTTCGACTCAAGCCGTGTCATGGCGCCAGGTGCTTTCCTTAGCGGTTGAACGCCCTCCCCCCAAGGGCCAGCTCGACACCCTAGTATGGGTATGTTTGCTGCAAAGTGGGTCTTGTGGGTCTACAAACCGGAAGGTTGGTGGTTCAATCCATGGTTCCACCTGACCAAGTGTCAAGGGGTCCATGAGCAAGACACCTAGACCCAGCTGCTATGTGAGTATATGAAGCAAGGCTTAGTAAGGTAAAGCGCACCCCAGTGCTGCGCCCCCTACTGGGCTAAGTGCCATATGTCGTGACCCCCCCACACACGGCGGCCCCATATGTGCATTCTTTCACGGTGTGACTCCCCTAGGCCGTGTCCTCCCTCGGTAGGACCCGTTCTGTAATTTCTATCCGGTGTAGTATCCCGCCTGTCGGCCAGGACCACCCCGGAGACATTCCGTATGCTGCACTTAAAAAAAAAAAAAAAAAAAGTGTATGTTCCACATGTTTCCTCGCTACGGGCAGGACGTGGACTCCGGTTCTGGGCACAGGAACACTGGTTACAATAGACCTGAAGGATGCATAGATTTCATTTTCAGGTCGTTCGGTGACACTGGAAGTTCCTCAGGTTTGCCTTTGAGGGGAAGGTCTTTCAGCACAAAGTACTCCCCTTTGGTCTTGCTCTAGCGCCAAGAACATTTTCCAAGTGTATGGATGCCGCGCTGGCCCCGCTGAGGCTCCAGGGCATCCGTTTACTGAATTATCTGGACGATTGGCTCCTTCTGGCTCAGTCCAAGGAGCTGGCGAACTGCCACAGGGACATTGTGCTTCGCCATGTCCAGTCTCTTGGCCTAAGAGTGAACACCGACAAGAGTGTTCTCATACCGTCCCAGCAGACCATCTTTTTAGGGGTCTGTCTGGATTCCGTGTCAATGCAGATGTTCAGGAGACCATTGATAATGCTAGAGCTCCCTCTACTAGAAAGCTTTATTCCTCGAAGTGGGGAGTGTTTGGCACATGGTGTTCAGCTCGTAAAGTGAACCCAGTTAACTGCCCCGTTGGTTCGGTACTGGAGTTCTTACAAGAAAAGTTTGCGGGCGCGCCGATATGCTCAAGGTGTATATAGCTGCCATGGCCGCTCATAGGGAGACGGACGAGATTCCTTTGGGGAGACATAGACTGGTTTCGTCCTTCATGAGAGGGGTTAGGCGTCTGAGACCAGTACGCCCCCCTGCTGTTCCTCCTTGGGACCTGTCAGTTGTCCTGGAAGGGTTGTCGGAGGCTCCCTTTGAGCCTTTGGAGTCAGCACCAGTTCGGATTCTGACTCTTAAGGTGGCTCTTTTGTTGGCTTTGACCTCTTTGAAGCAAGTAGGGGACTTACAAGCTCTCTCTGTGAGCGAGACTTGTATGGATTTTGCTCCTGGGCTAGTTAAGGTTTCTTTAAGACCCAGGCCGTGTTATGTACCCAAGGTTTTGTCAACCTCTTTTCGCTCGCAGGTCCCGTCCTCCATTCTTTCCAACCCCCGCCTTTCGCCTCTTCGGAGGACGAAAGGTTAAATTTATGCCCGGTCCAGGATTATGAGGTGCGCAGGCTTCCTTCACCTCTAGGCATCTACTGGATGTGTGGCCGCCTCTCAGGCTCTTTTCAAGGGAGCTTGTTTAGAAGACATTTGTGTAGCGGCAGGATGGTCCTCCCCGCACACATTTCTCAAGTTTTATAGTTTGGATCTTGACATGGCTCCGGGTTCGCATGTTCTATCTGCTTAAATCCAGTCATGCAGGGTTTTTCCTGGCGTTTTGTAACAGATGCGGCAGCACGTTAGCTTGGCGTGTATGGTATACCGTTCCCAAATGCGTCACTACGCAGCGTCGAGTGAACCTATGAAAGAGAACGTCTCAGGTTACTCATGTAACCTATGTTCTCTGAATAGGGAACGAGACGCTGTGTACGCTGCCAAGCTCCTTGCACTGCCGACAGGCTGTCTTTTCAGCAGAGAATTCTGGAGATAAGATGGCGCGCATGCTGGTATAGGCTCAAGGTGTTGAGCAGAGGCGGCGCTGCCATCAGCCAATGAATTGGCGTGATTCTATAAGGGCTTCAGACAATCGGCACACACAGAGGCGTTCCCAAATGCGTCACTACGCAGGCGTCTTGTTCCCTATTCAGAGAACATAGGTTACGTGAGTAACCTGAGACGTTTTCACTGGCAGTAGTTTTGTATGCTGGTTTCAAACAGAATATAATATTTTTGAAATATCAGCATATATTTAAACATTTAGCTGAATATTTAGACTTTTAGGGAACAAAACCAAATATACATGGCCTACATCAGGTAAAAATTATAAGATGAAGGTACAATGGTTTAATTTCGATGTCAGATCAGATTAATATTTTTAAAGTCTTTTACATTCATTCTTTTTCATTAATTTATTTGTGTTCCATAATTATTTTGCTATAACAGGTGGGCATGCTTAATAACAATGGGAAATGCAATCAGAACATTTTAACTTCTTAGGAAATGCTGATTTTTTTTTGTAGTCAAAACTTTGTAACCATTTAAAAAGCATATTATCAAAAATAATAAACCTAAACTGAGAAATATTCACTGGAGTAAAACGTGTGACAACTATCACACATATCTTTAATGACAGTGATACTTCTGTTAATGACTGGTCATCTGTCATGCTTGTTGTCAAGCAGAGTGTGTTAAGATTCATGTCTTTATGAGCAAAATAATTCAACAAAAGCTGAAATACTCACATGGAAGACGTTTATTGTGGAGGTTCGTCCCCTTCGAGCTCATGACTCCAGAGTGACAGAGATGCACAGCTGTGAAAACTCAGTGCTTTACCAACAGCTTCAGTCAGTCTGCCGTCCCAGAGCAAGACTGGACTCTAACACAGCTCATTTCCCTCTCTCTCCATCTCTATCTCTGAGACTTTAGGCTGTAGATTTACTCGTGCACTTCCTCTGCAGCAGCGCCAGTGGCCGTTTCTCTCTGCTCAGAGTCAGACCTCAGGTCGGGGGGGCAAGTGGATCATACCAAGTCCACCCTCGTGGGAGGAGAAGAGTAGAATTTAAAGATGGGATCAGACAGAGGAAGGAGGGAGGGGTTATGTAACAAGAGAGGAAGTGCTAAGAAAATTAAAGGCATCTCTGTCTCGCAAACTATCTTTGTCTTAGAGGAGAGCTGTTTCTTTACCATTTCATGAAGTGCACTAAACACAAATCGAGCATTAATTTACTGATTTTAAATGACATATAAACTTACTTTGTGTGTTTGTGTGTGTACACATATCATCACAATTATCATTCAATGTGTGTTTTTAGTTATTAACTCTAAAAGGCAGTCAATAAATAATATATAATATACTGTTCAGTACATTAAATTTCAATGTTGTTTAAAAACTAGTATGGCAGTTTTAAATAGCAAAATAACCTCACAAATATAATAATAATAATAATTATAGCAGAAATTTAGATGTGGACTTTCAACTGCAGTACAAGTTATGATGATGATTTGTAAGTACAACAGAGATTTTTATAGGTTTGGGGATTTTTTGTGCGCTTAGTCTAGTTTTAATATATGTACAAAGCGCCATCTAGTGGCAATTAAACAAACCCAGTAAAAACAGGGTGTGTATATTTATTTATTTATTTATCTATACTTAATACTGATTTGAATATTAACTTTATATTTAAAGTGCAAAACTCAATACTGTGATGCTTGTTATTGCATTTACAGTTAAAAACTTGCACTTGTGTAAAAGGTAGACTGAAGAACACCCACATATCTAAAAATGTCTAAAACATTAAGCGGCATCACTCTTGTAAGCCACTGCAACATCTAAATAGCAAAATATACAACAACAACAACAACAACAACAAACCCTCTGTTTTATTACTGATCGAATAATGGTTGTTTCATCAGTACATTCACTCACCACTGATGACAATATTGTGCCTGAGAGCCTGAGAGGATCAGAATTGAGGTTAATGTTGCTCTCCGGTTTAGTACTGAAACTGCTTCAAACTGTCCTCAGAAGATACACAGCCTCAAAAGTGCAGCTGAGCTTCTGTTGCGTCTGAAGACTAGTTTACCACAGCTGTAAGAGTGTGTGGGATGTGTGGAAAACATGATTGTATCAGCATTAGTTCTTTCTAAATGTCACACACACACACACACATCTTTACAATCCAGACTGACAAGCATGCAGTGTGTGTGTTTGGAGGGATGTGTGGTGTTATAGAGCTCTTATATGACTCAGACAGAGAATCCTTGCGACTGTGTGTGGGCTTCACTTCAGTGTTTGTGGCCGTAGCATGTCACTAACGTCTCAAGTGCAAACAGAATCAAGCAAAAGTGCAGACATTTACCCTGATAATATTGACACGTCTGACTGATTTGGGTTAGATTTTAGTGGATGAAAAAACTATATAAAAAGTAACCCTAGTTAAAAAAAAAAAACATAAAAATGGTTGACTTAAAATCCCACCCCTCAAAAGAAAGGCCACTCTCAAGAGGTCTTCAAGAGAACTACAATCCTATTTTATAATAGAAAGGGTCCAACACTAGCAGATCCAAATGGCAGAACATTTAAGCATTTGTTGGACACTCAAATTATTTATAGTGCATTTAAGGTATACTTTTTTAGTAGTAGACCTACATATACGTTTCCTGGCCTTTAAACCTTGACTGGGCCTGTAAGCAACTACCCCAGAAAACACCCAGAATACCCTAACAACCAGTGATTACCCCAAATTAATACTCTGGCGACCAACAAGAACATCCTAGCAACCATTAGCAATTGCTCAAAACACCTGTCTAACCATATAGCAACATGCTAACAATGGCTGAGAACACACTCCCAATCACACAGCAACACCCTGAAACCACCTAGAAACTGCATGTCCACGTAATATCAAGCATTCACAACACCTAATCAAGCGCATAGCAACACTCTTGCACTGACACATAAAACCCTTATTAGCTAAAACCAGTCAGAACACCTTATCAAATGCATTGCAACAACCCAGAACACCCTAGCAACTGCATAGCAACATACTAACAAACATTCACAGCACCTTATCAAACCTGTAACAAAACCTCACAAGAGAAACAAAACTCTAACAACCACATATCAAAGCTATAACTACCAATCAGAACATCTTAACAACTACAATGACCTGACAACAACCCACAACACTATAGTATTCTGTTAACATCCACTCATAACACCTTAGCAAGTAATGTGGTAACACTCTGCCAACAATACCAGAACACCCTATATAGGCTACCATCCAGAAATCCTATCAACTTTTTAGAAATGCTTTAACGTAACCCAGAACACCATAGCAACCTTATGCTAAAACACATTAACAACTGAATAGCAACACCATAGCAACCACCCAGATCACTCTATCAACTGCATAACAACAAACTAGCAAGCACTCACAACCTTGTGTAACACATTATAAAACTCTTGTACCAAGACACAAAAACCTAGCAACCACATAGCAAATCTACCATCTAACAACCATTCAGAACACCTTAGCAACTGCATAGCAACAACATGGCAACAACCCCCAACAATAAATACATTGCACATTTAGCTACATTTTAACTGTTGGCTGTTTAGAAAGGCATTAACTCGGGACACCTTAGCAAACCTTATGACTACATCCTGGCTGCATAGCAGCAATTACATACATCTTAGCAAAAACATTATAATGCCAGGCAACACCCAGAACACCCTAGAAACCGCTTAGCAATGTGCTCTCTACCCCCCAAAACATCCTTAGCAGCTGCACAGGAACATCCTGCTAACCACCCAGAACACCCTAGCACCCCATAAATCCTAGCAATACAAATTCAGAACATCTTAGCAGCCCTTGCAAGAGATCCAAAACCCAAGCGACAAGTCCTTAAAGGGATAGTTCACCCAAAAATGAAAATGTTATGTTTATCTGCTTACCCCCAGTGCATCCAACATGTAGGTGTCGTTGTTTCTTCAGTAGAACACAAATTAAGATTTTTAACTTCAACCGTTGCAGTCTGCCAGTCATAATGCATGTGAAAAGGTAACATTTCTATGAGAGAAAAAATAAAATGCTTAGACAACATGCACAAAGAGCCCTGTGGCTCATGATGACACATTGATATCTTAAGACACAAAATTATCAGTTTGTGTGAGAAATCAAGGCGTATTTATATCTTTTTTTTTTTATATACCTCAAATACAACGCTATATCCAACAGCCTGGGCAGCGCTTCACTTCTGGCAAGGCATAAACTACACCAGATCGTGTAAACCGGAAGTGATGTCTTTACACGTACACAACGCCAGAGTGTGTATATTGACCGTCTTTGCTGGAAGTGAAGTGCGTTCCAGGCTGTTGGATATAGAGTTGTATTTGAGGTAAAAAATGATATAAATATGGCTCGATTTCTCAGATAAAAATACAATTTTCATTTTTGGGTGAACTATGCCTTTAATGTCAACTGCGGTCTCAAAAGTCTGGCTAGTTGAAAATAACTAAAATAACAAGTCTGCCTTGGGCAGTTAATCCTTTTCCTGTTTAGCACCCAAACTCTAGGACAATCTTCCTAGTGTTGTTCGGGAGGCAGCCACACTGTCAGTTTAATGATTAATTCCTTCCCCTAATTACCGTAGTTCTCTAGCCTGGTTAAAACCAGACCATTCTCAGTAGTAACTGAGTTATGGTCTGGCAAAGCTTCATAGACAAATCATTTCCAAAGGGGTGTCACGAACGGATAGATCTAAAACCAATCAGAGCGATGAAGGAAATGACGTATGCAAAGCTGGTATATCAGACTTTTGCCGAATCCAGTCGGTAAGCCAGCGATAACATCTTTTTTAGATATGAAGGCTTTGAGTGTTGTTTTTTGCTCAGGTTTTAACGAAAAGGAAAAGTTTAAATCGCTTAAAACAGACTTGATAGCTCAACTGATTCGAACAAGTGATGTTCCACGGCGGCATCCATCTTTGTAAGGTACAAAATCTGCTTCACCATCACTGCGGTGTCGTCATCGTGTAAAGCCTGCCCCAACGTTTCTGATTGAGTGTGTAGTGATTGTTTGTTGCCGTGTAATCAGCTGATCTCATTTGCGGCTCAGCTGCAGCTGGTTATGTCTGTTTGTTACTGCCTATGTCTAGCGGGGGTGAGATTCACTCAGTGTTGGTTCGTCACGCTTGTCTGTGTTCTCTTACTCAGTCCGGTGCCGTGTTGCCTGCCAGAAGTGCTCTCCTCGCTATCTTCTGCGTTTCCAGACCTCTAGAGATCCTATGGGAAGTCCTTCATCTAGTCCATTCAACTCCGCGCTGGGTCTGTTCTGCTCAGTCTTCCTCATCGGGATTGTGTTCCCTGGTTGCCCGCCTGCCTAATGTGGTGTTCAGTGTATCATTCCGCTTCATCGGTCATCCTCTTCGGAGATGGTGATCCATGTCGCCTGTCTGTCTAACGTGGTGTTTTGAGTATTTCTTGTCTCACTCTGTCGTCAAATAAATACTGTTTTCTTGCATTTGGATTCATGTCTCTCCTTCTGACAGATTGGTGCTGCGATTTTGACGGATTAGAAATGGGTTTGAATGGGCTCTTTGCCAGACTACTTGCAGAGCAAATCTAAATTTGCCGGAAGTTGTCTGGGTTTTCCCAGGCTAGTAGTTCTCATCAATAGATACTAAAAGTGTTACTGATGCTCTTTGCTCGACTCAACTTTTGCCCCCTTTCATCCAGGCCAGCCCGTGCTATCGTGCGCCACCTCTTCCGCCCCCCTGGCTATCTGATGCTCTTTGTGAGCATCGTTCTAAACCCAGGGTGGCAGAGATGAAGTGGCACAAACCAAAAGACCCCACTGACCTTATTTTTTATCGATCACTCCTCTCTTCTTTCTCAGCAAATGTCTCCACTGCTAAAACAACATTTTCACAACCAAATTAACAATTCTTCACACAAACTCTCCCCTCTTTCTCTCCACTCTCGGAGGCAGAAGTCTCCAAACTCTTCCTTTCCAATCAGCCCTGATACCTATCTGCTTGATCCAGTTCCGACTGATCTCATTCAAGTAATTTCTTCTTCATTTGTACCTGCACTCACTCACACCTCTCTTCACATTGGTGCCTTTACCACAGCATTTAAGCAGGCTTAGATAACCCCACTGCTTCAGAAACCCACTCTAAATCCAGAGCTTTTAGAAAACTACAAATTCACTGCTAAGACACTTGAGTGAGTCATGTTTAACCAAATCTTTACCTTTCCGCAGAGCTACCTCCTGGACAACAACCAGTCTGGCTTCAAAAGTGGCCACTCAACTGAGACTGCATTGCTCTCGGTTATTGAAGCTCTGAGACTGGCAAGAGCAGCTTCCAAATCATCAGTACTCATCTTGCTGGATCTGTCTGTTGCTTTTGACATGGTTAACCACCAGATCATGCTGTCAACCTTGCAAAGACAGAACTGCTTTGTTCTGCCAAAACAACACTTCATCACAACTTCTTCATTCAGCTATAGGTTAATTATTCAAAACCCCTTCCAGGACAGCCAGGAAACTCAGCGTTGTCATTGATGATCAGTTAAACTTCACAGACCACATTGCTAGAACAGCCTGGTTCTGCAGATTTGCCTTATACAACAATAGGAAGATCAGGCCCTTCCTATCGGCGAATGCTACACAACTCCTTGTCCAAGCTCTTTTTTTTATCCAGACTGGACTATTGTTGTTATGGTATAGACACGGAGGCTGATGTAAAAGCAGTAAAGGTGATTTATTGTTGAACATACAGCAGAGTTAATGAGGTGGGTGAATGGATTGGAAAGAAATGGAATGGAATACTGTCCTTCAGATGAGATGGGTGAGCAGAGCTGGTGGAACGGAGAAGTCTGACGACAGGAACACTCACACACACACAGGTAGGTAGGGACACGGGGAGCGCTGGAGACGATGGAGACGCTGGAGATGATGGAGACGAGTAGAAGTAGCAATAGGAGTCCTTGAGGTAAGCAACAACCAGTGTAGTGCAAACGAGACCGGACAGTGAGTGTGTGTGAGTGAGTGTGCTTTAAAGTCCAGTTGAATGAATGATGAGTGGCTGCAGGTGGCGGTGATTAGAAGGCCGGTGAAAGGGATTGTGGGTAGTGTAGTGTGCTGGAACCTGACGCATCTGTGACAATTGTAATGCTCTCTTGGCAGTCCTTCCACCATGTACTGTCAAACCTCTGCAACAGATCCAGAATGCAGCAGTGAGAGTGGTCTTTAATGTGCCCAAGAGAGGGCACGTCATACCTCTCTTCATCAATTTGCACTGGTCGCCAATTAGCCTGACGTGGTCATACTCAATTCTAATCAGGATATGAGTCTGATACTGCTCCATTGGGCTTTGATTATGGGGCATGTTTCAACCAAACCAGGAAAGACCTCAATTGGACAGATCTACAACCAATCAGAGCAATGGAGCGAGGCATAACGTTAGTTATCAAATGTCAACAGAACTCAACTGCACTGTGTTGCCAAGTCCGTGTTTTGCCTGTGGGTTGTTCTCCATGTCCGCGGGTTGAAGCGACCCCAATTATGTGTGTAAACAATCTTTGCCAGTATTGTAAAAAAATAATTTAAGGATACACAGAGTACTTACCAAAACGATCATCATTTCTGAGAGAAATAGTAAAGGTTAATGCATTTACGAACAAGTTCGCCGTTTAGGATAAGAGCAAATTCAACCCAAGCGCCTTTGATGATGTGGATGATTACGTTACTGTTTATCATCTGTCCATCATCGTCTATAGCCCACCCTGACCATTTCATTGGTCCAAACAGTTTCTGTTCGGGCATAATTACTCCTCTATCGATCGAGTCCAGATGGAATTTCCTGAGCAAAAATGTTGTGGGCGCGGCTAAATTCGGCTGACATCTAGGCTAGTGGCCAATCAAATTCAAGGCAATGACTACTGGATCTGAACCTCTATACATAAACTCACTACTCACCCATCACTACAGACTTATGTGCCCTCCAGAAGTTCGCGTCTTCCAAGTGAACGGAACCTTGTGGTGCCAACCCAAAGAAGCACAAAATCACAGACCTTTACCTGGACAGTTCCCTGCCTGTGGAATGACCTGCCTAACTTAACCGAGCAGCTTTAGCCACTTTCAAGAAACGGCTAAAGATGCATCTTTTTCTTTTAAGTTTTTGTAAAATAAAGTTAAGCTGCTGCAATTATATCCATTCACCTCATCTTTGCAACTGTAACGGAATTCAACTGGAGGCGAGCATAGATGAACCCAAACACAGTTTATTAAATACAAAAAGTGAGCAGAAATCCAACAAACATAGACTTGACTTGACAAAACTTGACCAAGAGACATGGAACTCAACAATGGTACAAGGGACAACACTTAACAAACTGACATGGTAAACATGAGGACTATACACTCACCTAAAGGAATATTAGGAACACCATACTAATACTGTGTTTGACCCCCTTTCGCCTTCAGAACTGCCTTAAATCTACGTGGCATTGATTCAACAAGGTGCTGTAAGCGTTCTTTAGAAATGTTTGCCCATATTGATAGGATATCATCTTGCAGTTGATGGAGATTTGTTGGATTGGCACTAAGGGGCCTTAAGTGTGCCAAGAAAACATCCCCTACACCATTACACCACCACCACCAGCCACCAGTAACAAGACATGATGGATCCATGTTCTCGTTCTGTTAACGCCAAATTCTGACTCTACCATCTGAATGTCTCAACAGAAATCGAGACTCATCAGACCAGGCAACATTTTTCCAGTCTTCAACTGTCCAATTTTGGTGAGCTTGTGCAAATAGTAGCCTCTTTTTCCTATTTTTAGTGGAGATAAGTGGTACCCGGTGGGGTCTTCTGCTGTTGTAGCCCATCCGCCTCAAGGTTGTGCGTGTTGTGGCTTCACAAATGCTTTGCTGCATACCTCGGTTGTAACGAGTGGTTATTTCAGTCAAAGTTGCTCTTCTATCAGCTTGAATCAGTCAGCCCATTCTCCTCTGACCTCTAGCATCAACAAGGCATTTTCGCCACAGGACTGCTGCATACTGGATGTTTTCCCTTTTCACACCATTCTTTGTAAACCCTAGAAATGGTTGTGCGTGAAAATCCCAGTAACTGAGCAGATTGTGAAATACCGGCCCGTCTGGCACCAACAACTATACCATGCTCAAAATTGCTTAAATCACCTTTCTTTCCCATTCTGACATTCAGTTTGGAGTTCAGGAGATTGTTTTGACCAGGACCATACCCCTAAATGCATTGAAGCAACTGCCATGTTATTGGTTGATTAGATAATTGCATTAATGAGAAATTGAACAGGTGTTCCTAATAATCCTTTAGGTGAGTGTATATACAGAGACTAGGGGAAGATATGACTATGACAACCAATGAACAACCAGAACTCAACCATATGACAAGACAATAGGTGTGTTCGACATCGGCTCCTCCCCGCATGCAGGCGGGGCGGAGCTTCAAACGGAGATGTGAAGTCGGACACTTGCTGCTTCCCTTAGTGACACTTGCGCTGTATTTGCATATTTTATCACAGATGAAGTGAAATAAATTCAATATTTATCAAATACACAGATGTTTCAGAGAAATGTTCATGCAAAACTTTATGTACTGTATAATACAGCGTCTGTTTGTATAAGGATAAAGCTCAACATAAGCCTACACTTTCAATGAAGTGGGGTCTTTTTTTTCAGTTTTATTTTGATAAACATGACACAATATAACATTGCGACTACATGAAAAGAGGTTTTACCATTATAAAAAACTGATTTGTGAGCATTAGTGGTGGTGAAGGTTATAGAATAAACACGAAACACATGTGACCAATGTGACCAATGTGGCCACTGCTTCAAGTCAGCCGCCAATCGGTCTGTGCATCGCTGCATCAAGTCGAACAAGCCTATCAAAGCAATGAGAACTATGAACACATGACTAGACCAACCAATGAGAACATGACACATAGACAAGGGAACCAATCAGAACAAGACACAAGAAACTAGGGAAGCACATGACATGATCACAAGAGGGCAAGGAGGCTGTTTGTCTCATTCTTATCCCAAGGTTACAGTAGTCAGCTGGTTCTGGTCTGTATCCAGACCAAATGGTAGTCCTGCACCTAGACATAACCATAATGAAGCCCTGTATGTCAGTGGAGACCACGACAACTAGACAAGCCCTAGAGACAGGAGACAGATTAAGATCTCGAGTAGGTAAATGGATAGCGGAGTGAATCAGGCTTATCTGGTGACCACAGATCTATTTATAGTTGCAGGTGAACAGGGGCTGGCTGGTCAGCGAGGATACTGGTGTGCAGGTGACTGAAGTAGAAAAGACGGGATTTGGAGTCAGACGACAGTTCAGGAACAGGTAGGTAACTCAGATGAGCAGAGTTTGAGTTTGTAGAGTCCGTAGACGAGACCAGACAAGGGCTGCATTCCACTCCACTTTTAGACCCGCACTTGCAAACTTCCCTAAGCACTTTCCCTTGGGGGAATCCCTGCCACCATTTTGAAGTGGGTTCCACTTCGTGAAGTGGACGAGGGAAGTTTATATGGACAGACCCTTCATTATATGGACAGTCTAGGCTACTTCATATGTACACTTCAGACAGTTTGTGTCGTGTTGCATACCACAGTGCAACATGATTGTGATGTCACCACTCATCCCATTTAATTTACCCCACCACAAACAGCTCTATGATATTTTAATTATTTTTTAAACATTTAATTTTTTTTAAAACAACTATATACATTACAATGCTGCATTAAAAAATGTTTGTAAAGGAAACAAATAAATAATAAATCAACACCATAGTGGATTTAAGTGATTGGCTTAGGACGTTCCAGTTCAGTCCATTGCAAAGGTTCCGCCAGTAGTGTGGACTCATGCAACGTAAGCAGACGCACATCCGAATGAAGTAGACGAAGAGAAGTTAGCGAGTGAAGGGCATAATAAAAACTAGGGCCCTGTCCCAAATGGCACTCTAAACCCTCACAGTCTTCCTCTGAGTCCGCACTTTCACAATGTAATGCCACTTTGACTGCCGGCAAGAAGTCCACTGCTTAACCTGCACCAGTGCGGGCTCGGTAGAAGTGTGCATCGAGGGTGCATATTCACCTCAAAGGGGGCACTCGTGTAACGTTAGTCACTGTGCAAGTAAACCTCACTCCTCTGTTCCCAAGAGACGTTCTAGCGACTGACGCTAGAGCAGCGTTTCTCAAACTGTGTGGGGAATAGAGACGTGACAGGTGGGGCGCGCCAAACGGGAGGACATTTTCCTTTTTATGCCTTATATGGTGACGTGAGATCAAATCTTCTGGAATCTGGAGCAAGACCGTGCACTAAACTAAAGAGTGACTGCACGGTGTGTGTGTGTTCAACACGTCATCTCAGTTTCATTTTTGTATTAATGGTTACAAATGAAATGTTTAACATTTTGAGCGGTATTCAGTTTTGTCCCATATATAGGATTTTTATTTCTGTGCCCCTGAGAGTACGGTCCCACATATGGGATTTAGAATGTTCAGTGACGTGACATCACTGCCAGATTAAAATTGTGCTTTCCCGCGTTGGTTGGCGCTGAGCCAGAGACAGATGCGTTCAGCGCTGTCATATATCACAACTATGCAGTCTTTTCAACTTCATAATGTTTATTTTAGGTTTCAGCCATTTTAATACACATAAGCACTAGTGAAACAATACATTTGGAGTTTGTAATACACATGTCTGTGGAAGCAGCAATAACTGTAAGTGCTGTTGTGTAACGTTCTGTGTATGTGTTTCATAATCAATTCATTTATAATTAATTTCATGTTTTTGATGTGATTTCATGTGTTCATCTATTTGAGGTACGATTTAAAATGTAATGTATGTGAAATTCATTCATGTCTCTTTAAACGTAAAAGGCTCGCATAATAACGCGGCGTCATTTTGTCGGAAAATGATGATCAACTGTGTCGCCTCGATGGACTGGCGATGAGCAGACGCTCACGAGGCTCTGCTAAGTTGTATTAAGTTTAAAATGAGCATTTTCACAAGTAAAACGGACTGTAAAGAGCAAAACTAAAGACTCAAAGGACCTCTTTTCATAACAAGCAGCTAACGAGTTATTTGTTTCACTTGTTTAATGTGTTGTAAGCATAATTTGTATTTCTTTTCCTTTAAGACCATGTATTGGATAGTTTTCTGATTTGTTTGTATTATGCTCATTTACAAATACAGTTCTCACGGCGTAAAGATGAGCCAAATAATTAAAACGCCCGTTTCAAGGAACCGACCTGTGTCTGTTGTTGTGGAGAGAGCTAACTTACAGTGAGAACTCGACTGCTCGACGTTGCGGGTGTCGACCGGATGAAAGGGCAGCGTAACAGATAAGCAAAGCCCGTAACGGATCGTCGTTAAAACGATCGCAAGCAACAGCGATTAGACTTTGAAAGTTCTCTGCTACAAGGAAGCTATAGGTGGCGTGAGAAGTGATTTAACTTAAAAATTGCATCAAGGACAAGTCTAATTATTCTGCACACCGTGTTTGGGACAATTTAAAAGGTCTGAAAATTAATATCTTTAAAACTGAAATCAAGATTTTCCAATTTTGTACTTGTGAGAAGTAATCAAACTTTAAGTGCAATTTAAGTGACTCTTAAAGGGAAACTGAAACATTTCTTTTGTGGAAAATTAAGTACTTCATTTACTACATTTTTGAGTGTATTTTATCTGCATTTAAGTTTTAAATTGCCATATACACTGTAATTAAATTAGAGTAATTAAAGGTAGGGTAGGTAAGAATTGGTTAAAAACTTTTTTTCCAAATTTGTTTAAGCTTTCTTTATATATCAGTACATAATTAAAATGTAAGTACTCTGAAAAAGAAAGTATAAAAATTTAGTGTCTGTAGACCTCTCACGACTGTTTTAAGGACAGCTCATTATTTCCATTCACTCCACCTTCTTCCTTCTGGGCTCTTTCCAAAGCCATGCCCCCAAAACACATGAACGCGCTCCGCCGACCGCTCAGCTGTAAGACGCATTATTTCCCTGAGACGAGCGGAGAAGAAGGAGCGGAGTGCATGTAGTGACATGTCAGAATCACATGTAATAAAAAATCTAACTTTATCAGTATAAATATAAACAAATAAGATGTAGTTTAGTACTCACTATCAAGCTAGAATACCGATAGGCCTACTGGTAAAGTTTAAAATATATTTTTGTTTGATTCGGTAACGAGCTAGTTATATTTATAAGGCAAAGCTAAAAATCATCGGCTCGAGGACAAGGCCGGGGTCGAGGGCGAAGCAGAGGAGGTTGTGCAAGAGCGCGGGCAACTAGGTTCCAAGGAATTGGAGGTGGACGCATGTGGGCAGATCCTGTAGCAAAAGGGGTGGTATCCATGGTAGCGAGAGAGTGACAGTCGCACAAGCCTTGATTCGTCCCGTACGAAAATAATGAGCGGTGTTTATTGCAGAATAAAAAGTCCAGAGTCACTCGATTTTTATACTCTTTTTCTACTACTTAAATTTTAATTATGTATTGACATATAAAGAAAGTTTAAACAAATTTGGACAAAAGTGTTTTCGATAATTCTTACCTACCCTACCTTTAATTAATCATTTTGTTTTTCCTTGTTCTAAAATTGAAGTAATTTCAAGTAGAGAGTTTGAATTGATGCATAATTGAAATCTGTATTTAGAAATTGAGTGTCTGAGTTTTCCATATTTCTATGGATACTAAAGCCGCGTTTCCACCGCAGGAACTTTCCCCAGGAACTAGGAACTTTGAGGTGGTACTCGTGTGTTTCACCGCAGGGAACCAGGGTCTAAATGAAGTTCCAGGTAAATATTTCTCCGATAGTCCCTGCTCGCGAGATAGTACTTTTCAAAGTTCAGGAACTTTCGGGGGGTGGAACTTGGGTGCTGAACATGCTGATTGGTTGAGTTCACGCAGCATTTTGTTTCAACCGGCATTTTTTAAAGTATCTTGCTCTTTAAAAGTATTGCTCTTTCTGTCCGTTAATCTCGCCATCTCACGGTCAATGTCCATAATAGCTGATAATAACATACGTTGTCTTATTTTAAATCTAGCTTTACACACTTAAAGCAGAATACACTTTAGTATCAGTGCTCTCTTTTCCACCGTTTTGTTAACTAGGCTAAGTTACCTCTTTAGTAAACCAGTACATAACCAGCAAAAAGCAGCGCTGCTTGAATCTCCTCCATACTTGTTATTGTTGCATACAGTGTCACGCAAAAATTATTTCTGTCCGTCGGTGACTGGGAGGAGCAGTCGCGCGCAATCCTACATCACCGGACTAATAATTTGCCTAATCTTCACGGTACTTTAGACCGCTGTGGAAACGCAGACAGTAGCAGGTCTGGGGAAGTTCCTGTAAAAAAAGTTCCTGGTACAAATTTTTCCGGGTAATTTCAGTGGAAACGGGGCTTAAGAAACTCATGCAGTAATTATCTATCTAATTGTTCACATTTAGGCCACTGTAGTCTACATTCACATATAACCAAGCTTAATTGAACATACACATATTTAACTTAAGCTCAGTGTTCACATACATTCTACAGTCATTTCAAGATGTCTGACTCAAATGCCAAATCACCAGTTCAAGTTGAAGATGCAGATCAAGAATGTGCAGAAGAGGTGGATAAGCTGCGAAGAAGTGAAAGAACCCGAACCCTCACAGAAAAGGGAAGAGAACGTTAAGAAAAAAGGTTGAAAGGTGTACAATGACGGTACAGAATCATCTATTAAAAATGGAGGTATAATGCAAGATTAGGCAAGGAAATATTGTCTGATGAAGCCTCCCAAGACGAACTGAATGAGCTAATTGAGAACATACAAAGCACCAGTACTGAGGTTAAGTTAATTTACGAAGAGATGCGTCAAGTGCAAACTCCTGAACCGTATCTGTGACGCAAGGTTGATACGAGCCCACGGCTTTCAGAATTCATCATTCGAAGGGCTCATAGGCAGCTTGAAGGACATGCTGAAAATGAGGAGGAAGAACCTTGGCTGGATGTTGGATCAATCTTAAACTCAACAGGTTCTTTATCAAGACCACTGTCTCAATCAAAATGTGGTTCAACCCACTCTAGCATCCACTCAGCCAAAATAAATTAAGCTGTGGCTGAAGTTGCTGCATCACAGGAAGTGTTGGCAGTGTTGGAGGAACAAGAAAGGGAAGTGGCAGAACTTCAGAGGCTAGAGGTTGAAAGTAGACAATATTTGGCACGATTTGAGTCTGAGGACATGGCTAGACAACAAGCAATGCAGGACAAGCGCAGAAAGCTAGAGCGCTTAGAAGAATTAAAGAAGTTAAACGCTGCAAGAGCTCGAGTGAAGGTATATGATCAAGTTGAAGGAAATTGTGAAGTAATTGATTTGCTGCATACTGAGACAGCAGGAGACCTTCAAGTTCCTAACTTCACAAATCCCCCAGCCATTCCCCAATCTCTGCCTGTCATGGCCCCAGTCCTCCAAGCCTCAAGCCCTCAATTCATTCCCCCAAATCTGCAAGTCACAACACAAACCCTCCAGGCCTCAAGCCCCTCACTTGTTCCTCTATCTTTTCCAGTCACAAGTCAAGGTCTTAATTTCCAATCTCCTCAATGGTCATCTCAAGCTCCACCACCTTCAATGTATAGGCCTCAAATGCAAAGCAACTCTGATTTGGTCAGCGCTAACAGAAGCTATGAGTGCCAACCGTCTTCCAACGCCAGAACCTGCAGTATTTATGGGAAACCCTCTGAAATTCAAAGACTGGCAGCTCTCTTCGAAACATTAATTGATAGGAAAAAATTCCAAAGAACGAAAAGCTGTATTACCTCAAAAAGTACTTGGGTGGCGCTGCAAAGAAAACTGTTGAAGGATTCTTCCTACTAGGCACAGAAGCAGCATATGACTCTGCCTGACAGCTGTTGGAAAAGCGTATTGGAGACCCATTCATAATTGGGAAGTCCTTCAGAGATAAGCTGCACGCATGGCCAAAGATACGCTCTAAAGATGGTTGTGAACTAAGAGAGATTACGGACTTCCTCAAGAGCTGTGAAGCTGCAATGCCCCACCTTAAGACATTGGAAGTTCTCAATGACTGCAATGACAATCAAAAATCCTGCTGAAGTTGCCAGATTGGTTAGTGTCCAGATGGAACTGCAAAGTGATGGAAGATAGAGAAGCAAATTCTGGTTACCCAAAATTCAAAGAGTTTGTAGACTTTCTATCAAAGGAAGCAGATCTGACTTGTGATCCTATATTTTCAATACAAGCACTTAAGAGCATGGAAAGTGGGAAACCAAAATATTCACGAAACCAAAACATTCAAGCAAAGACCTTGTACACAAACGCAGCACAGAGCAGTGTATCAACATGCGTCTTTTGTAAAAGGACAGGACATGTCTTGGCTAAGTGTAGAAAATTTGGGGAGAAGACCGTTCAAGATCGTGTCAAGTTTGTGCATGCAGAGAAACTCTGCTTTGGATGTTTGCAGACTGGTCATCATTCAAGAAGATGTGAGAATAAAAGCACATGCGAATGGTGCCAGAAGATACATCCTACGTGTTTGCATGACGACAAGTTCAGAGAATATCAAAGCCCTTCTTTGAAGGAAGAAGGTTGTTCAAAGGACAAAACTGTCAGCAAAGAAATAGCTGCAGCAGCAATCACTAATGCAGTTAGACAAGAAGGCCTGAACACACAAACTTCCACAATCATACCAGTTTGGGTATCATCCACAAATTGGCCAGATCAAGAAGTCCTTGTCTATACACTCTTAGACACGCAGAGTGACACAACCTTTATCATTGATGAAGTAGCTCAAGAGCTCAATACGAACAAGGAGAGTGTCAGTTTGCAGTTGTCTACAATGTCAGCAAGGTCTACAGTCATGCATTGTCAGAAGCTGACAAATCTGCAAGTGAGAGGATACAACTCTGAGAAAAGGATTCCATTGCCTGTGGTTTTCACACGAGAGTTTATTCGCGAACAGGTCGCATATCCCAACTTCAGAAACAGCTCTACAATGGCCTCATCTGGAACAATTGGCAGACAAGATTCCACCCCCATTAGATTGCAAGGTAGGCCTTTTGATTGGCTATAATTGTCAACAAGCCCTTCTTCACAAGGAAATCCTGTCTGGGGAAGAAAATCAGCCATATGCACAACGAACCGACCTTGGCTGGAGTATTGTCGGCTGCTCGTACCAAGCAAGTGATTTTGATGATGTAATAGGAGTCAGTCACAGTACCTTGGTGCGATGAGTGATGTCAGCAGTAAAGCCATCAGTTGATCTAAAGAGAGAAGTGCATTTTGTGTGCAGAACTCATGTGAAGGAAATCATCCCAACAGATGTAATCAAGGCACTTGAATTCGACTTCACAGATCACAGTGCAGATGATAACCCAGTTTCTCAGGTGAGAGAAGCTGAGAGAAGGTATAAGGCAGAACGAAGATGGCCACTATGAACTTCCACTTCCATTCAAGACAGACAAACCCAGTCTCCCGGATAATAAACAATCTGCAGTTCATAGACTCATCTCATTGGAGCGGAGAATGAGGAGAGACAAACAGTATCACAAGGACTATGTCAATTTCATGAATGACATCATAACCCGAAAGGATGGTGAGAAGGTTCCAAGGTCTGAACTGGAAAACCAACCAGCATGGTATATTCCGCACCACGGAGTCTACCATCCACACAAACCGGGAAAGATTTGGGTGGTTTTCGATTGTTCAGCACGCCCATGAAACCTCTCTGAACGATCACCTCTTGACTGGTCCAGATCTGACCAACACATTAGTTGGAGTGCTGTGTCGATTTAGGTAGGGCCCAATAGCCATAATGTGCGACGTTGAAAGAATGTTCCATCAATTTCATATAGTGGTGGAAAATCAAGACTACCTGAGATTTCTCTGGTGGGATGAAGGCAATCTGGATTCTAAACCCTCAGTGTATAGGATGAAGGTACACCTGTTTGGGGCACCTACATCCCCTGGCTGCTCCAACTTTGGATTCAAGTATCTGGCATCACAGGGTCATGGAAAGTTCAGTGAAGAATCCATCAAGTTTATCCAAAGAAGCTTTTACGTCGATGATGGCTTAACAAGTATGTGGTCACCTGCTGAAGCTGTGCATCTAGTGAAGGAGGCAAGAGCCTTATGCAGAACAGGAAATCTTCGGCTACACAAATTTGTGTCGAATGACAAGGAAGTGATTGCCACAATACCACCTGAAGAATGTGCTGAAACCAAAGATCTAGACATGGCTTTAGGAGAACTTCACATCGAGCGAGCACTTGGAGTTCATTGTAGTGTCGAAGCAGATGAATTCCAATTCAGGGTTGTAGTCAGGAAAAATCTACTGACAAGGAGAGGAGTTCTTTCAACGGTAGCCTCTGTCTATGATCCACTAGGATTTGTTGCTCCATTCTTGCTAGTTGGCAAACAGATACTTCAGGCGCTATGCAGGGAAAAGGTAAGCTGGGACGAAGATCTTCCTGCACACATTCTGCCACTAATGGGAGTCATGGCTTAGAGACCTGCCGGCATTAGCAGTCCTGAAGATCCCAAGAAGCTACCATCCATCAAACTTCAGCAAGGTTGTGCTGTACGAGCTTCACAATTTTTCAGATGCAAGTTTCAGTGGAAACGGTGCATGTTCATATCTCCGTGCAGTAAGTGAAACAGGGCAGGTTAGTTGCTCACTCGTAATGGGGAAAGCAAGAGTAGCCCCTACCAAGCTAACAACTTGAAGTTGAAAACCTTCAAGAGTATTACTGGACTGATTCGATGGTGGTCTTTGGCTATGTGAATAATGATGCCAAGAGATTTCACACGTTTGTAGCCAACCGAATACAACGCATAAAATCCAGTACATATCCTGAACAATGGCGTCATGTCAGCTCCGAAAACAACCCTGCAGACCATGCCTCAAGAGGGCTGATTGCCATTCAGCTGAAAGAGTCTAACTGGCTGAAGGGACCCAACTTTTGTGGCAGAGAAATCTCCCACAAAAAGAAGAAACGGTGGGAGAAATAGAAATGACTGACCCCAAAGTTTAGGGGAGCTCAGTTAAGAACGAATGGAGCAACTGATCTTGAAGAAAGAAAAGAAGCGGAAATCACTATCATCAAGCTGGTGCAAGAAGACACCTTCCCTGAAGATATCCAAAAGATCAAGCTCCAGAAAGAAAGTACCCTGAACAAGCACAGGAATTTGCATCAGTTAAATGCCTTCTTGGACAAGAATGGTGTCCTCAGGGTGGGAGGACGGCTATCACAAGCAGCCTTGCATCATGATGTAAAGCATCCTGTAATACTTCGAAGAAATCTCATTTGTCAGCCTTGCTCGTTAACATACACCATCAAGGAAGAGGCATGACCATGAATGAGTTACGTGCAAACGAAATATGGATCTTAGGATGGAACGTGGTTTCTTCACACATCTACAAGTGTGTAAAATATAGAAGATACAGAAGAATAACTGAGGTTCAACGAATGGCCCCTTCATTGTAAAGGAGGGATGGAAGGAATTAAAGCGATATGGATTGGTGTTTACCTGCTTGTGCTCTAGAGCTGTACACATTCTGACATCAGATGCTTTCATGAATGCGCTTCATATGTTCATAGCCATCAGAGGACCTGAACGCCAACTAAGATGCGATTAGGGAACTAATTTCATGGGCGCTAAAAGAGCTTTCTGAGTTGCTCAATGGGATGGATCAAGAATGTCTACGAGCAATCAGCTGTGAATTTGTAGTGAATGTTCCCTCAGCGAGTCACATGGGTGGAGTCTGGGAGCACCAGATTCGAACGATCCGCAGCATAAGTCTGCAAGTAGACTTGATACCACAACTTTGAGGACATTTCTTTACGAGACAATGGCCATAATCAACAGCAGACCATTGAGTGTTGAACATCTTCACGATCCTGCCGGTCCAGAACCACTCACTCCCAATCACATATTAACCATGAAATCTGCAATCATTCTGCCCCCTCTGGGACAGTTTGGCAAAGAAGATCTTTATCTGCGTAAAAGGTGGAGAAGAGTGCAGTTCTTGGCAAATTAATTCTGGAAAAGGTGGAAACGTGAATATCTGCTGAATCTCCAACAACGTCAAAAAAGACATCTCGAAATTCACAAGTAGACGACATTGTGATTCTGCAAGATGACAACGCTCAAAGAAATAAATGGAAGCTTGCCAGAGTTGTAGAAGCTCACCCCAGTTCAGATGGCATTGTGCGAAAGGTGAAGCTACAAGTCAGTGACATTACTTTTGTTAAGGGAAAACCACAAACTAGATCAGTTTACCTAGAAAGGCCTATTCACAAGGTAGTTACTTTACTTGAAGCCAAATAAGTCACATACACAACAAGATAACACTCACTTAGGTCTAAAGTACATTTCTCAAATTCTTTAACGAGTTAACCCGCAAGACCGGTTCGTGGCGGGGGTTGACGTAAGTGGGCGTGTCTCTACTTTTATTCACTTTTGTTTTATACAAACTATTTAATCAACCATCACAAACTATGCATCATTTGAAAGCTAAAACACTCGAGATTCATGTTCTGAACTCGTTTTTGCAATAAATACACCAGAGAGGAAAAGGTTAAATGAAATGCTGTAGCAGTAGCTATTTAAACATTAGCATAATGAACGCAGTACTCATCTTTCATCTCCTATCGCAGATCAGATCGGACCAATCCAAAAACAACCGCATACATGTCCGTGTAAGAGTCCACTCTTCCAAATGTACTCCTATGTTGTGAAGTAACCCGGATAAGCGTCTGCTAAATGCCTAAATGTAAATGTAAATGTAAAATGTAAGGCGAGTAATCAATCGTGTCCATTTTCAATGAAATAGTGATTCAAATCCGTTTCTGACGATCTCCCCTGTGCTGTGGACTCTTCCTGTCACGTTAAACCCTCCCAGGTCTCTCTGCTTCAATCACAGGCTCTCTGACGAGTCATTACACAGAGCTGCCGCATTACTCGCCTCCGCCAGCTGTCAATCAAAGCGCATGGTTTTCAAGTTGGATGAAGGCAATCAATGCCTAGCCAATGCCTTGCCAGCAAAGGTTTGATTGACGGACGTAGTAACTAATCACAATGCATTATCTTACGTTGTGTTTGTAAGCATTATTGGTGAATATGCCTCTAGTCACCGTCTCCATAGCAGCCAAGCGCCTGCCAGTCAGATTGCGCAACACTGCAGTGGAGCACGCAGGCTCTATGACAGACTGTTTTTATCAACTAAATGAGTTTTTTACACTTTAAAAATTCTGTAAATAGTTCATTTAGTTTTTCAGTAACTGTAAATTAATCATAATCAGCAGTTTATTGCAGATTTATTTGAATAAAAACTACTTTGCAATTACAAATGTTCTAAAATAAAAGCCCTTTTGGAAAGGACGCTAGTCTTTTCTTGATATAAAAGCTTACAGAAGCTACATTTTTGAGAGAATCATCCTCAAATTTGAATCAAAACATGATCAGACATTCAGTTTTATATTATGCTTATTTTCAGGACCTTAACATTAAAATCTCATAATTTTTCCCTAAGTGAATAATAAAAAATTAAAAATGCGAGTCACTTACATGTATATTTACATGTATATTACTCTGTTCATATACAACTTGGAGCTATTATGACTCTTGGGTAACACTATTTGAAGTGTCTAGTTTAAAATAAGACCAGATTTATGAATATAGACCATAGGGTTTAAGAGCTGCAGACATTTTCCAGAAAATTTCAAATTGGGGCGCTGGTTAATAGGTTAACATTCTTTGTTAAGGTTTAAGGTTTTCTTTTGTTTAAGGTTCTGTGCATTTGTTTCAAAATTAATTCATTTATAATTAATTTCATGTTTTTGATGTGATTTCATTTGTTCATCTATTTAAGGTACAATTTAAAATGTAATGTATGTGAAATTCATTCATGTCTCTTTAAAATGATGAAATTCATTTTAAAGAGTATGTGAAATTCATTCATGTCTCTTTAAAAAAAAAAAAACTCTTCTCTTTTATTCCTTCCTTATTCTAGCTTAAGCTTATTCTATGTGATATCCAAAACTTGGTATTTAAGGCACTTTTTGCGTTTTGCGCCTATTCATGACCGATCGCTTCCTGTACTCCTATGTTGTAAGTCGCTTCGGATAAAAGCGTCTGCTAAATGCCTAAATGTAAATGTAAATGTAAATGTAAAATGTAAGGCTCGCGATAACGTCATTTTGGCAGAAAATGATGATCAACAGTGTCGCCTCCCGATGGACTGACGATGAGCAGACGCTCACGAGGCTCTGCTAAGTTGTATTAAGTTTAAAATGAGCATTTTCACAAGTAAAACGGACTGTAAAGAGCAAAACTAAAGACTCAAAGGACCTCTTTTCATAACAAGCAGCCAACGAGGTATTTGTTTCACTTGTTTAATGTGTTGTAAGCATAATTTGTATTTCTTTTCCTTTAAGACCATGTATTGTATAGTTTTCTGATTTGTTTGTATTATGCTCATTTACAAATACAGTTCTCACGGCGTAAAGATGAGCCAAAGAATTAAAACACCCGTTTCAAGGAACCGACCTGTGTCTGTGTTGTTGTGGAGAGAGCTAACGTTACAATAACAATCTATTCAAATATAATTTGCCGATGTGTGTTATTCACATCAGACAAACATAGTGGAAGTAACTATAAAGTTAACTCTATTCTTCTCGGAGTTCATTGGCCACTTTCTTTCATGTATTTCAGGAGAAACTGATGGCAGACAGGATTCTCTGAACTGCGTCGCAAAGAAACATTGCGGCGCCCATCTCACGTTGTATATCAGTATTATTTATAAAGGTTTTTAAACTAACAAATACACTCACTTACACATTTTTGAGAATTGGAATATCAGATAGTTGATGACATGGTAAGCAAGTTTGTGAATATTTTGAAATAAAAAAAAGGAAATTAAGTCGATCTGTTATTGTGGCTGCGGTGTGTCACGTGACAAATGACGCCATTTTGAAATTAGAAAAAAATGTATGATGTTATGATGACAGCTGCACTTTTATTTTCTTTATTTTTGAACATTCTGTTATTTTATGTATATAGTTTGTGTTTTAGATACAACTTGTTACTCCGATAATACTTGTTAGTTCAATAAATTGGAACATGTTAAGCTTGTTGCGCATTTCATTAGCATTGTGTTGGGATGATGGGGGTAGGTGGGGCTTTAAAATTCCCCCTTGTCTAAAGTGGGGAATGACCAAAAAAGTTTGAGAACCACTGCGCTAAAGGTTGCAGCCTTTAGCCTCCTTGTTAGAGCATCCGACTCTCATGTCGGGGGATCTGGGTTCGAGTCCCGCTTGGAGCGGGCAGTTCGAACAGGAGGGGTTAGACTCGCAAGCACCCTTCTGAGACCTAAAATGACATGACAAATGGGACACCCTACGGTCTTGTGGACTTAACGGACACGAGCACGCAGCAGCCATTGTAAGTTCACAAGACTGAAAGTGCACATGAAGAGTGCCATTTGGGACAGGGCCTAACTGGAAAGCAGCATAGGAGTGAAGGGAGAAGGGGAACTGATGAGTGAGTGCAGGTGCTGGTGATCAGAATTCCGGTGATTGTGACCGAGTGGGTGGATCTGGTGGCTGCAGAGAGGGCGTGTCTTGCTCCGTGACAGTAAGGGAATGCTTTAATGTAGCATCATCCTGCTCAGCGACCACAGATGCAAACTAGCTATTTAGCTAACTCTGGCACAACATTTGTGTTGTATATGGTCCCTGTTAAAAACATTCAATAAACTAAAACAAAAAACTGAACCTTTGGCCAGCTTCAACTACTCCCACCATATGTCGGCATGATATGTTCCTTCAAACAGAAGGACCTGGATTAAATATTGTAAACAATATCAATGCACAATCTGATTTATGATGCAGCCTGGAATCATTATCACACCATGTTCAATTGTTGAGGAGAACTGGTCCCCCAACTCCCAAGGTTTTTTCTTCCATTCTGTCAGGGTTCATTGCCACTGTCACCTCTGGCTTGCTCAGATGGGGACACTTAATTTTCAGTAATATATTTGACTGCACTGACATCGGATGAGATCTGAACTGAGCTAGACAATGATATCACTGTTTTCTCCAGAGCTTCAAATTTCATAATTGATTAATAATTTGTTACATTTATATAGCGCTTTTCAAGGCACTCAAAGCACTTTACATATAGAAGGGGGGAATCAACCACCACCAATGTGCAGCATGCGACGGCAGCCATATTGCGCCAGAACGCCCACCACACACCAGCTGATCGGTGGAGAGGAGACAGAGTGATGAAGCCAATCGTGTATATATATATATATATATATATATATATATATATATATATATATATATATATATATATATATATGGTGATGATTAGGAGGCCATGATGGGCAAATTTGGCCAGGATGCCCGGGTTACACACCTACTCTTTATCGAAGGACATCCTGGGATTTTTAATGACCATAGAGAGTCAGGACATTGTTTTAACATCTCATCCGAAGGACGGTGCTTATTGACAGTATAGTGTCCTCATCACTATACTGGGGTGTTAGGACCCACACGGACCACAGGGTGACCACTGCTGGCCTCACTAACACCTCTCCAGCAGCTACCTAGTCTTCCCAGTTGGTCTCCCATCCAGGTACTAACCAGGCTCAGCCCTGCTTAGCTGTGGGAAACCAGTCTTGGGCTACAGGGTGATATGGCTGCTGGCATTCCCTGCAGGATTAACTTTACAGTCATTGAACTGAACTGAATCAGTCTACAGCTGAACAATGACATGTTTTTTTTATTCTGAATTGAATTCTGTTTGCAACATTGATCATCACTTTCGTGTTTATTACTGTAAAGCTGCTATGAAACAATGCAATATAATACAAGTACTTGATAATACAAGACTTGGCTTGACTTGACAGCAAAGCTCTAATAACTATTCAGAATACAGAACTTAGCAACTGCATAGAAATGCCCTAGCAACCACCCGCAGCACAGATACCACCCATAAATCCTAGCAACTGTTTTATGTTAGAAATGCAGAAATGTATTAACATAACCTTAGAAAACCTTACCAAGCTTATAACAACACTTTGGCATCTACCATAGAAACTGCATAGCAACAGGCTCCCCAGAAACCCCCAAAATCCATATACAAACTCAGAACAACTTAGCAACTATTGGGTTTTGTACCTTGACACCTTGGGTTTTATACCCAGAATATACTGACATAATTTGCACCACACACAAAATGTAATTTTTGCAATTTTGTTTGGTGCCTTTAGTGTAAATAATAATATAAAGCAACTCTATAGCTACATATAAACTATGAAATGGATTGAAAAGAGCGAATCGGTGAGCAAAAAGGAGAGAGAGCGAGAGAGAGAGAGAGAGAGAGAGAGAGAGAGAGAGAGAGAGAGAGCATCAGCGTCAGACAGAGTTGAGAGGAGAGTGGGAGAGACTGAGAGAGAGTAGGAGGAATGAAAATAAGAGTTTATATGCAAGTCAGCATCACAACTGGATGCACAGCATTTCATCAGCACAGACCCTTATGTTATGTAAAGCAAAGGGTGTCTAAAGGTAAGATAAATCTTTAATCATGTGTTTTGGATGCAGTGGTACTTCTTTTATATATGATAATTCATTTTATATAGTCAAATATTTGTACGTAAAAGTTTGTTTTTATTTGGAGTAATATGAATATATTTAAGCACAAGCTGTTTTTTAAGATTTTAAAATAGTTGAATTCAGTTGTTTCAGTTCATTTAATAATCAGTTTACTTTCATAAGTCAGCCTACATTATTACATTTGCATGTAATGCACAGTTGCATATTTAGCTTTAGAGGGGGCAGTATGATATTACCAGGGCCAGAACCTCTTCTTCAACAATATGCAAGCTATTCCATATTGAACACTTAAAAAAAAAAGTGAATTACATTTTACAGATAAAAGACCTTTGAAATCAGCATAAAATAGATGAATCATGCTGTAGATTAATTGCTGAATTGAGGATTCTTAGATAATTCAGTTGTTTTGCAATTCTGATTCATTTTTTAGCATCAATTCCATGACAAATATTAACTTTTGCATGCAAAAATCAGCTGTTAGCTGTTCTACAGCAATGAGTAATTCTTGTTTGCATATCCCTCATTCAAATAAGCCCTTTGGTGCTGATGTTTTGTATATTGCCTGACAGGGTGTTACTGAAAAATGTTCTCTTTATGTTCTAAAGTAAAATGTATGTATAGATTGAGGGCTATAAATATTGAATGGCAGTATTAGTCATTTCATTTGAATAAATAGTTGGGGAATTTGAATAGGTAAATACCTCTTTCCACGGTTCATACATCAGGTGATAATATGTGATAAGTTATAATGTCTTTCTGACAGCGTGGGAATTGAAAACTTTCATAAGTCCAACATTTGGGTTCAAAACCAAAAGAAATTGACCAATTGTATCCCATTCAGAAATTAAATCACACACATATTTAGTTAATTAATTCCAAAATGGCATGTCCTATTTGTAACATTTCCTACTTGTCATAGTTATTTTACTCTTAAATATATAGTTCTCTTTATATAAAAAAAAATGTCCTGTATCTTCCAAACTTTATAATGGCAGTGAATGGCACATTTTCCATAATAACAGTGCAAGTTTGACTGCTACAAAGGTTAAAGGGATAGTTCACCCAAACATGAAAATTATCCCATAATTTATTCACCCTCAAGCCATCCTAGGTGTGTAAGGCATTCTTCTTTCAGACGAATACAATCAGATATAAAAAAAAAATGTCCTGGCTAATCCAAGCATTATAATGGCAGTGAATAGCAGCCCGAAATCTGAAGCCCAAAAAAAGTGCATCCATCCATTATAATAATACTTCACACGGCTCCGGGGGGTTAATAAAGGCCTTCTGAAGTAAATCAATGGGTTTTTGTAAGAAAAATATCTATATTTAACATAATATAGCTTCCGGCGGACCGCCTTCCGTATTCAACTCACAGAAAAAGCGTAACTGTCACAACAATGACGTCGGACATTGCGTAAGCATTTTGAACTGTGAGAGGCATTACACTTTCTTCGTAAGTTGAACACAGAAGGCAGTCTGCCTGAAGCTAGATATTTTACTTTATAACGTTTTAAATATGGATACTTTTCTTTCAAACCCATCGATTTGCTTCAGAAGGCCTTTATTAACCCCCTGGAGCCGTGTGGATTACTTTTATAATGGATGGATGCACTTTTTTGGGCTTCAAATTTTGGGCTGCTATTCACTGCCATTATAATGCTTGGATTAGCCAGGACATTTTTTATATCTGATTGTATTCGTCTGAAAGAAGAATGCCTTACACACCTAGGATGGCTTGAGGGTAAATAAATTATGGGATAATTTTCATGTTTGGGTGAACTATCCCTTTAACCCTTGTAGCAGTCAAACTTGCACTGTTATTATGGAAAATGTGTAGCCAGAAACTCCTGATACGGGGCAGACTGAAGTTTGTAGACTAGAAGCTGGTGTGAGGCAGGTCGTCTGGTGCTGAATGCTGTTATTAGTGTACCATTAAGTTTTCAAATTGTTAGTGAAGAGGCACTTATAAAGTATAGAGCACTGTTTCCACAGGGTTACACTTGGACAAAAAAAGAAATTATCCTGGCAGTTAAAGGAAATATTAAGAAACATTAAGCCATGCAATAAAGCAGCTTTTTTGTAATCAAAATAACACTACCTTTATAGTACCTACCATGGAGTCATGAAAAACAATATTGTTATTTTGCATACAATCAAGATGAAATGCATTTTTTAGGTAATCTGATGCATTGAGTGAAACGGCTATTCAGAAAGAGAACATGAAAGATACATAGATATAAGGCTTGATTTTATCTGAATTGACTGGATCATGAAAAATAGTTGTTTGGAGGGAGGCATTACAAAATGTACTGTAGTTACTCAATCTTTTCTTTCAGAAACAGATGTAGTTATTACATTTCAATATAAGTTAATACAAGTTTTACAAGTCATTTTAAATACGTATTAAAATGGTAAATAGGGTCAAATTTGATTTTATGTTGAATTTAAAGAATTTATTGGTTTTCATTTGCCAACAGTGGTCATAGACTTTATACTGACATCTATTGGCGTGAATGTGGCATTACACAAAAGCAAAAATTGCAATTGATATTGCTATTGTAGAAAATTCCCTAAACCCTTACATAACTGTCATCCACATTTTATTTAGTAAACATGTGGTGCCCAATTGGTTGCTTTAATGTTGAATGTGTTAAATGTTAAAAAGTGCATTCTAATCGTAAACTTCATAATATACTGCATATTTAAGATTAAAATGTTCCTTACAGACGTAATTTTTAAGACTTAATAGACATAGTTTTTGCCTTAAGGTGGGTATCACTACAAACAGATCAATCACTAACATATAATTGACATTTTCTTTTTCCTTTTTTTTCCAGAAATTCTTAGCTCTGGAAACTACCCAACAGTTCTCCGGTTAGGGTGATCAAGTCACCTTTGATTCCTAAATCAATCAGCACAATTCAAAAACTATTAAAACCTTGTATGCTCTGACATGCTTGACATTTCTCCACAACCATTAAGCAAGTGGTTTTAAAGAGAGAAAGAGGAGGACAAGAGATAATTTATGTCAAATGCGATACTGTGCTATCTTTGTTTGTGCTCATGGCGAACAATACGGGTTCCTCCTCAGTTTTAGAAAAATGGGATTCTGTACCAAATTCCAATGAACAGTCATCCGAACACATTTTTAAAACCCCTTCACCCTTTTGGAATCAGGAATTCATATTCAGAAGACAGAGACATGCACGGGAATCCACGCCTGATGCATTTAACTTGTATAATTACAGGTGTGATTTAGGCTCTGTCACAACTCCGGACCTCTCTTGTGTTATCGGAGCGAATCAGATCCACCCTTCGCTGAGTCAAAACTTTACTAGCAGTAGCTATCTGCCACCTTCATCAGAATTACTTGTGACTGACCCAAATACACTGCATAGTATTGGAAAGGGTTCATACTGGAGTTATTTAACTCCAGATGTAGGACATGGACTCAAAGGTTTCAGAAAGCTGCATAATCCACAAATCGACCCCTTGTCAGCTTCATATTTCTATACAGGGGTTGTTAGGGACGTTCTAAGAAGAGATACTCCAACTGAGGAAGTCAAAATGTGCATGCAAAAGGAGAGACCGAGGTATTCACATTGGTACCACGAACCACAAAGTCAAAGAATCTACTCCAAAATAGACAGTGAGAGACATTATGTTAAAAACAACACACTTCTAGGTTCTCTACTATATACAGATTCTAATAAAGAACATTTTAAACACAACACAAAGTACAACCATCACCAGCCACTTGGTTTGAAAAGTTCTACTCATGCTGTGCCTGAAGAATCAAAGTGGCAAAGTAAAAAGCAATCAAGAGAAGAGCTCCCCCTACTGGTCTGGAGAGGAGATGCAGAAAAACACAATCAGCAATCGAACACTAGCACACACTCTAAATCCTCCTCTTCTGCCCTATGGATTCTCCGTCGCTTTATAGAAGGCTCCTTGGTGGAGCTTGAGGGTGGTCGACTGAAGCGGGTGGAAGATTTAAGGACAGAGGATTTGGAGCAGTGTGCTCAATTACATCCTGAGCTGATGCTGAAACGTTTCACTGTGTTAAAAATCACACCTTTACACACACCTGCGCTCTCTTGCTTGCATGTGGAGATTGAACATGACCGCACGCTGGTAAGCACACACATGGACAGACAATACTACTGATATGCTGCATATTGTCTTACTATTCCAATCGTCTTCTATGAAAGACAAAAGATGTTTTCTGCCAAGGATCTCTTTTTTAGAACAATAAATCAAAGGGCATGAGTAAATTATGACATACAATTAAATTATTATGTGGTTTTCAGGTGAAGTTTTCCTTTTAACATATTTGCATTTTCTCTTCAGTTGCCTTTGGAGGTGAGTGAAGGGCTGCCTTTCTTTGTTTGTGGGCATGGCTGGTCCTCCTGTAACCCTCAACACACAATTCAATCCTGCAGACTACAATGCCGCCAACTAAAGGTGGGTGACGTGTGCTTGGCACTGACGCATATGCCCGCCTCTTCATCACAACCTGCCAATCAGGGCCTAACTGAAGTTGGTGGAGATCTGGTCCCGAAGTGTCATGCCGAAAAGAAGCCCACACCACAGATAAAAGATAAATCAAGAAAGAGACACTTGACGGCTCCTGAGTTCAGGGAAATTTCTAAGGTACACATCAAAGATTGAGCAACTAAAGGCTGAATTATATATTGTTGAACTAAAACAAAAAGTGTAATTTATTTTTTTTAAATCACAGTTACATTCAAATATATTTTTTATTGTACACATGTATTTGTACATTGTAACTGCCATCTTTTATATGTGTATGTATGTACATAGTAACTGCGCAGTGTCACCAAATCAATCACACTATACCATTTAATAGTTTGTTGTCAGTGAGATTTATGTCAGACTTTAAATGAGGTTTACTATGTACTTACATTTTTTAAAAAATGGTACAATGTTAGTACCAATGTAATGTTGATTTCATGCTGTATGTTAAATAAAAAAATATTGCGCCATTGACTTTAGACTAGGTTTCAGTTGGTCAATGTAGCAGTCGTTTTCAGTTGCCTCAAAATAGCAACACGCCAACAATGCGCCTGAACACACCTCGTTTTCAGACCAGCACGCCCATGAACAGATGCATGTGAGTGTATTTGCTATTTAAACAACATCCTGCAGGATGTGAAAATTATAATTGTGTCGGGCTGAAACTAGCAGAAAACACAGTTGCGTGCGCCAGGCGCCGGTGTATGATGGGGCCCAAACTTTTAAACGTTTTTGTCAGAAATCAAATCAGCATATTACTACTAGTATATAGAGTAATGCTACTGAAATGTTTTATTTGCCAGTCATCACAGGAATGAATTACAATTTAAAAATATTATGGAACATATTTTTTTAAATGCTGTTTGACTAAACGAGGTTCGGGAGGAACATGTCAGATAATTGACACAGGTGGAAAGTACTCAGCTAATCAACAAAGGAGGTGTATATAGACACGCTGCCCTCTTACCTCCATTGCACCGACAGCTTTTCAGCAAAATGTCACAACGTCCGAGCCCTCACGTCAACGACGGAAGTGACATCCTCAGGGATCCACCGCCGCATTCCGCCGGCACCAATACCATCAACTCGACGCCGGTCATTGAACTCGAGCCCCAGGCTTCCGGCGCGGCCGCACGCCTGCTAGAACGAGACCGCACTCTCCCCGACGCCAAGGCCAGCCTTCACCACCTCCGGCAAGATTTATAGCTTCCTCCCAGCTTCTTCCTACCTCGACCGTCCCGACAATTCCTCCTATCGGAAATGGACGGTAGCCGGTTTGAGGCAAGCTCTGGGAATGCAGACATACAGTCTTCACGCAAACTAAACAAAGCGGAGCTATATGAGCTCTACGTAACTCTGCATCCCACTAACCTCTCTCCAAGCTCGTCACTAGCGCCTAAGACGGCCCGTAGGCGGCCAACCCAGCAGGACGCAGAGTTCGCCTCCCGGTAACACCACTATCTCCCGCACAAGATCCGGCTGGCGCCGCCAATCGAGCCGCATCAACAGGCCTTCAGCGAGCCTGGGCCGCGCTCCAGATTCCGCAGGTGCTAGTCCTCTCTCACCGCCAGTTGCAGATCGGCCTTTCCACGACTTCTGCCGTGGCAGAGCCGGATGCAGCTGGGCCCAGCGGCCTCCCACAGTTTCCCAGTTCTATGCTCCTCGTTTGCTAACCCTTATTCCTTTCAGGGACCGATGGCTCCGTTGCAGACGCTAGCGCAATGCTACCTCCGCGAGCACAACAGGCCCAATCAGTTCAACCACTTTTTCCAACAGGCTATAACCCCGCCCAGGTCCAGTGGTCTGCAGCTCCAGCAGGGCAAACAACCGCAAGCCTACCGCCACTTGCAGTTCAAGCCCACACTTCATTTCAACCTTTTTCTTTCTGTCCTACAGCTCCCGTTCCATGCCAAGCCACAGAAGGCAATGCAAGCGCGAGGCCGCCGCCTTCATTTGCAGCCCCGGCTTACAACCTCTCCGCGCTCTTTATTGCAACCTAAAACTCAATATTCTCTGTTTTCAGCAACTCCGATGCCCGTGCCGTACAACGCCATCGCCATGGAACCACCTCCAGTGTCGCAAAACATCCGCGCACAGATACTAGCAGGTGCAGACATAGATCTTTCATCTCTTCTCTCCATGCTCCCAGCCGAGCCAGTCCGCCAAATAGACTGCGGGGAGTTCTCCGTCACACTAAAATCCACAATCACACAATCATCCCGCGTGCTTTCTTTTTCCGAATTTTCCATTGCTTTTGCTCGCTTCACTGAAATAATTTGTTCAGCTTTTCCCCACAGACGGCGCAAACTAAACGACTACCAGGCCATCATGGCTGAGCTCGCGCTGTCCTATGGGGGAGGACATTTCTATAAATATCACAAACTTTTCTCAAAAGTGCAGTGCGAATCGCGCAATGGATCCAATGCACCTACTGGGGCGCACTAGACCAGGATCTTCATAGCAGGGTGTTCTTAGGATGCAAAACATCTCTTGCGCAGTCTGCAGGTCAGTGGCCGCTACAACATCATGCCCGCAGGTCAGACCCTCCTCTCTACCCTGCCCGGAAACAAAAGCAGACAGATCCACCAGTTACGTGCCTCGCGCAGCAACCACCTCCTCATTCGAGTAAAACAGGCAGCTCTGCAACCATTTTAACAATGGGAAATGTGGCAGACTGCACTGCCGGTACTTGCATGTATGTAAATTATGTGGCGGCGCTCATGCACGCATTGTATGTCCAGTGCATAAAGCCGTAAATAAAAATCCAGAAACTACTTATCGACTCCGTGAATATCTGGCGCATGGAATTCGAACTAGCTCGTCACCCGGATGCCGAATTTACAAATTATCTGTTGTCAGGTTTAAAGTACGGCTTTAACCCCGGCGTAGAATGCCCGCTTTCCCAAATCACAATCTGTAAGAATCTCCAATCTGCCCTCACGGAACCTGAAGTCGTAGGAAACCTTATCAAAAAAGAAGTCGAGGCAGGCTTCATGATTGGCCCGTTCGATAATCCCCCGTTTAGTATCTTTCGCATCAGCCCCGTTGGAGTAGCTACAAGAAAATTCTCGGGTAATAAACGTTTAATAATAGATCTATCAGCCCCGCACAATTCCCCGTACCCAAGCATAAACAGCTTAATCTCTCTAAACGAATTCTCACTCAAATACCACGACATAGACCAGGCAATAGACATGATTAAAATTGCAGGAAGGGGGGCGTGGCTAGCAAAAATAGATATAACCTCAGCCTTCAAAGTAATGCCCATCCATCCCGATGCGTGGCACTTATTCGGGGTTCGCTGGCTCGAAAAATACTATTTCGCAGTACGCTTAACTTTCGGATGCAAGAGCAGTCCAAAAATATTCGACATGCTGTCAGAAGCTGTTTGCTGGATTCTGTCAAACAACTATGACATTCCTCACCTCATTCACCTACTAGACGATTTTTTAATAATCTCGCCTCCCGATGCCATCCCGGCCGCGCATATCCTCACAGTCCAAAAAGTTTTTTCTGAGCTTGGAATTCCCATAGCACAGGAAAAAACCGCAGGGCCCGCCACTTCTATCGAGTTTCTCGGAATCAATTTAGATTCAATCCATTTCCAGGCATCTCTACCCAAAGAAAAAATCGACAGAATAAGTACTGTCGCATCTACTCTCCTCGAGAAAGACAATTGTTCAAAACGCGAATTTCTATCCCTACTCGGCCATTTAAACTACGCAATACGCATCATTCCACAGGGCCGCCCATTCATATCGCATCATCTCTCGCTTGCGTCCTCCGTCCACGCACTAGAAGACCTAATAGCCATAAATCAAGCATGTCGCAATGAACTCAGGCTATGGATAACATTCCTGAACCAATGGAACGGTCTATCCTTCTTCTACAGCGACCTCGTCTCGTGTCCCATCGATATCCAGTTGTTCACAGACGCTGCCCCCTCAATCGGTTTTGGGGGATTTTACCAGGGTCGCTGGTTCGCTTCTCCATGGCCACCACAGCTCCAAGACACAACACAGTCTTCAGCGCTCTTTGAACTTTACCCCCTAGTAGTAGCAGCATTCCTATGGGGGAAAGAATGGGTCTCTAGCAGCATTTTAGTGCATTGCGACAACGACGCAACGGTACAGTGCGTAAACAAAGGTCGTTCCCATCCGCCCGCTATGATGCCACTCCTAAGGCTCATCTGGATTTCGGCTTGTGACCAATTTATCTTAAAAGCTAAACACGTCCCTGGAGCAGAGAACCAAATCGCTGATTCCCTGTCTCGTTTTCTGTTTCAGAAATTCAGGACGTTGGCTCCAGGAGCGGACCAATTCCCAACTCCAGTACCTCCCTATTCGGAACTGATATTCCCGTAAACCACCCTTTAAAACATCTCCTTGACGTATCTCGCGACACCATCCTCCAAGCAGTTTCTCCAAGGACACTTCAATCCTACCTGACCGCTTGGAGAAACTTTAGAGCATTCCACATCTCTTATAACATGCAGTTCCCTGATTTTTCTCTCCTTTCCGTCACCTCGTTTATTTCCTACCTTAATACCATAAAGAGTCTTCACATAGGGTCCATCAAAGGTTACCTAAGCGGCATTCAATTTTTCCACAAACTGATTTACGGCGCTCCTTCTCATGAGATAAGTAATTCACAAACTTCCCTTCTGATCAAAGGTATCCAAAAATCCCAGCCCACCCGTACCGACACCAGACAACCTA
Organism: Gobiocypris rarus; assembly: GCA_023029165.1. Taxonomy (NCBI): domain Eukaryota; kingdom Metazoa; phylum Chordata; class Actinopteri; order Cypriniformes; family Gobionidae; genus Gobiocypris; species Gobiocypris rarus. The sequence goes on along the minus strand of CM040931.1, from coordinate 26,662,752 downwards.
TAACTCTAGACATCCTCACCAAATGCATCCACGCTCTCCGCACAGGCTACCAGCCCTCCAATACCGCACGAACACTCGATGCCATGTTCATCCTAGCCTTTTTCGGTTTTCTTAGATGCTCTGAACTCACCACCACTTCCAAATTTGACCCAAAAATCCACCCCACCATTGCAGACTTAGCAGTCCTAGATGAGGAAACAATCTCATATTTGATTAAGCAAAGCAAGACTGACCAAACAAAGAAAGGTCATTTTATATATATTTTCAATCTCCCTTCTCCAATCCAGCCATACCAGTCAGTCCTGGCATATCTTCAATGGAGGAAATCTCAGGCTAAATCTTCCCTGGAACCCCTTTTTTTAGACGAATCCAACAAACCAGCGACACGCTTTTGGTTCCAGAAACACCTCAAATCCGTTCTCCAACTATCAGGGGTCCCAGCAAAGAACTTTTCAAGCCACTCCTTCCGCATTGGGGCAGCAACCTCAGCAGCCCAAAAAGGCCTCTCCCAACAGCAGATCCAAGCTCTCGGGAGATGGTCTTCCGACGCTTTCCAAAGCTACATCAGGACCAATCGGTTCCACATCAAGAAAGCCCACCAAACCCTTATTGACTAGTACATAGTGAGGATATCCCGATCAAACACTCATATTCTCCTTCTTATGTTCTCAGGCTCCAGTCATGGACGCAGCACAGGGGGAAGTTCCCCACAGCTTAAAAGAGCGGAACATTTCCACGCCGTATGAAAGAGTGGAAGTTCCTCGCAGTACGTAAGAGAGGAAGTTCCTCGCAGTATGCAAGAGAGGAAGTTCCTCGCAGTATGCAAGAGAGGAAGTTCCTCGCAGTATGCAAGAGAGGAAGTTCCTCGCAGTATGCAAGAGAGGAAGTTCCTCGTATGCAAGAGAGGAAGTTCCTCGCAGTATGCAAGAGAGGAAGTTCCTCGCAGTATGCAAGAGAGGAAGTTCCTCGTATGCAAGAGAGGAAGTTCCTCGCAGTATGAAAGAGAGGAAGTTCCTCGCAGTATGAAAGAGAGGAAGTTCCTCGCAGTATGAAAGAGAGGAAGTTCCTCGCAGTATGAAAGAGAGGAAGTTCCTCGCAGTATGAAAGAGAGGAAGTTCCTCGCGGTATGAAAGAGAGGAAGTTCCTCGCAGTATGAAAGAGAGGAAGTTCCTCGCAGTATGAAAGAGAGGAAGTTCCTCGCAGTATGAAAGAGAGGAAGTTCCTCGCAGTATGAAAGAGAGGAAGTTCCTCGCAGTATGAAAGAGAGGAAGTTCCTCGCAGTATGAAAGAGAGGAAGTTCCTCGCAGTATGAAAGAGAGGAAGTTCCTCAGTATGAAAGAGAGGAAGTTCCTCGCGGTATGAAAGAGAGGAAGTTCCTCGCGGTATGAAAGAGAGGAAGTTCCTCGCAGTATGAAAGAGAGGAAGTTCCTCGCAGTATGAAAGAGAGGAAGTTCCTCAGTATGAAAGAGAGGAAGTTCCTCGCAGTAATGCGAAAGAGAGGAAGTTCCTCGCAGTACGAAAGAGAGGAAGTTCCTGATGTACGAAGAGAGGAAGTTCCTCGCAGTACGAAAGAGAGGAAGTTCCTCGCAGCACGAAGAGAGGAAGTTCCTCGCAGCACGAACGAGAGGAAGTTCCTCGCAGCACCGAACGAGAGGAAGTTCCTCGCAGCACGAAAGAGAGGAAGTTCCTCGCAGCACGAAAGAGAGGAAGTTCCTCGCAGCACGAACGAGAGGAAGTTCCTCGCAGCACGAACGAGAGGAAGTTCCTCGCAGCACTAACAAGAGAAAAGTTTTCACACAGTACGAAAGAGAGGGAGTTTCTTGCAGAATGAAAGAGTGGAAAGTTTCCACGCAGTACGAAGAGTCGACGTTGCCATGCAGAGGTGGAAGTTTCCACGCAGCAAGGAAGTATTTAATAAGTTTTTAACATTGTTGTCTCTCCCACGTTTCTCTTTTCCGTTTTCTCTTGCAGGCAATCCCCGGCACGATGCGCCTCAACCACCCTCAGGGGCCTACCGGTCAACAACCAGGCCCCTCTCAGAAGCCAGCCCGCCAAGCTCGGCACTCTTTGGGGGGGTATTTAGCCAGGCGGCTGTCCTATTGTCTTTAGTTTTTGGGGGTACTCTGGGTTCGGGCCGTAGTCCGAGCTCAAGCCCTCCCCGGACAGCACGCCAAATACGCAATTGAATGTACTCTATAAATTATATGTAAGTGTGAACTCGTGAAATGCTGTTTGACTAAACGAGGTTCGGGAGGAACATGTCAGATAATTGACACAGGTGGAAAGTACTCATCTAATCAACAAAGGAGGTGTATATAGACACGCTGCCCTCTTACCTCCATTGCACCGACAGCTTTTCAGCATCCCTCCACCACCCCTGCTCCACATTTTGCTCTTTTTCCTTTTTAAGTTCAAAACCACTTACATACGCGGGGTACTCTGGGTTCGGGCCGTAGTCCGAGCTCGAAGCCCTCCCCCCGGACAGCACGCCAAATACGCAATTGAATGTACTCTATAAATATATGTAAGTGTGAACTCGTGAAATGTAATATTTCACAATATTACTGTTTTACAGTATTTTTTTTTTTATAAATGTAAAAAGACTTCTTTCAGTAAAGATTAATCAAGCCCAAATGTTTAACGGTTGTTTATTTAATTAGGCTACAAAATACATTTCAGACCAGCTTACAACAACCACAGTATAACAACAAAGTAGGGTATTATAATAGTTATTTTAATGTTTTGCAGTGTATAATTTCTTGTAAACTCACACATTGGTATAGAGATTGGCATCTTAAAAACCTTGTGCACAATATCTTATATTGTTTTTTTAGGTTTTTTTACTTAATGTCTGTTAGCTTGGTGGTAATCTATATGCTAGTGTACTCCTAAAAGTTGACAAAATAAACAGCATAAAACAATTTTATGACATCATTCCCTTTTCCTGTATACTGTGTGTGTGTGTGTGTGTGTGTGTGTGTGTGTGTGTGTGTGTGTGTGTGTGTGTGTGTGTCTTAGGTAAAAGTCTTAGGCTCGCTAGTATTTTTACACACAAAAAGTGGGTTTAAGCCAGTTATTTATATATCTTTTCCTGTAGTGTGTCAGGAAATATCAGTTTACATTTATAAATGAATTGCCATTAATTTTAATAATCCAGTGAGATTTCTGTATGCATAAAGAGTCTGACAATAGTCTGTATGCTCCACATGGAGATCTGATCTCACCTTCATCGAGTCTGTCTGTGATTACATGAAGAAACATAAAAACTGAGATGGACTAAATCCAGAAGAACTGTGGCAACGTCTCCAAGACACTTGAAGAAACCTTCCTGCAAAACTACATGAATAGGTGTAGGAATAGATGCAGGTGAAAAAAAAGCCGTTTTAAACGCAAAGGGTGGTTAATAGAAGTTCATTCATAAATAAAAGCTATTATTTTTGACAGCATTCTCACTTTAAAGCATTCTGACAAAACTTTTCACAGTACTGTAGGTTTTCAGGTAAGTTTCCTCAAGTGTCTGGGAGACGTTGCCTTAGTTTTTCTGGATTTAGTCTGTCTCAGTTTTTTTCTGTTTCTTCATGTAATCACAGACAGACTGGATGATGGTCAGATCAGACCGGCTGCTATCAGACTTCTTGTGCATAAAAAATAAATAAATAAATAAATCTCACTGGATTATTACAAATAATTGCAAAATGAATGTTTGGAAATGTAAACTGATATTTCCTACTGACACACTACAGTAAAATATATAAATAACTGGCTTAAAAAAAAATTCTTCTGAAAATACCAACGTGCCTAAGACTTTTGCACAGTACTGTGTTTGTGTACATATATATATATAGTGTCCACCTCAGCAACTAAACGCTAAAATGAGACGGACTAGTAAGTGCACATGGCTACTTCATGCACGTTCCCGCCCCCGCGGTCACAAAGCGAAAATACTATTAAAACTTAATTTTGAAAAAAAAAAAAGTGTATTACAAATCTTTATATTAACTTGCTTTCTATTTATGCAATACAATGACAGCCATCTGCGGTCTCCCAGTACCAACTAGTTTCCGTCAGTTTATTTTCATGAATTGGAATGTGCGCAGAGGATTGTGGGTGATTTAAGGTCGCGAAAGGATACATCCGGTGCGTCCTACAAAACATGACGAATGGACACGAAACAAAGGATAGCTTCCAAGGATCCTTTATATTGTGATGGCTTTCGGTGACGTTTGATGACGTGGCCACCGAGATATGCAGCCTTCATAGGATGCAGCCTTCCTGTATGTAGTATGCAACCCACAGATGTTTACATCTGTTTCTTAAATCCACATTCAGATTGGTACATGACTTAATGAGATAACTAGATGCCACTAGCTTTATAAATATGCAATTTAACGAGAGCATGCAGCAATAATGTAGCGTACTACTGTTTTAAAGCTGATTCATAAAGTTTCAAAGCTTCAGGAAGCAGTGTTTTGAGAAAACTATTCTCGCCGCGCTTCATAAAATTATTGTAGAATGTCTGTAGTGAGATGGACTTTGTAACGACGTCTTTAGTACCTTTTATGGGTCTTGAGAGATGAAATGTCATTGGTGCTAATGGCGGCCTTTCTGAGCCATCGGATTTCAACAAAAATATCTTCATTTGTGTTCCGAAGTCTTACGGGTGTCGAACGACATGAGGGTGAGTAATTAATGACAGAATTTTCATTTTTGGATGAACTAACCCTTTAATCATTAACATTATCATGTCCACCCCATAAGTAAGCTCTCTGATAAAACAACACAAAACATCTGATTTCATAGAATATTTACATTTGCATCGTTTGATTAAAGGGTTCACTTTGTGATTTTTGTAGGCCTATAACAATCTTCATAATGATAAAACAGATTTTCTCCACAACATTGGAAAACACAATGTATGCCGTATAAAATGTTTTTCAGTTCTCCAAACATCTGGTTTCAAAAGTCATCTTTTCCATCACTGGAGCCTCTCTTTAACGCACCGCTACAATGTTGTATTGTATCAACGTTATTAAGAACAGCTGCACGGGTCATATTTTCGTCTGCCAAAATCTATCGCACCTGCTCCTCTTTAGACAGTTTTATTCATTTAATTTTATCATTTGATTTATACTGAATGTTCAGATCATAACCAAATGCTCTCCCCTGATACCGCCCACCTGCTGCCTTGGCCACTCTTCACAGGCAAGGACGAGCTAAGTGATGACTCTGATACTGCAGGTGGATATATACTGAAATACTGACACATGAGTCACATAATTTGCCAGACACACACACACACACACACACACACACGTTGTGTTTCCATGTTTTATGGGGACATTCCATAGGCGTAATGCATTTTATACTGTACAAACCGTATTTTCTATCCCCCTACACTGCCCCTGCCCCTAAACCTACCCATCACAGGAGACATGCTGCATTTTTACATTTTCAAAAAACATCACTTAGTGTGATTTATAAGATGTTTTCCTCATGGGGACCAAAAAATGTCCCCATAAGGACAAGGATTTTGGATATTGCCATCTTTGTGGGGACATTTTGTCCCCATACCGTAGGGATTACCAGTCCACACACACACACCTCATGATGGTTTACGACAATGGTTTTTATACTGAGCTTATGATTCTTTCTATTATGTTCCATTCATTTAGAATGATTTGGTGTTGTACAATATCTTATCAGAAATCTATCTCCAATGATGGACCCAAAAACATTTCCATCCAACTTTTTGGGCCCTATTTTAACGATCTAAGCACATGGTCTAAAGCGCACAACGCAAGTGCACTTAGGGCGTGTCCGTTTAATGATGGGAAAAATGGTCGGCGCGCCTGGAACATGGTCTAAAAGGGTTGTCCCTATTCTCTTAATGAGTCATGGGTGTGTTTTGGGCATAACGTGCAATAAACCAATCAGAGTCTCATCTTCCATTCCCTTTAAGTCAAGTCACCTTCATCTATATAGCGCTGTTTACAACACAGATTGCTTCAAAGCAGCTTTACAGTGATAATCGGAAATACATTTTGTTTATGAAAAGTTTTTGATTAAATTTATGTTCAAAAAACTGATGAGTTATTTAAAAGCTCTTGCCATGGCAGATTCGCTATTTCAATGGCGGAATTTGTGAGCAGAAAGTCTGAATGCTTCTCAAGAGAGGAGTCCTTTTATTTTTAATATTTAAAAATGTTTGTGTACTGCTGCGTGTGTGAAATAGGCAAATGTATGTGCGTTGTGCACCCACTTATAGGTACATACTAATATGCTCTTTAAATAACAAAACATATTGTGTTTTCAGTCGTTTTCAGTTGCCTCAAAATAGCAGCGCGCCAACAATTCACCTGAACACACTTTGTTTTCAGATCCGCACGCCCATGGGTACACAAATGGCCGCAAATGCATTTGCTGTTTAAACAATGTGGGATGTCCGCCTCAGGCTGAAACTAGCTAAAAAAATTGCCTTAATCAAGAAAGTAGCCTATGTTAATTATTGTGTTTTACATTTCATATTATATTACAGTTACTATAATAACTACAGTAGGCTACAATTCATTTTTGTGTGTTTCAGTTAGCCTTCGGTTAGAAAGATGATAGCTTAGTCTAATAGCCTACTAGCTTAGCATAGAGCCTTAACTGATTAAGAAAAGCCCTTTTGATTAGCCAATACAAGATGTCATGAAAATGTGCTAATGGAATGAGGATCTTGCATAACACTCTTGTATGACACTGGATTAATCAACAACCGAATGAGTTTCAGAACAAATATATGCACAAATGTATTGAGTCTGACAGAAATTTAGCATGAGAACCTATTCTAATGCACGGCATAAGTATGTAAAATGATTAATGAATGAGTTGTAACCACAAAACTGTGAGCTTGACCGAAACACCTAAAAGGCCAAATCCAGGCACATGTCTTTTTATTGACTGAATGACTGATAACTGCTGAGAGAAAACATGTGTTCTTTCATGTGTGTGATGAAACCAAAGTGACTCCAAGACAAAATTGAATTTCATATTTTCTGCAGTCCTGTTTAATCAAGGGTTTATTGAGTGTCCTAAAACAGTGCAATTTTGTGAAGAGGGAAAACAATGCTTCAACTCATAATGGACACCCATAATTTCTATTTCTATCTCATAATCTATGCTGAAATACAGTGGGGTCTAAAAAGTCTGTGCCCACATGAAATTTCTGTGATTTAACTCTTTTAAGCCTGGAAATAACCAAAGTTTAAAAAAATAAATATTTAAGATTCTCCCAATGAAACACACAAGATGCTCCATTTTCAAATCATGCTGAGAGGAGGACATACCAAGTACTAAAACATTCTCAAATCCATATTTGTTTTTCATTCATTTTTTTACTCACATTGCTATGCTTATAATATATTTTTGAAGGAATAAAATATTAAAAAATAAAATCATTTTCATTTCACCAAAATACAAGCATTTTCACTAGCGGTCTCAGACTTTTTGATAAGGTTAGTCATGGCAAGATTTTTTTCCAGAAATTACTTCAGTGAATTATATACATAAATCATGCCATACAAGTGTTTTTCATAATTAAATCTCTATAGAACAATGTGCTTAAAACAGTTGCGTCTTCCCTGATCAGTCTGTTTAAGTCTCTGAGGCCAGTTTTTTTCTCTCTCTGTATCTGCTTATGTCCTCTTTGATACTCTAAACTTGGCTTTCTATACAGAAATGAAAGCCAGAACGCCACACACTTGACTTAGCTGTGGTCAACCTCATACAGTTCCAGGAGTTTTGAGTTTGACATGAAAAAGTATGCTTTGAGTGTATTCTCTTCTAACAGAAAAGTCCAGTTTGGCTCCAGTAATGAGTCTCTTTCCTCAGCGGGCACATGATAGTCAAAAAAATAAGTATTTGCATCCCATATTTTTCCATCCTTTATGAATCCCTCCGTCGAGGGCAAAAGTAGTGATTAGTGGCATCCACAGGCTCTGACGACCATGTTGCGGTACTTTTTCAATATTACATTGGAACTGTCATCGAAGTACAAAACGGAAATTCCGTGCAGCTGAGTTGGAGCGCAGCAGGGCTTCGGGACTGTTTCTGGGTTTATGAAATGGACCTAAGAAGACCAGAGAAATACATGATTTGAAGTGAAAAATTATAATGATAACAACTGCAGAGCAAAAGTATATAAATGTTAAATAGTTGAATTAAACTTCTATTACTAATGTCTATTTTCTGTATAGAACTCCACAGAGAGCTCAGCAAATTTCCAAAAAAATAAGGGCTTACTTAAGGGCACTGTGCTTAACCCCGGGTCATCTTCATTCTAAACCCCGCTTTTAACCCCGGGTAGAGGAATGTTTCACACTTGTAATTTAGAAGCAGGGTTGTAATTCTGGAGCAGGGTTAACATCGCTTTACATTCTTAAACCTTGTGCACGAAGGATCGCACACGCTTATCGCCAGCGCCGAGACATTTTTCAAACCCAAGCGATTTTCACTGGCGATGCAGTAGATGGTGCTTTTGATTTGATTGCAGATCAAATAGGATTCGATGGTGAGTTTGCATCAAATCCTATTTGATCTGCAATCAAATCAAAAGCACCATCTACAATTACTCTGCATAACAACTCCCTCTTAAAGAGATTTTTATAGTCGGTGTGGCGTTTGTCATTAAGTTCTTTGTGTTCAGACACCAAAGAGATCAGCAGCTCTACATTCATCTTAACTTGTTGCATCTTCTTCTTCGTCTACTTACTTCCTCTTTGTCGTCTTCTTCTTAGGTATCAATGTGTGCACAGCAAGACCATTTTGTGCTTGAGCACCACCAAGTCGTGTTTTACAGTAAATTCAGCAGCTCCAGGCGCGTTAACCAAAGCGGCAATCATATTGGTCGGCCAGTTTTTAACGCGGCACGCCAAACCAAAAAAAAACTCTTTTTCAAATTACACTTTTAAACGCGTGCTTTGCACGCCAGTATGCACACTCACATTGGCGACCTTTGAATGTAGAGCTGCTGGTCTCTTTGGTGTCTGAACACAAATAATTTTATGACAAATGATAAGAGGGAGTTGTTATGGAGAGGAATTGCAGATCAAATAGGATTCGATGGTGAGTCCTATTTAATTTGTAATCAAATCAAAAGCGCCATCTTCTGTTAAGGAGTGATTTTGCACGTTCACTCGGCGCATTGCCAGTGAAAATCACACTGAACATCTAAAAAAACGTGCACAATAATCGTCCCGATGTGCACGAGGCGTAACAGTGTGAAACGTCATTATATGAATATCCAGGATTCATTATTAAACCTGGGTAATTTATGAGCAGTGTGGAACATGAAGCAAGATAACCCAGGGTTCAGTTTACCTGGGGTTTAGAATGGTCCAGGGTTAAATATTTCAAGTGTGAAAAGCCCTTTAGAATTCCTTGACTCACAGTTTTTTTACCAGTGAGGTATGATGTTATTGACATGTTACCATATTTGAGCTTAACGTACTTGAGTTGATCAATAATTTGATTTGATTTAATAACCACTGAAATTTTGTTCTGTTTTGCCTAGTTTTGGACCCTATTGATTTTCATTGTGTGGACAAAAACAGGCGGAATTTGAATATCATCATGTAAGAAAGACAATTATATGATATTTGAATGGCACGTTGACAAAATTATAATTCTTGGGTTAACCATTCATTTAACAAAGAAAATGTATTGTAGGACTCACCAGTGTCTGTACAATAGCATGGTTTGTGGCATTCATATAAGAGTTCAAAGGAAACACACATTCTCCTTCACAGTAGTACGCAGCGTAACCCTCTGGAGCAATGATCCAGTCCTGGAAACAAAAGAAAGATATAAGAGAAGAGATTTTAGAGTTTAGAGGAGATAAAGGCTTACAATGAAAGAGGAGTCGGAAACAGGACGCTCACGGTACCTGCCATCCCAGATCTCTAAAGCTGACATAGAGTTCATGCTTCTTGCAGCCTTGTTTGGGGTCTACACTGGCACCGTCTGCATTGAACAGGAGGAAGTATAATTATACGTAGCACATTTTTATGTTTATTAGGGTTAGGTAGTACGATGGTCTATATGTCGGATGGTAGAAATAAAAAAAATGCATAAGCTGAAAATGACAACAATTAAGACAAGATAACTAAGACAAGATAACATTTTATTGTAAGAAACGTCACCTGTGGCCTCGGCTGTCTTTAAAGCCACCTGGCTGGGTGCAACACCGGTTTTGGGGTTTTTAGAACGGTGGTGACCCCTCTGTTTGTTTCCTGATGCTGAGCGTACACTACGGAGGTGGATTCCGGACGCTTTCAAAAACGCCACCATAAACGGCTGCTTATTCTGTGGTCCACTGCTGCCCACCAGACCTGCTCTCCTTGGGTTAATTCTTTGACCTACAGAGGGCGGCAGTGAGTTGCATGATTACTTTAAGATAAATATTCTGCTTATGAGTTATCATGTCATTCCAATAGTTTGTTTTTGCTGTCACGAACATTTTTCAAAATATCTTCTTTTGTCTTTCACAGAGGAAATAAATTCATAAAGGTTTCGAACGACATGATGGTGAATAAATGATGACAGAATTTTCATTTTTGCCAAATATCCAGTTAAGGGTTAGTTGACACTACAATTTTAATTATGTAATTAATTACTCACTCTTAGGTTGTTACAAATCTGTAAGACTTTCGTTCATCGTTGGAACAAAAATGAAGATCTTTTTAATGAAATCTGAGAGCTTTCTGTCACTCAGTTGACAACCTACACAACTACAACTTTCAAGCTCCAGAAAGGTAAAGACTTAATGCTCCTTCACGTGCTATCAGAACTATCGTAAATATTATTGTCCTAGTTCATAAATAGTACATGCATACCTCTTAAGTCGAAATTTTAATGCGCAACGCATTAAATCACACTCGTAATCATCATCGTAATCGTAATTACAAGGTGGGAAGTAGGACATTTCCGATAGCACATGAAGGCAGCATTAGACAAGACGTTGGGTATTAATATTTGCAAATAAAGCGGTAAATTATGTTTTTTGCACAAACAAAGCAATCCCGACATCATAAAATTAAGGTTAAACCATTTTTTTGATGCCTTTACTATCTTTCTGTAGCTTGAAAGTGGTAGTTGCATAGGCTGTCAGTGGAGGGACAGAAAGCTTTCAAATCGCATCAAAAAGATCTTCATTTGTGTTTAGAAGATGAACGAAAGTCCTTCGGGTTTGAAACGACATGAGGTTGAGTAATTAATGACAGAATTTTCATTTTTGGGTGAACTATCCCTTTAAGTGCTATTCTGCCATGGTAGGATGGAAGTTTGGCAGGTTATGTTATAAAGATATCTTGATATTTGAAGTTACCTACCATGTGCGTTTTCCAGAGAAAGCTGCAGTCCCAAGTTCTGACCAGGGTTTATTACCCAGGCGTTGCTGGTGACTGTGAGGTCAAATACCAGCCATCCCTCTTCTGCCGCCCATATCACTCGTGAGTCCAGCAGGTACAACTCCCTAAGCAGGGTCAGAAGAGGTCATATGGGTCAATAGCTTTTTACTATGATTGAGAAAAAGTAGATATGATGACTGAAACAATAAAAAAACCAAGACACACAGAGGGGAAAAAAACAAGTTATTGTGGCTTTGAATTAAGAATTTGTTCACACATCTTCTATGTAAATTGTGGCTTCTAAGTCCACAATGTATTTTTGTCATGTGCTGGGTACTGTCTAAGTCAGTACAAGTAGTAAGCCCCCACCAAGTTTCTATGACATTCTGGTCCCTAGATATGGCTTGAATCAGGTCCCTCGTTCAGTTAAAGTCTATGGGAGTTTTCACCTGTTTGATTGTCCGCCAGGTTAAAATAAATAGATAGTCTGTTTAGTAGTAGCAGCAGCAATAGTAGTAGTAGTAGTAGTAAAAAAGCACATCAATTCTTAACACACGAGACCGGTGTGACTCGCAGGTGACGCTCATTCTTCAATCACGCACAGATCTCCTCTCGCTCCTGCAACGTCTCTCGCTCGTCTACCTCTATCAAATAACTAACATTATGACTAAGCACCACTAAATACAGACATAGAATCATTAGATCTTCTAATTTAAGAAGTGAATTTAATTCATCTATATTTTTATAGTAAAGGTGGGTTAACATTAGCTAAATTTCTCAGGCAAAAAAGTCTATTCATTGTTAATAGTGTACCCTGCTGAAAAAGCCATAATAAAAAGGGCATGAATTTGGTTTATTCTGGTTGAAGCTGGTCTAACTGGTGGACCATTATAGTCATGTGTTTCTCAAGCAAAACTGAGCTAGTGTAGCTGGTCCACAGGTACTCCTGCTTTACCTTAAGGTGACCAGCAAACCAGCAACCAACATCCCATGCATGTCCTAGCATGCAAAACATACCTTATGCTGGTGACCAGCAATGCTGATTTTTTTTCAGCACGGTAGAAATGGATGAAGCATTGCTGCTCACACATAATTCACTTTCAAACCAAGCAGCTTCCTGGTCAACACAGTGAATCTGCTAGACCAACCAAAAATTTAAAATTGGCCAGACAACGGTAAATGTGGCCTTAACTTAAATGTCTCAGTGAGACTTTTACTTCAGTGTAGTTTAAATGTAAATCGTCATTCATAATGTAGTTAAGTTTGAGCATCATTAGCATTAACATCATGAATTCTTCATGAGGTTTACTTTGCAGACAAGGAAATGAGAAGCTAAAATGCCATCTCATGCCAGAACTTGTTATCCTTCTCAGATAAGGATAACACAAATAAGCTCTATTCCATGAGATAAAAATTTGAGGTCTGGCTCATATGACCCATAAAATCGAAAACAACTGACGCTGCACAGGCAACAACATGTTTCCAAGACAGCTGAAATTCTCTCTGATTAAATGTGACGTTACTTAAAAGACATCAGATTGTCCTCCGGTGATGAAAACGGGGCTTCTGGATGGCTCTCTGAACAATGACTTGACTTACAGGTAGGATTTCAAACCTTGAGGGCATCAGGAGACTAGGTGTCTAGTCGCTTTGCTGTCTGTGCGCATCAACGGGGTGAACCGTCTCTGCATGACAATGGGAGAGGTGCAGGAAGGATGATTCACAATGGGTGGTCTTCACAGGGAATGTGTGCATCGGGGGTGGATAATGCTTTAGTGTGCATGTAATTTAGTACAAGCAATGGAGAGCTCAAGAGAGACAGTCTGTCTGGGCACGTCTCACCTGGAGGACTTCTTCAGGTTTTTCATTTTATGGACACAATCAGAACTTTCCAGAGGAGGTGTGATCAAGGATGAGGGAATGAAGGGGAAATCATTTTGAGTGGAGGAATGGGGTGTTTCTCCAGATGTCAGGGGCGGAGAACCTCCCTTCCACTGAGGACTTTGCATCTCGATAATTGACAGTAATGGCTTTGTAATGGCGGCTGCTTGTTAGCGGCCACACCGTAAATCAGATTGAGGAATTCTGTGGGAGCCCTGGCACTAGACATGTACTGTTGGGCAGACAAATCAGTGTGTGTGTGTGTGTGTGTGTGTGTGTGTGTGTGTGTGTGTAGGTCCATCCCTCCCACATTTAGGCTTAAAAAGTGTGAGTGGTGGCATATGTTTCATTTCAGACATCTCACTGTTTTTTATTATGTCTAGAGGCTTTTACACACTGCTCTATTAAAAACCTAACCAAATTGAACATACCAAAGTCATGAATTAGCTTTTACATATCTGAAAAATTATATCCTTTACTTACAGCCGACACATAAATAACCAAACCATTAAAGGCCCAGGGCAAACAGATGCACATCAAAATTAAAGTCAACATGAAACACCATGTCCATTTTACTTCCATAGACCGTACATATTTTTACAATAGAACATATTTTGAATGAAAGGATGAGATATGTGATATTATAAATTGGTGATTGATTGGATCATTAAAGTGAGTGTTACATACTACAATGGAACAGAAGGTTGGGGGTGTTGGAGTTGAGAAGGGATTTGTAAAGTCAGTCGAAAAAGAAAGTAGTTTCCAAGAAGGAGCAATTAATTGCATTTTGGAATATTTTGCACTGTTGAATCACGCACAACTGAACTGATCTGAAGTAACGTTCTGAGCGATGTCATGGGCTGAATGACCAAATACAAGTATTTTTTCTAATGTATTTCATAATGACATACCTTTTGGGCTGCTGTTGAAGCACCTGGAACACACTGACATGGAATGTCTCATTTTCATAACGCTCATGCACAAAGTCCTTGTAGATATGGAACTCTGCGGCAGTCACGGTTTCACCCGCCGGGATGCGAGAGAGGTCAAAGCGGAACTCTCTACGGTGCTGATGATACAAATGGAGGTCTTCATCTGGATCCACTTCAGAAAGAGGGAGATGAATGATTTAATATGCTGTTAATAGGTATGAGATGTAATTTAACTGTCCTTCAAGAACAAAAAAAAAAAAACATTTCTATTATAATTTCATTTTGCTTCATATAAACATTCAATCATCTATCTATTATCATTATTATTATTAATAAAGGAATAGTTCACCCCAAAATTTAAAATTATAAAGTTTTAAATATTTTTCTGAAGCGAAACCCATCGATTCGCTTCAGAAGGCCTTTATTAACCCCCCGGAGCCTTGTGGATTACTTTTATGATGGATGGATGCACTTTTTAGAGATTCAAATTTAGGGCTGCCATTTACTGCCATTATTAAGCTTGGAAGAGCCAGGATATTTTTTTATATAACTCTGATTGTATTCGTCTGAAAGAAGAATGTCATATTATACACCTTGGATGGCTTGAGGGTAAGTAAATCATGGGGTAATTTTTATTTTTGGTGAACTATCCCTTAAATATTAACTGTTTTAAGACAATAATGTGGAAATACTTTTATTATTTAATTGGTGACTATTTTTTTATGTGTCAGTCCACATTCATTTTTCACCAATATTGAGTTTATGGAGTGATTTCCCCAATCAATGTTATTATCTGATATTTTGCATGAAAATGTTATATGTAAAATGTCAGAATGTGTGCTAAGTTGGTTAAAAACTAGTCGGTTTGGTCTCAATACAAACTACAGGCTTTTGTCTAATTTAACGTCACAGTTCCGCTGCCAGCTAATGAGTACACACACTCACACCACAGCATAAGTCACTATTACCCAGACTTCATTCTGTCAGAAACACAGTGGAGTCACACTGAACGCTTACGCTTGATTGCCTCACCCACATCACTGTGTCCAAAAAAGAAATGTTTGCTTCCATAAGCTAGTGATTGATCTGGGCGCTGGGTGCCCTGGGGAGTGAAGCTGGGGGAGAAACCACAGGCCCTGCACCCACCCACCATAGACTTCAATCACACACATGTGCCAACCACAAGAAAAGCTCTGTTAAAGGCCTGGCCCGGAAACCAACGGTGCCCCACATATACATATACGTAATGGATACACATGCATGTTCAGATAGTATATTGGTGGCTCAGATGGAGACTCCTTGCCATACTAACCTGAGAGACCTGTTAACTGTGGTAAATTAATCAAATACCGGATAAGGAAGAGGTCTTAAATAGCATCTGGCTTGTTTCAAATATTCTAGATATAGTTGACCACATATGGGACAAGGTTGTTCCTATCCTGTTGAAAGACCATATCACCAGCATATTTGGGTTGTGGATGCTGGGATCAACTAGCTTCACTAAAGAAACCAGCTTGACCATTCCAGCATAACATTCTGAAACAACAGTTCCAAGCTATTTCTTTTCAGTGGGTTAGGCCAAATTTCTTCTTTTGTTGGCAATTGGCATATGAATCTGTGTTAATTCACACCATAAACAGCAAGAGAGGCTAAAATAATGTATCTCCATGAGTGCAGAGGGGAAAAAATCATAAGGAAGTCTTGGCCAACATAGACTTAACCCCTGTGTTGTTTCCACCCAGCCCTAACCCAGCTGAGGCCATCCTCAGAATTTCCAGTCTGACGGTGGCATGAACAGAACATTTCCTGGAGGTATTGTGCTGTTTTTACAATGCTAACCAATCTGTCGTCCTTGAGTAACACCCCTCCACTCACTCCAAGCTTTTCAAGAGACCTCCTGCAGGTATGCAGGGAAACAGTCATGATGATTCCTCATCTTTTCATTCACATTCCTGTCTGTGAGTTCATGACATCCTATGCTAGGGAACAGTGATCCATTTGAGTCTTTTCCAACATCTCACTATCTTGCGAGAGCATGGTTACTGAGGGAAGCACTCTAAGAGGAAGAACTCTGAGGTATGTGCATACTCAAAATAGCAAGTCATTTGTTTGACCGCAATTAAACAGTGGAAAGGAAAATATGGGTATTTTATGGAGGCAATAATTGCTTGTCAGGTTTGGTGCGTTTATGTGCAATACCATGATGCAATGATCTGCACTCAGATATGCATGCGCGGCACCATGTGCGGTGTTCTGACACTTATTTCTTGATCTGAGGACAGGCATGAGGGCCAATTCACTTGGCAGAACAAACAGTTTTAATTATTCTAATCTCTGTTGAGTAAAAATAATCATTACAATTGCAGATGCAATCCATTTTCTGTTGTAGGATGTGCTATCAATCAATTAAAGGTTTTAATCTAATTAATTACATGACAATCAATCAATCGAATACGTATATCAATATTTGCTTAGAAAAGCCCTGAAAAGCTGATTCAAAGGTAATTAAAACAACAATTGAATAAACTTTACAAATAGTGGCTTTAGAAGTTAACAAGAGAGCATTCTATTGTTTTAATGCTAGGCTAAATACTAAACAGACAATGACAAATGTGTTTTCTGAGATGGCTGAAAAACTAATTGGGGGTCTAATCGGCTTTTGATGGCGAGGCAAGAAATCTGAGGTAAAATCTGCTTACTTTCTTTAAAATCAGCTTATGAACATAAACAAGTGGATTTGTACACTGCGTGTTGTGCATGCTTCTACTTTGAGTTTAGAGTTGCATGGAATTTGGATTAACAATTTACATAAGGGATCGCTGTTCATTTATTTTTGGTTATGATAATCTTGGTCGACTTTTTGTCTTAAATGTAAACTGATTAGGTGTCTGCTGCCGCCTTATGTTCCATGTCAAACACTTCATTTAATGGAGATTTTTTTGGTTTAAAAACATGCCAGTCTAAATGTACTAGGCCACGAAAGGTCCGAAAGATTCTGATAAGAAAGGTTGTGGAGGATTTTAACATTTTCATTAGTAGGAGCATCAGTGTCTGTGTCAAACTTCCATGTGAAACACATAAACATGGAAAACGGGACTCATTTTTACCACAAGCTGCTCTATGAGGTCACATCCAGGTTACTGGAAAACCACAACCTCTTCGTAAATTAAAACTAGAAAAGGAAAGTTTGGGAAAGCAAACTTTGATGTTAGCTTGACAACGCAGTGTTTAAGATTTTAAAATGTTTGTTTTTTTAATTAGGTCCATTCCAACCAGCTTAAATGGAATCTTGGTCTGTCAAACTTAACACATTAATATTTTAGATAGTTGGACTGAAAAAAACTTGACTTGAAGTTTAAAACCATTTGAAGGCTAAATAAACATTTTTCACTTTGTTTGTATAATCCTTGTGTGCTCTACTCTTTGGAAGTTTAAATAGAGATTTCAGATTCGAAGGGATGCGTGTCTACCTAGGAAGTTGCTACAGTGGTTACTTGACAGGCTGGTTGCTTGGTAGTTGTTAGGCCTTTAAAGGTGTTTCCTAAGGTGAGTTGCAAAGGATTTATTGCTACATGGTTGCTAAGATGCTCAGAGTAGTTGCTATAGGGTGGGCTCCAGGGTGATTATTCTGCCAGACATCAGAAAGAAAACACCCTGTGCTACACCAGCCCGATCACCCCGTTCAACACTGATTACAAACACATCATAAGCCTATCATTAAATGTGCAAAACATTTTATGAAATTCATTTGATGAAATTCTAGTGCATTGGAATATTTTTTTCCTTGTCCAAAGAAAACAATGACAGGAATTGGGTTTAAGAAATGTTCAAAGTATTCACTGACTGGATCTTGCCCTTGTGGACTTAATAAATACACACTCTGGCAAACACATTTGCATCATTGGTTTCACACAACTGCACTCATGTCCACATCTCGGAATAAAATGCAAGCCCCGTCTTTCGAATATTCAGCATCTCTTTCGACCACACACATACAAACTTTTCACACACACTAAGAGGTCTAGTCTTGAAAGCAAGAGTGTTTGGATGATGTGTGTGACCCTCCATGTCTACTGCCCTCAGCACTCTCCAAAAAATGCCTCCCTAAATCCTAGTCATGCGAAACAAAGCCCCATTAAACCCCATGTCTCAGAGCTTTGAGGGGATTCTGTGGAAATTGGATATACGGTTGCTTCCATTACATTTAGCTGTGTTGAATAAGTCAATTTAGGAAAGTAAAAAATATATATATATATTAATAACAGTAAATTGTGCATAACTACAAGTAACTAACACTAACTGTAACTCTGTAGTACATGTAGTTAATTAATTACTCAGTACTTACTTGAGTAAGTACAATGTAACAGTCACCTTAAAATAAAGTGTAACCAAAAAAACAAAAAAATGAAAGGATCTAATTTTATTTTAATCTCTCTGAAATTGAATTACTGCAAAATACATTATTTGCAGCCTATGTAAAATGCAGCTGCTTTGATCAATAACACACACCATATTATTTATATCTAGTTTAGTATAAATGAAAATGTAAAACTAATTAAAGTTTTTTAGCTAAACAAAATAATCCAAATGTATTGTTTTATTGCTTTAATTTTTTACTATAAAACACTTTATCATAAAAATAAAGGTTCAAAGTAAAAGCAAATGGCTTTGGCACTGAATAATTATTTTTAAATTCTTTAAAATATACCTTTAATGTAAAATAAACAAGAGACCAAAAAAAAAACAAAAAAAAACTTTTTGTCATCTCCAAAGAGTCATACCGGTAGTTCTCAAGAAACAAATACAACCAAAGAGGCTTGACCTAAATACCATTAAAACAAATAAAATAAAATAAAATCACTAAGTGATTTATGGAATCCACCATGATCATATCCTCTTTGTTATACTGATTAAATTGCAATATGATTAAATTTGATTTGATAGCCTACCAAATCATGACATTAGGCTACCAATCCATAGACACTGACACGGATTTTTTTATTTTAATAAATTATGTGTTCTAAAGATTATATCATAAAATGCTCACCCAGATTGACAAAGCTCATCACCATGTCGGCATCGCTGAGAATGCGACTGTCCTGTTGGGTCATCATTGGGGGTCCCGGGGTCGTGAACGCCGGTTCATAAGAGTATGCAATCCCGCTGCGCTGATCTCCGTCCTCTAGGATGGCGTTATACAGATCCAGCATGTACATGGGAGCTGCGGTGCGTCTCTCGTGCAGGAGCGGACGGGGCCGGTGCGGCAGCCCAAGGATGGAGAGGATCTCCCGCTGCATCTCTCTGCGCTCCTGGCTCTTCAGCCGCCGCTGGATGAAGCTGGACTGAATGTCATTATCCAGGGTGAAGTTAGCTTGCATTGCGTCCGCGAGCACACTGCAACCACACGCCACTATCAAAGTAGAGATCAGCTGCGCTGGAATCATATTTAATAACGTATTCTTTAAAAATAATAATAAAGATTAAGTCCTCGGTTGATTAGATAACGTGACGTCTTGCTACTTCATTTGGTTATATCATGAAGCTGAGTTGAGTTTTATAATGAATATACTGAATGTGTTGAATAATCCAGTCCGGAGATAAATCCAGCATGATCTGTAAAGTTGCATTGATGGTCTCCCTGTTGTCTACACGCTTTAAATAGCCCGCTGAAGCTCGTGGGTGGGGCGCGCGCACATGGGCTGTCTTTTAGTAAACAACAGCATAAACATTGGCTAGGCTACTATACTTGGGTGAAAATTATGTCCTGATTAGTATAGGCACATTTGTATAGTCTACGTTATTATAATTAGGGGTAAGTTTTACTCTTTGGAATAGCTTGATGTAAAAATAAATAAATAAATGCTTTTTTGTTTTTGTTTTTCAAGAAAAAGTAATGTGACTTTACACACCCTAGAAAAATACAGTTTGCAATTGCATCTATAGTTGACAAACTCTTTCTTGTGTTAAAAAGAAGATATTTTGAAGAATGTGCAGGTCCCCACTTCTCCACTTATATATATAGTATATATATATATATATATATATATATATATATATATATATATATATATATATATATATATATATATATATATATACACACACACACACACACACACACACAAAGTACAACTCTTTGTAGACCCCAGAAACTAAATATTGATCACAAATGTGTCACAACTTATTAATAGCCTATTATGGGAACTTGGCAGTCATAGCTTTCTTCAAAATACCAGTTACAATTATTATTACAATAATTGGGGTATCTTTTAGCCACCAGTTATCAAAATAAATAAATAAACAAAATAATAAATAATAATATCCCATAATAATGCATTATTATTTTACAGTACATTAGCTGTGGTATTTTGGCAGAAACTATCACTAAGGTGACATTTTTGTTGACTGTTCAGCCAGTGCTATCGCTTGCTCAGTGCCATAACAGAAATTTGCTTTATTTTCTTGTTAATAATTGTAGCTTTATCCATCTGAGCACACAATTACTACCTGACCTGTTCAATGAAAACATCTAGCACATCCTTGACCTGTAGCCTGCCACAGGGTACCATGTTACATTCCCTGTCTGCCTTAATCTCTGTCCGATTAGGGAACAAACATCAAGCACGTCATGACAGGACCCTGTTGGGAACTCTGAAAGTCAATAGAATGACAACGTCAGCATGGTGATCTGCCATGTTGCTGACCACCTGCTGTGGTCCGGGCCCCTTTTCCCAATGCCACTAGTATAGAGAGCAGCCTGGAGACACCAGTCTGGCAACCAGCCCCACCCTCCTGCTGTGTTTCCAGTCTGCGTGCACCCGCCAGCCTGAGCCAAAAGGTCAAACGAGTCCCACACCCTGGTTAGCTCATACGTACTGCCCATGCTAAAAGGCACCAGTGATCTCACCAGCAACTCTCTTTGTCCTACGATTAGTCCTTCCCAGACACTTTTCCTCTGCAGACCTGGGCTGTTGTTGGGTGAGGGATGATGGTGGGGGGAAAGTTGTCCTGGGCCTTGTGATGAGGCCAGCCCCCTAAGGTTAGCCTACTCATTGGGCCCAAGAAAAGAAAGAACGGGCCAACCCATAAAAATTGCTGCAGACCTCAAGGATTGTTTACTGTAAAAAACAATCTGTCTCTCTTTGAAGCTCCCGCTCCTCTTTTTGAGATCATAATGTGAACTTAAATTGGTAGGATCTGCTGTGTGTTTATTAAATGCGAACTGTCAGGAAATAATTACGCTGCTCATTTGGATTCGTCATGAGAATAACAAGACACCGACTTCAATCAACATGATTTAGCCCAGTATATCCTGACATATGAAAAAAATCTTATTTTTTAATTGAATCTTTAGATCTTTGAATATGTGTTGTTTGTTTTATGGCTCATATAACGTGATATAGGATAATATGGAGCTCACACTCATACATATAGAAGGAAAAACGGCACACTTGGCACCGGCTGGGCAAAAATAGAAAATTAGGTGCATATGTTGTTATTTACATGGCCAAAAAGTATGGTGAAATTGCTGATCAATAAGATCTTTTTAACAGTCTAGCATACTTAGAATGCAGTTGTTATTCTCAATTTCACAATAATATGTCATAAGATATTTAAATGCTTATGTTTATGATCAAAGCTCTTTTTATTGTTGGGGGGATAAACTTTATTCAAAATCATATTTGATACTCACATTTTAGCATGATTTCTCAAAAATAAATAAATTATGTACGGATCAAGTAAACCTAAGTTGTTTCAATTCAGTAAAACATTACTAACAATATAAAAGTTCTTACATTTACTTTCTAAAAAAAAAACAGTAGAGATTTAACAGAAAAGAGAAGCATGTAGGCCTATACATGACCTCATCATGTTGATGATTTAAAATATGATACACCTTGGGTTTTTGTGATATGGTTTTAGAAGTGAAGAAATCATAGACAAACATGCATTTTCTTGTCTTTTGGGTAATCCTTACATTTTGGTTAGCAGTTTTCCTCCCATTCAGCCATTCAACCATTCGAGTTTAAGATATTGATTCCTCTCACTTGGTTATCAAGTCAAAGATATTAGTAAACTTCAATACTAGAATACTAATTTAGTTAGTTCATTCAACAAGCATTGAAACAAAGCGATTCACGGGTGGGATATCTTAAACAAGATCAACTGCAAAAAGCCACTATTTAAACCAGCTCTTAAACCGTATTTGCAATAGCTTAGCTATCCAACCTGTAGCACTGTTCTGCTAATTGCGTATGTTACCATTAGGCCTTTCCTTGTATTGTATTGCATTGCATTGCATTGCATTGTATTATATTGTCTTTTTTATTTTATTTTTATTAATCGCTTCTGCTTTCAATTGCAAGTCACCTGGATTTAACACACATGCTTTAGTGCAATGTCATCGCACTAAAGACGTCAAATGCAATTGTAAGAAAAATAAATCACGTTTGAATCACAGTTTCTAAAATAAATATATTCCTTACGTGATTGATCATTTTAGAGCTACACTAAGCAGCGCTTCACACGTTTTGAAGGGATGCTTTGCACCAGAGACACATGGGGGAAGGGCTCTTTTTAATATCAGTTGTTGATGGGAGATAATCCCACGACTGGTAAATCGCGACTTTAGTTTCTTTGTGCTTAAACAAAGCGCTGGGAGCCGCCCTTATGTGCAGACAACACATTCGTTCTATGTACTCGACTTACAAAACACAAGATTTGTGCTAATGTAATCACACAAACAGGCGCTAACTGCCCTAAAGTGAACGTGCAAGTTTGAGCGTCAAAATGTGACCGCAATCTATCTGCCCCCAACAGCCATGTAATAATCATTAATCACTTGTTCATGGATAGCATGACGAAATACCACTAGTAATAATACCAGCAATCATAATAAATAATACAAAGATGATTAGGCCTATTTAAATAGGGTTTTAAAAAATATTTTATGGACGTGAACATGGACTAGTTATGCTTAGGAAAAATCATAAAGGCTTTATAAGCCAAATTGGCACTTTGCATACCATATTTCTTACAAAAAAAAATAATGCAATTTTATGTGCAGCTGTTGATGTTTTCTGTGTTTTTGTGGAATTGGATAAAAACACAATTGTTTGAAAACCCTCAACCGAAAGTAAAAGAATATTACCATGGCCTATATAAAATCTCTTGATATCTGAATGCAGAAATGGTTTAAAACACAATAATTCATTAGGGGGGATTTTAAAGTGGAATTCCAGTTTAGCCTATACTGCCACCTTCCGGAGACAATATGGTAAAACAAGGAGATGAATAGTCACCGGTGGTGGCGGGATGGATCTCATTTTGTTAATATTTAGTAGGCTTACAGAGAGAGAGAGAGAGAGAGAGAGAGAGAGAGAGAGAGAGAGAGAGAGAGAGAGAGAGAGAGAGAGAGAGAGAGAGAGAGAGAGAGAGTTAGTGATAGGCTAATCACTTCAGGCTTGTTACATTTAGGCAAAACAAATTTCAACACAAAGGCATAAAGAATGGCATATGTGTTACTTTGTGTAACATACAACCTGAATTGTTGAAAATATATAAAAATTTACATTTAGATCATAGCTTTAGATTTACTGAGCCATCAACGGCTCTGGATTTACCACAGTATTTACCGCGTATTTACCTACGTCTTTTAATCGCGACATTCCATTACTGCGCATGCGCACGGACTATATAATGCGTGGTCGCCTGTTAGTTCTTCCCAGTTCCTTCTTCTTCCTTCAGGGTAAGCAGTATATACTTATATTTATTTTTATTTAAGGGACGGGCTTGTAAAAATATGTTATGAAGTTATTGCAAAATGCGCATTGTGCTTATTTTGTATGGATTAAAAATAAAATGAAAGGTTTTCGTGGGTTTGCTCTGACCACGTGGCTCGTTTCCGTTGCAAGCGGGAAGGTAGATATGAGACTTGATTGATTAAATATTGTAACGTTTTCTTGCGTCGACGTGAATAAAACAAACAAACACGAGGTTAATGTGTATCTAATAGTTTGATCGTGTTGGCCACTGTTTCAGTTTCTTTATTGCAGATTATTTGTAGTGTGTACTTCTTTATCACTTGACTCACTTTATCTTGTTTGTTTCAGTATGTGGGCTCTTGGAAAATGGATCTTTGCTTTAGCGCATACACCGATCTCGGTGAGTTCAGATTCACATTAGACTGCTCTAAAACTTCTGGTAGCAATGATGACGTAACTTTTTTCCCCAGCAGATCGACTCTGTTGACTTAAAATAATAATAATAAGCCAAATGAACTGAGCAACCAGATAGTTGCAACAAATCGAGATTTAAAGGGAATTTTCAAGGTAACTGAACTTTTACTCCCTTCCTCACAGATCATGCTGCAACCAAATGGATAACCTCACTGTCATCAGGCTTTGTTTTATGAGTCCTACACACTCTCAAACAGGTAAGGCAGAACATGTTTTTGGGACTGTGTTTGCCATTTATCTGGTGCACATGATGACTGATCTTTTTTCCCCAGCAGATCGACTCTGTTGACTTCATTTTTAAAAGAAAATAAGCCAAGTGAACTGAGCAGCCAGGCAGTCAAAAACTAGAGCTATGCAAGATTTATTTTGTGGTAACTGAACTTTGACTTCATCCCCCACAGATCATGCTAGAACCAAATGGATAACCTCATGGTCATCTGGCTTTGTTTCAGAAGTCCAACACACTCAAACCGGTAAGAATGAACATGTGCTTGGGATGCTGTTTTACTGTGTGCACATGATGACTGATCTTTTTTCCCCAGCAGATCGACAGTGTTGACTCTTGCTCTAAACTTTAAGCCAATTTATCTGACGCACCACCAGACTTGTGTGGCATACAAAGTTAGATATGCACTTCTTGGTTTTAATTTTTTTCTTTCAAAAGGTAGAATGCTGTAATTCAGGAGGACTTTTACATGAGAGACCCTTGGATGCCAACCTGTGAAGGTAGTTTGTCTCTTCCTAGTGTTCCATTTCACAAACTTCAGTTGTATATTGAGTCTTATTATCTCTTGTACACTTCTAGGGCTCTGAAAGACTTGTACCACGAAGGCCCTTCAGTGCTAAACCTGCGTGAAGTACGTAACTGCTCTCTGCAAAGCAGCACCTTTACCAGCAATGAGGGGGACCTTGAGGGCCTTTCCTCCCCTGTATTTTTTGTTACAATAAACTCAAGCTATCAACTTAATTCTGCCTTTCCCCGCCTTTTTTTAACCCTCTTAACCTCATACTCTTACGACTGTAAGTCATAAAACAGTTGAGTGAAATGAATGGTTTCTGACCTGTCATATGTGAACGTCTCATGGCCATTAACTTTTAAGAATATGAAACACTAAAAGAATGAGATCTGGTTGTACTAATGTGAGGTAGCAGCAACTCTTGAGGATATGTGTAATAGGCCTAACAACTTGCAATTACAACCTTTCAAGAAAAGTGTTATATGCAGTAAAATCCTTAGATTATATATATATAAAATATATATTTGCCAGTTGACGTTAAGTGACATTGTAAAAGTGATCAGTTGACTTCTATGGGAGGCAGTTTCATCAAAACATTCCAGCGTTACTGCCTTGATTCTATTTTTACTAGTAACAATTAAATTAAAGATTTACAATTAAATTTGTACTAGTTACAATTATAGCGCTGTAATTCAATTGTTACTAGTAACAATTACGATAAGAGAGCTCTAATTGATTTATTACTAGTAAAAATAAATATTAAAGATATGTAATTGCAGAGCTCTAATTTGTTACTAGTAAGAACTGAATTAGAGAGCTCTAATTAGAATTCTTACTAGTAACAAATCAGAGCGCTCTCTAATTCTATTCTTACTAGTAAAATTTAATTGTACAGCTCTACAATATAATTTCTTTCTTGTAAGAATTGAATTGCAGAACTCTCTATTCAGTACTACCTCATTATGATAATTAGGCCATGCCTCACTGGTTTCAAAATGGCTGACTGCACTGCAGGTTGTTCAGTCAAGCCATTTTTTTCTTTTCTCAATTCAGTTCCGATTTAATTTGATCTAATATTTAATGTTATGTTAAATATGTTTGTTTTTTTAAATATTAGTTTATTTTGCATATGACAATCTGTAAAATAATGGAATAAATTGAGACCAGGGTCTTGTTAATGTTTTTCAGTTTTGTTCAAGGTAACGAAAGCAACAGTTTTTCCAAATAACGGAAGAGTATGTAAAAGTAAGGCATTTTGGCTAAAATAATATATGTAACATTTAGGCTGTATTTTATTGAAAAAAATGTATGTATCAAAAACAGTACCAACTTTTGCGAACGAGTATAGACATTATTAAAAAATTTTCTGCAATCATATAATATGGGAGTAAAGCACATTTTTCTTAAGGTGTGCCTTTAGTCCTGCTGTATATAGGGTACTGTATACTGTACGTTGTTTTTAAAGGTGAATTCAAGCACGCGTTTAGAAAATAAAAATAAACCTGAGATATGGATAGGCTATTTATTTATTGCTTGTAAAATTATTTTGTTCAGCATTGCAAGGGTTTTATTTGCATTATACACTGACAAAATAATGCTGAGGCAATTTGGGCTAGGTGTGTGCAATATCTACAATACACATCTACATCAACAATAATTGAGTATGTCACTGACTTAGCAAAAACAGACTTGAAGTGTCCAAAGGAATTCGCTGCATGAAGTGGTTTAATGAATCACTCATTAAGACAGAATTGGGCTGCCACCTACTGGTGGTTTTAAAAATAAAAAAGCCAAACAAAATTAACAAGATATCTTATCCTTGTTGAAAAGAAATCCTCAAAAATATATGTGGCCTATATATTTTTTGTCAATCAATTTTTTGTCGCATCCTCCTAATTTGGGCTTGTCTTTATTTGTTTGGTTATTTAGCCATGAGAATTTAAAAAAAAAGGCTACAAGAAACATATGCAGGAATGGTTATAAGCCAAAATAGATTTTAGCCTATTTAATTATATATTTACTCCCAACCTAATGCAGGCTATTCCACAGTCGACACTTTTTGGGCATTCATAATATATTTTTATATTATTTTATTCCTTTTTATATATAATATAAAAATACTCTCATACTTATATTCTATAAATAGTCCTAGTTATTGGGAAATTAAAACAAACATAATGGATAAAAAAGGAGAGAAATACATTTTAAAACTCATTACTCAAGAGTAACGACTAGCCTAATATAATTAGCCTATAGCTCAACATCTGCAAACATGTTACAGTGCATAATAAACACAAACATTTGATTATATTTTGTCTGGTAAACTTATCATTACCAGGCATGTTGATAATATTTTTTTAATATAAAGATGCGAATTAATGTAGTGATTAAATATAGCTGTGTAGCTATGCAATTGTCTAATGGGGCTTTTATTTTGAAGTGTAGCACCGCAGGCGGGATTTGCTGAGGAAATGGGTGTAATCGCAAATCTGTTTTGCATCTAACGAATACAAGTTTTTACTAGTAAGAATACAATTGTAGAGCTCTGTAACTGGAATTCTTACTAGTAAGAATTGCATTAAAGAGCTCTCTAATTCAATTGTTACTAGTACAAATTGCATTATAGAGCTCTATTATTGTAATTCGTTCTAGTAAGAATTGATTTAGAGAGCTCTGCAATTAAATTAGAGAGCTCTCTAATTATAATTGTTACTAGTAATAAGTGTATTATAGAGCTCTTAAATTGTATTGTTAGTAAGAATACAATTACAGAGCTCTATAATTCAATTAGAGAGCTCTACAGTCATAATTGTTACTAGTAAAAATTAAATTATAGAGCTCTATAATTGTAATTGTTACTAGTACAAATTAAATTATAGAGCTCTTTAATTTAATTGTTACTAGTAAAATATATAATTACGACGAGTAACGCTGGAACGTTTTTATGCTGAAACGGCCTTCACTTCACTTAACAGTCAGGAAACCTGTTGCCTTGAATAAATTTGCTGTAGTTGAAAATTAAGTTATGCAAGGTTCCTACACAGTGTGGAAAAGTGTGGATTTTGAGTAATTTCCAGGTCTGGAAGAGTATGGAAAAACAAACTGGAAAATTTTTTCCACACAGGCTGGATTAAAATATCAGTTTTTCACTCTATTCTTATGAACCAACCAGTATCAATTTTTAAAGCCTAAGACTCTATTGTATGCTGTTTTCAGTTGAATAAACAACTTTGTAGCACCACCCATCCAATAAATCGCAATATGCTTTGCACTGTTTTACTTTTGATATGAAACAAAAGTCCATTTCATGAAAATCAAACAATACTGTTCTTTAATGTGGTGTGATCGATCACTCAGTTTAAGCGAAGCAGTAGCACATGTAAACTGATCATCTCATCTGCTTTGCTGCTAGATACAGCACAAAATAAACACAAACAAATGTCAGAAGTAATATTGAATGAATAAGTACCACTTAATGAAATCCATAACTCTAAAGTAATGTCTAAAGCCCCTTCCTGCCACGTTATGTTAAATTTACCTCAGAAAAGCCATTCAATGACAAACTCTGTGTAGTTTACAGAATT
Source organism: Gobiocypris rarus (assembly GCA_023029165.1). Classification (NCBI taxonomy): domain Eukaryota; kingdom Metazoa; phylum Chordata; class Actinopteri; order Cypriniformes; family Gobionidae; genus Gobiocypris; species Gobiocypris rarus. Next base: position 26,633,993 of record CM040931.1, on the reverse strand, counting down.
AGTTGAGATTTGCAATGTACTGTACCTGATACAAACTGTACCGCAATACCCAGCCCTACAAGCAGTGTTTTCATGGTAAAACTTTAGTGATTGATTGATTGTCAAACACGCCTGACTGCATGAATTCTTTACCATAAGCAAGACTCTTTCACAATGTGCATGTGCCACTCAAACCAGCCAAAAGATAAAGGAGCAAACAATCATCTAAATCAGATTGTACTTTTCTGTTTGGTGATCATGCAACATCATACCACATAATCAAAGTCAAGTGTCAGAAGTGAATATATGCAGGTTATAAAGGTTTTTAGGTTCTCATCATGTAAGCGCATGTTATCACTTCAAGAAAACCAATGAAAATTTTGAATATTTACAGATGACTACTACTTACCAAAATTAATGCTATTGAACCATTTATGTTAAATATGGTGTGAAAAATAATTTGGAAGGAGGTCTGGAAAAGTATGGATTTTTTAAATGGAAAATGTGTAGGAACCCTGGTCAAGTTCACAAATATATATTTTTTCAATTATGCATGACATTTATTACTTAAAGATTTTAAGGCAACGGTTTCCTTGCTTTTAATTCAAGTCAACTGATCAATTACAGTGTGCTGCCGCTGCAAACTAAAGGCACCCACACATTAGAAGATAAATGGGGCAGATTTTGGATCCAGATCTCCTCATCTGACAATCTTGGGTAAAGTCTTGATTATCTTGATTGGTTCAACAGATTTTCCAGTTGGTGTGATGAGTGATTGAATCTGCTTGGGAGAATATCAGGGCTGTACCGATCTCAAATCATAATCCCAACATTTTGAAAATCATGATCACACTGTTGTGTGTGGGAAAGTGTGTAGCAGAACTGAATTTTCAACTACACACATTTTTATTCATATTAATCAAGCGGTAGCTATTAAAAGGTGTCATTTATTATTTCATTTCATGACCAAAAAGCTTGGATTTCCCATACTGAGATTTGACATGAATGGACTGAACATTGATTTAAACCTAGCTCTTATTGGGTGAAATACCTGACAGAAGTTATATATGGTACTGTGAGAGGACAGTTCAAAATCTTCTCTGTAGTGCGTAGCTGGTTTAAACTGTACTTTTAATCAAACAAAAACTAATTCCCACACTCAGAAAAAAGGTACAGTGCTGTCACTGGGCGGTACCCCAAGGTACAAAAGTGAAAAGGTACATCTTTGTACCTTACTCACCCTAAATGGTACATATTAGGACCTTAAAAGGTACATATCAGTACTTTAAGAGTGTGTATTAGTACCTTAAAGGTACATTTTAGTACCTTTTCAGTTTTGTACCTTAGGGTACCGCCCCAGTGACAGCAATGTACCTTTTTATGACAGTGCATGTGCTGTCCTTATTTGATTCACAGAAAGTAAAAGTAATATTAATTATACACACTTTTGTACAAAATATACAGACGTCTTATAAGACGTTGGATAAGACTATGTATACGACTTAAAGACATCCCGCACTAAAAATAACCTTTACAAGAAATCCACCCAATTATTATATATTTTGTGTCTGTAGTTATCCACACTGTAACAGCCAAGTATTATGATCCAAATAACCTGAAAAGAAGACAAAGCACACATAACTCTATTACACAGTAAAAACTCTCCATAATAACAGCTTTCAATATTGCATAAACAAGCATGCAAGTAGGAAACAACAAAATGTTTACAGTCAATACTTACACGATCATGCAAAACATGATGAAAATGTTCCAAAGGGCAATGAATATCCGAAAGTAAGACTCAACAAAAATTCTCTGATGTTGTCACCTAAAAACAAATAATGCATGATAAGAGTCAAATAGGATCTGGGGGCAAAAATGCATCATCTTTTATCTAATATTGTAGTTAATGTACGTTTTACAACATAGACCACTTAACACTTTTTTGTTGATCGATAAATAGATTTTAAAGGAAATGAAAACAATAAAAATAAACTATAGTTGACACTGCATGTTGACCCAAGGAAGGCAGCATTAGTGGATTATTAATATAACAATTAAATTACAGCATTAAATGAACTATTACTTCGTTACAATGTTAATGAATTGCTGTTACCAGTGCTGGATGATCCAGATTCATCGCCAAAGCCTTGAGACTGTGTTTCCCTCTTCTTTCTGCGCAAAGACACCGCACAGATTAACAAACAATCCTCCAAACTAAAACTGTAAGACAACTTTTGTGTCTTTACTCACAGTTTAAAGTTGAGCACAGCGCCAGCATTCATGAGCAGAGTGCTGAACACGACAGGAGATGTGTGACGTGGAGAGGAAAACAAACTGCTGTTACACTGGGAAATTCATACTAGACATATTAACAAATAACTTTCTATTTAATAAAAAATGTTTCCTGCATTAACAAACATTAGTAAATGTGAAATTTACCCCAAAATTAAAAGATCTCCGATCATTTTGGACGATTATATCCGCCTCGGTTCCTCCTTCTTCTTCTTCTTCTTATTACTATTTTACGGCGGATCACAAACAAATATGTGCATTACCGCCACCTATAGCTGAAATGGACCAGTGACACCTCCTATACCCAACATAAATTCGTCTTATTTACCCGCATAGAGACATCATCGAATTTTATCCGGCGCTGCGTGTTCAGCTCCGTCCACTCTCAGCCCCATGACAGAACAAAAACAAAAAAAAAAAATATATATATATATATAGGCCTATATATATATATAGAAAATAAATAAATTAAATAAAACCCACTTTAAATACGCTTATTTAACCTAGTGCTTAACAAATACTCTACCAATAAATGTATTATACTCCTATCTGATTTTAATAAATTTTGAACACTCAACTTTACAATTTTATTTAATTCCTCCTTCAACTCTTTCCTTTCAACCTTATATCTCCTACAGTGCATTATTACATGTTCAACTGTTTCACTAACCTCACATACCTCACATAAACCTGTTGGATGCTTACTTATTAAGTGCAATGTACCATTCAATCTCGTATGTCCTAATCTCAGTCTTGTAATCATATTCTCTTCATTCCTACTCCTACCTGATATTCTTCCCTTACCCACTGTTGACTGTATTTGATGCATATGTCTACCTTTTAGTTCATTGTCCCAATACTGCTGCCATAATTTCAAAATATGGTTTTTAATAATTGATTTAATTTCTGACCTGCTAAATAAAATCTGTATATCTACTATTTCTCGCTCTATTGCCTTTTTGCTAATGCATCCGCCTCCTCGTTCCTCAACCCAATGTGAGCTGGAACCCACAAAACTGTACCTCTAAATTAGCTTGTTTAATTGAATATAATTCTTGAACTATCTCTATTACCATATCTTGTCTTGTTTCTGACTTTATCTCCTTCAAACTTATTAGAGCTGAACTACAATCTGAACATATTACTGCCTTGGATATTTTAACTTCCTAATCCACCTTATTGCCATAATTAATGCAAACATCTCTCCAGTATACACCGATAAACAATCTGATATCCTTTTACTCTTATACACTTTAACCTTTGGAATAATGAATGCAGAACCCACATGACCAGTTTTTGAATCTTTTGAAGCATCTGTAAAATGTGCATGTATTCCCATATCTTGACCCAATATACTCCCTTACATTAAATACTTCTGTTTCATATGAACCTCCTTTGCCTTTTTCTAATAAACTTAAATCTACTTCTGGTTGGGGCATGACCCATAATGGTACTGGAGATAAAGGAATTATTGGAGCATATCCAACCTCCTCCAATCTCATATCACTAACCAATTTCCTCACACTCCATCCAAAGCTATTACACTCTCTCTTCTCATATTCCCAACTAGGACTCATTACTTTCCTTGTTGGGTGATCCTCACTCTGACCTTTTAAATTTGCCCAATAAGATGCCATTAATTGCTGTCTTCTTATCTGCAAAGGCATTTCACCCATCTCTACCTGAAGAGCCGAAACTGGAGAAGTTAGATATGCTCCGCAGCAAATTCTTAGTGCTTGAGACTGAATTCTCTCTAATTTAATTAAATGAGATTTATTTGCAGAACCATATACAATACAACCATAATCAATTATAGATCTTATCATAGATATATATATATATATAGTTTTTAAAGCCAATCTATCTGCTCCCCATTCCTGACCTGAAATACATCTCATTACATTCACTACACGCTTACATCTTCCTACCATTTTTTCAATATGCTCTCTCCAAGTTAATCTACTATCAAACCAAACTCCTAGAAATCTTACTATACTTACACGCTCTAATTCTTTTTTGTATAATTTTAACTTAACATCCACATTCCTCCTCATTTTAGTAAAAAGTATTATTTTTGTCTTTTCCAGTGAAAACTTAAAACCATTTTCCCTGACCACTTTTCAACTTCATTTAGCGCACCTTGCAATTTCTTTGTGTTATAATCTATATTCTTTCCTCTAAACCAGATAGCCCCATCATCAGCAAACAATGATTTCCCATACTTCTATCAATCCTTGAGAAAACATCGTTAATCATGATAATAAATAAAAGTGGACTTATTACACTGCCCTGAGGTGTACCATTTTCAATTACTCCACTTAATGATATAGCTCCACCCACCTTTACGCGAATACTTCTTCCAATTAAAAACTCTTTATCCAATTATACATTCTTCCTTTTATACTCATTTTCTGTAACTTTATTAATAACCCTCTTTCCACAACATATCATAAGACTTTTCTATATCAAAGAAAACAGCAAAGACACTTTCCTTATTTATAAATGCCTTTCTTATTTCATCCTCTAAAGATACTATTGGATCCATAGTCCCTCTACCACACCTAAATCCACTTTGATAAGAAAAAACCAATTCATTTTTTCCAAATGATAAGTCAATCTATCAGCTATCATTCTCTCCATTACCTTACATAAATGAGAAGTTAATGCTATTGGACGATAATTTATAGGATTACTTGGATCTTTCCCAGGCTTTTTAATAGGTATAATTAATGCTTCCTTCCAACTTTGAGGAATTATACCTCTATCCATATTCTATTATAAAATGTTAAAATCACTTCCATAGATGTTTCACTAAAATGCTTCATCATACTGTAACTAATCCCATCCACTCCTGGAGTGGATTGTTTCATTCTTCTTACTGCATTCTTTAACTCACTCATAGAAAATGGTACATCTAACAAATTATCTTCAGCCTCTTTTTCTTCTCTATATCCGGATATTCCTTCATCACACCCTTCCTCATTTCTTACTCTGTTCAGTCAAATTGTCTGAACTATTTACTTTTATAAATGCCTTTAAAAACATTTCCACTTTATCTCCATCCTCCACAGCTATTTCTCCTCCATACTTAAAACTGGATACCCATTACACTTTTGAATCCCTTTCATTTTCTTAATCATACCCCATACTTCCTCTACTGGTGTATTCTTCCCTATCTCATCACAGTAAGCCATCCAATACTGTTTTCTGACTTTCCTTATTATCCTCCTTACCTCAGCTTGTGCTTGTTTATACATTATTAAATCTTGAAAATTATGTGTTTTCTTAACCATCCTAAATGCTTTCCTTTTCCTTCTTATTGCACTAGTACATTCTTCCGTCCACCATGGAACTATTTTATTCTTCCTACCTTTCCCTTTGGTATATATTTATTTGCTGCTACTTGAATGGCATAAACAACATCATCACTAATCATTTCTACTGATCTATCTGGTTCTAATACTCTTTAATCCTCTTCACTCAGACTCATGAATTCTTCCCAATTCCCGCTTTATCAAACCTCCATCTACCAACATTTCCTTGACTCGCCTTACTTCCTCTCACATTCACACTAACAGATATCATTATTGGATAATGATCACTCCCAATAGTATCTTGTCGCAATATTTCCCACTCAGCACTCCCTGCAATTGAATCAGACACCATTGTTAGATCTAACACAGACTCTTTACCTGTAGCCACATCTATTCTTGTATTACCCCATCATTCAGACACACCAAATTTCTCTGATCTATCAAATCTTCCACCACCATTCCATTACAATCTGTCACTAAACCTCCCCATAACATGCTCTGTGCATTAAAATCCCCACACCAAATTACCCTATCTTCATTAAGACCCCATTTGCTCTAACTCACTCAACACTAATTTCCTACAAGGATTATAAAAGTTTATTATTACATACTTTTTTCCATTCACCCATACCTCTACTACAACATATTCTTGTGTTACACCTTTGCCTAATGTTCTATATTGCATGCCTTCCTTAATCAGAGTAATACACCCTCCACCATTTCCTCCTCTCTATCTCTTCTCTCACTCACATATCCTTTAATAACAAAATCAAATCTAGGTTTAAGCCATGATGACTCTTGTATACATATCAGATCCGGTTTAACTTCCATCTCATTAATAACACCTTTAAACTCCAATCCATTAGCCACAAGACTTCTCGCATTCCATTGTAAAATTAAAATCATCCTCCTAGCCAAACCATGCTTCCTGGCTGGACTGTATCTCACTAATTAGCCCATCCCTAACCATTTCCCATGATATATCCTTTACTCCCAAGAATCTCTCTGCTGCCTTGACTATAATTTGAATCTTAGTTGTCTTCTTTTCAGTCTGTGCAGTACAATTAATTACTTCAGCTATGAACAACAAGAAATTTACTTTACTTACAATCATTGTCTCTTCCGTAATCCTACCTTGCTTCTCTGATATTTCCTCAATTCTCCTCTCTTTGCACTTCCTCTCTTTTCCTTTCTCTCTATTCCTTGTATCAACCACTTTAACAGCCTCTGCATACGTTATATTCCTCTTGGCTCTCTCATTCTGTACTTCAATTGCTTTCTTCCTCACCTCACATCCTCCAAACGCAACACTATGCTCCCATCCACAGTTGCAGCATTTTGGTCCTGCTCCTTCACATTTGCCATAATCATGTTCCCCCCCACATCTTGCACATCGTTTCTTCGCTTTACACACCATAGCCACATGCCCGTATTTTTGACAATTATAACATCTTAAAGGAGGAGGCACAAAAGGCCTCACTGAATAACTGATAAATCCAAGCTTGACCTTATCTGGCAAAATAACTCCATCAAACCTAAGCTCAACAGAGAGACTCTCCATTCTGTTCCCTTCTCTACTCATAAACAGTCTCCTAGCGCCAACTATTTTACCTCCGCCAATGTTACTTTTAAGCTCTTCCATAGACACTCCCAATGGCACTCCAGATATTACTCCACTTACCCACTGCCTCTGTCCTACAATCTTACTACTCACCACTTCCTGCTTACACATTACTTTAATCTTCATCACTTTCCTTCTTTGCTCTTCACTATTACAAACAATCATCAAGTCTCCATTACTTAACACTTTTGCCATCTTAATTTCTCCAACTACTTTCCTCAACTCTTTGTTAATACAATTGACTTACCTTTGTATTCCACCATCCTCTTTAAATTTCAATATTACCTTCAACTCATCCAAATTTACATTCCTCACCTCCTGTTCATTTCCTCTCCCTGAACCTCTTACCTCTATCTGATGTTTTTTCTTTCTTTTCTTTGTACCTACATCTTCCCTTATATCTAAATTCCTCTCTTCTCCTGTCTTTCCTAATTCCATTTGTTCATCTTCCACATCCGTATCATCTACACTAACTAGTATCTCTGGTCCATTTCACTATAATTTTTCTTATATTTTGACATGATCGATTTCGCTGCATTTACCGCCATCCACCAAACACTGTGACGTGTGCCGGAAGTCGGACCCTCCTCGGTTCCTCCTTTTCTTCGATCTTTGTATAGGTACAGTATGAGTCGATCATCATCGCCACCTGACGGGCGAACTAAAACACGATGCAGAGCATCTGGAGCTCAAGGGTGGAGCTTAAAGGGTTAGTTCACCCAAAAATGACAATTCTGTCATTAATGACTTACCCTAATGTGTTTCCAAACCATTAAGACCTCTGTTCATCTCCGGAACACAGTTTAAGATATTTTAGATTTAGTCAGAGAGCTTGTCCTTCCATTGAAAGTGTATGCACACTCTACAGTCTGTGTTCAGAAAGAAGAAAGGTATGAAAAACATCATCAGAGTAGTCCATGTGACATCAGTGGGTTAGTTAGACTCTTTTGAAGCATCGACAATACATTTTGGTCCAAAAATAACAGAAACTATGACTTTATTCAGCATTCTATTGTCTTCCGTATTTGTTTGAATCCCGATGCTGACGTAAGACGCTGCTGATGTGTTATCTGGCTTCCATGTAGTCTGAGGGAGACGACGCTGTGCATCTTACGTCAGCAGCGCCACTGTGGACTCGAATCGCAGATTCAAACAAACACAGAAGAGAATACAATGCTGAATAAAGTTGTAGTTTTTGTTATTTTGGACCAAAATGTATTGTCAATGCTTCAAAAGAGTAACTAACCCACTGATGTCACATACTTTGATGATGTTTTTCATACCTTTCTTCCTACCTTTCTGGACATGGACTGTAGAGTGGGCATACACTTTCAATGGAAGGACAGAAGGCTCTGACTAAATCTAAAATCTCTTAAACTGAACTAACCCTTTAACTTGTTTAATGGGTGGAGAGATAAGGTTATGGGTAGGTTAGGCCCATAGACAGTGGTTAGGCCAGGTGTGTTTAGGGAACAGCTCCACCCATAATGCCCACAGTAGATCAAGAGAGGGTTAGAGAGAGCTGGGGCTGAAGAGGATCAGTGCATCTGGATATATATATATATATATATATATATATATATATATATATATATATATATATATATATATATATATATATATATGATGAAAATGATCCAAACAGCAATGAATATCCGAAAGTACCACAGACTCAGCATGATAAGAGTCAAATATGGTCCAGGGCTAAAAATCTGCAGATGTGCTGCATCTTACTTTTTACAACAAAGACCACTCAACACCGAGTGTTGCATTTTAAGCCTGGCCTACAGTAACATGCAGATGGTAAGCTATAAGAGGTAAAATGCTATATATATATATATATATATATATATATATATATATATATATATATATATATATATATATATATATATATATATATATATATATATATATATATATATATATATATATATATATATATATATATACATACAGTATTGTTCAAAATAATAGCAGTACAATGTGACTAACCAGAATAATCAAGGTTTTTAGTATATTTTTTATTGCTACGTGGCAAACAAGTTACCAGTAGGTTCAGTAGATTCTCAGAAAACAAACAAGACCCAACATTCATGATATGCACGCTCTTAAGGCTGTGCAATTGGGGTATTAGTTGAAAGGTGTGTTCTAAAAATAGCAGTGTCTACCTTTGACTGTACAAACTCAAAACTATTTTGTACAAACATTTTTTTCTGGGATTTAGCAATCCTGTGAATCACTAAACTAATATTTAGTTGTATGACCACAGTTTTTTAAAACTGCTTGACATCTGTGTGGCATGGAGTCAACCAACTTGTGGCACCTCTCAGCTGTTATTCCACTCCATGATTCTTTAACAACATTCCACAATTCATTCACATTTCTTGGTTTTGCTTCAGAAACAGCATTTTGATATCACCCCACAAGTTCTCAATTGATTATTAAGGTCTGAGATTGGGCTGGCTACCCATAACATTAATTTTGTTGGTTTGGAACCAAGCCCGCTTTACTAGTGTGTTTTGGGTCATTGTCTTGTTGAAACAACCATTTCAAGGGCATGTCCTCTTCAGCATAGGGCAACATGACCTCTTCAAGTATTTTAACATATGCAAACTGATCCATGATCCCTGGTATGCGATAAATAGGCCCAACACCATAGTAGGAGAAACATGCCCATATCATGATGCTTGCACCTCCATGCTTCACTGTCTTCACTGTGTACTGTGGCTTGAATTCAGAGTTTGGGGTCGTCTCACAAACTGCCTGTGGCCCTTGGACCCAAAAAGAACAATTTTACTTTATCAGTCCACAAAATGTTCCTCCATTTCTCTTTAGGCCAGTTGATGTGTTCTTGGCAAATTGTAACCTCTTCTGCACATGCCTTTTTTTAACAGAGGGACTTTATGGGGATTCTTGAAAATAGATTAGCTTCACACAGACGTCTTCTACTGTCACAGTACTTACAGGTAACTCCAGACTGTCTTTGATCATCCTGGAGGTGATCATTGGCTGAGCCTTTGCCATTCTGGTTATTCTTCTATCCATTTTGATGGTTGTCTTCCGCTTTCTTCCACGCCTCTCTGGTTTTGCTCTCCATTTTAAGGCATTGAGATCATTTTAGCTGAACAGCCTATCATTTTTTGCACCTCTTTATAGGTTTTCCTCTCCAATCAACTTTTAATCAAAGTACGCTGTTCTTCTGAACAATGTCTTGAACGACCCATTTTCCTCAGCAAATGCATGATCAACAAGTGTTGGCTTCATCCTTAAATAGGGGCCAACTGATTCACACCTGTTTCTTCACAAAATTGATGAGCTCAGTGATTGAATGCCACACTGCTATTTTTTGAACACACCCTTTCAACTAATTCAACTAATTGCCCAATTGAACAGCCTTAAGAGCGTGCATATCATGAATGCTGGGTCTCATTTGTTTTCTGAGAATCTACTGAACCTACTGGTAACTTGTTTGCCACGTAGCAATAAAAATATACTAAAAACTTGATTATTCTGGTTAGTCACATTGTACTGCCATTATTTTGAACAATACTGTATATATATTGTTCAAAAACAACACATAATGATAATAAATAATTTAATAAATCATCATTTCAATCATGACAACACTTTTAGCATGATATGATATGATATGATAATGGTAATGTATTTGATTTTGGTGGTGGTTGGTGGAAATCAACCTGTGGAAGAAAATCAATCTCATGCAACAGGCATACATCCTGAAGCAGATCTAAACAGGTGGAGCTGGGGAGGTAGAGGATTTCAGAAGAACTAGAGGTGCACAAGACCAGTTTACAGCTGGTACTGAACCAGACTTGATCAAGCAAGCTTTTGCCTGCAGAATCAGCTAAGCCAATCGGCTTGTGCCATGTAATGATGTAGTAAATGTAGTATATTGTATACCATGGACATGGTAGCTATTGCCTTCAGAAGAAAAACAAACAAAACATGAATTTCGTGTTTTCCATAAATTGATATTTAAATGTTCGCCTTGTAAAATGCCCAGAAATCTATTCACTATGCTGATTCACACAACACACTTAATATAATATGCGACTAACATGTCCAACATATTCAAAGAATAGCATAGGCTATCGATAGCTTTATTTTGTCAGGCGTTTCAGTTTTTAATAATTTTATCCTGTTAGCTTTACAAATGTTTAAATAGCAATCATTTCGTTCACTGTGTTTTAGGAAAATCATTTCTATCGCGCATTTATATATATATATATATATATATATATATATATATATATATATATATATATATATATATATATATATATATATATATATATATATATATATATATATATATATATATATATATATATAATAACGAAATGGCTTAATTGATTATCGATGTCGCATGTCATCCAGTAGGCAGTATCTGGTTGGTATTGCGCGTGAGCAGCGTCCGTGTGTATGTGTGTGTGTTGATTTCACCTCAACAGTGCGCCTGAGCTTGTGCTGTGTATTAATAGGCATCTGCATGTGAGTAGAGCCTTTCACTGCACACGGCGAGTCTCCTGAAGATCTGTTCATGCGGTAGGGTCAGAACATCATGGACGTGCTAGATGTCCTCAATCTGGGCGAAATTGCCCAGTATTTCTCGAAAATGGCGATGTTTCCAGTTTTTGATCTCGCTTATTATATCGTGTCAATACTCTACCTCAAATATGAACCAGGTAAGTGGAATAGTTGTTTAGAAATAATAACAAAATCTTGCACTAGAGCTTTATTTGTGTCAAATTAGATTGACAATTTTTTTATTGGCTATATTTATCTTTGCATTTACGCATGGATCGTTATGGCATTGGCTATAAATTAATCAACAGCGTTATAGATGAAACAATTCATTCTCAGATCATAGTCTAATTATTATTGTTTTCAACAAGTGTTACGTAGCCCAATTTGTCTTAGGGTTCATTGTAACACTGACATTGTTTTTGCAATAGAATGCAGAACATTCATGTTCGTGCGTATTCAATATTTTATTAATGTCTCTACGTCTCAATCAGCTATTTTCTTTATGGTGAAGAGTTGTCCCACTCTCGAAGACCCTCCTCGAAACACGATAGAGTCTGTGCACATTCCTCTGCGAGTCTCACTGCAATAAATAGAAGCGCCCTAAATAGACAGCAGCAGAGGAGAGGACAAAACGAAGCCCAGAAAATTTGTTAAGCAAATTCATGTTGCTCAGGAACGTTTTCTACGACTTTGTAATTCCTATTATTCTCAATGTTGATTCTCTATATGGAAACTTAAAAATAAAAATAAATAAAACACAGAATCAATTTTTAAAAGTTGAACAAGTTATACCATTATCTAGCCTATATATAAGCCCGTTTATCCCATTTTTGGTTGGCATAAATAATCTTTTATAATGATAATATGTTATGTATTATGTCAAGAAGAATTAGCTTTTTTGTCATTACAGTTTGAGAACGAAAATATTTTATTACATTACAGTTTTACATACTATTATTTAAAAAAACATTTTTTTTTGCATTATGGTAATGAGAATGAGATTTAATGTGAATTGGGGGAAATGTCCTTAACTGTTAGCCTATTAATTTTGGGGTGACATTTCAACTGCGCTTCACACGCTAGTCATCATCCAGTAGTTATAGTTTTAGGTGAGATTGATTTTGAGCTGTCTGAAAAATGCAATCATATCTTAAAGGGATAGTTCACCCAAAAATAAAAATTATCCCATGATTTACTCCCCCTCAAGTCATCCTAGGTGTATATGACATTCTTCTTTCTGACGAATACAATCGGAGTTACATTAACCAAATGTACTGGCTCTTCCAAGCTTCATAATGGCAGGGCGGTGCGTTTGTATAAGAAAAATATCCATATTTAAAACTTTACAAACTGTAATCTCTAACTTCCGCCAACTGCGTGTTTTTATGATGGATACCTGCAGTTTTATATACTTCAAATCAAACTGCCATTCACTGCTATTATAAAGATTAGAAGAGCCAGGACATTTGGTTATAACTCCGATTGTATTCATCTGAAAAAAGCATGCCATACACACATAGGAGGTCTTGAGGGTGAGTAAATCATGGGCTAATTTAAATTTTTGGGTGAACTGTCCCTTTAAAATGGCATCGGGTATTCAGATATACCATATTCAATGTCCACCACTTTGTTCAAACATTAGACAGTTGCTATCCTGTCAGCTGTTTGTGAATGTTGGATGTCGTGGTGTGAAACAGGCCTGCAGTTTGAGATGAACAAAAAGCTTTAGGCTTCTGTTTATTTTTAGGCCACATTTGAGAGGATCATTTTTCATTCAAAATGCCTGTTGGGTGCGTAACTACCCAAGCTACACCTGTTCTGTAAGATGTGTTCATCCCTGGAGATTTCAGAGGGGTGGTGTGGGACGCCAAGATCTTGATATAACGTCTCTTAGTGGTGTCAGAGATAATGTGGTAAACCTAACACTGCTTTAGAGAGTAATGTTTTTCATGTTCCACTGTAAAATCAGTTAAGAGGGACAGTTCACCCAAAAATAACTTTCTGTCATCGTTTGTCCACCCTCATGTTGTTCAAACCTGTATACATTTCTTTCTTCTGCTAAACACAAAATAAGATATTTTTGAAGAATGGTGGTAACCAAACAGTTGATGGGGTCGCATGTATTGACTACCATAGTATTAATATTTTTTCTTCCATATGAAAGTCAATGGGGTTGTTAGTTACCAGCATTCTTCAAAATATCTTTTTTTGTCTTCAGCAGAAGACAGTTGGGACAACTTGAGGGTGAGTAAATTATGTGTGATCCATCGTTTTAATTAATTAACAGCAAGTTTTTTTTCTAAAAGTTATGTACATAGGATATTATGTTACATCTGATGTTGTTAAATTCATATTTATTGCACTATTTTAGTGTCACTGTGCTGTGTATAAGGATTTACATCAGCTTGAAGAAAAGCTACGTGTTATGTACTTTTATTTGTCATGTGGCTTTCTCTTTACCGCCTGGTTTTAAGGTGGTTGTCAGTATATTATTCAATTAAAAGCTAATTTTAGTAATTTGGTATATTAATGTTAATGAAATATACATTACATTTGAAAAACTTAAAATGTTGCTAATGTATTTTTATGGTTAAGCTGTAAATTTGTTACCATCAATTTCACAGATTATTATTATTATTTTTTTTTTTTACATTGACCAAAGTACAGTGGACTCCAAAAGTCTGAGGCCACTGGAACACTACTGTTTTGCATATTTCTAATTTCCAATCAAAACCATATATATTTCATATACGTTATATAGTAAAGTTATTTTTAAGAAAGTGGATACATTTCTGAATGTCTTTGGCATGACCCTAACCCTAACTTGGCAAACAAGTCATTTAGAATCCCTTTTATGACGTTTCTCTTTTTTTGTTAAAAGAACAGAATTTACATTTTTAAATAAAAGTCAATGTAGTTTTAGACTATACAGTATAAATGCAACTGTTAAGTGTTAATGTGTAATGGTCTGTGTTGATCAGGTGCTGTGGAAGTGTCCCGTAGAAGCCCAGTGGCCTCATGGCTCTGTGCAATGCTCTACTGCTTTGGGAGCTACATACTAGCAGACATCATGCTTGGTGTGTCTCCCATCGACTATTTCCATAACAACAGTCACATCCTCCTGGCCTCAGCTGTGTGGTGAGGATCTTTTAAATGGTTCAGTGCTTGTACACTTTGCATATGCCACTGAAGTTACTTCGAAGATCATTTCAAGAACTTGAACTTGACAGACCTTGATATAAAATCAGAAAATTGTGTTTGCATCATTAAACAGTTTATAACATGATAATAACTTGATTATAATGTCAGAACTCATTGTATTAAGCTATCTTAAAGAATCATATATCACAGTATGCATATTTTGGAATTTCAGTAATGTTATATATCACAAAACTTTTATTTTCACAGGAAATGTAACAAAATAAGTACAACTAACGTTAGTTAATAAAAATACAGCTGTTCATGGTTTGTTCATGTTAGTTCATGGTGCATTAGCTAATGTTAACTAGATTTTAATAAAGTAAATGTTAATGTTAAGTAAATGTCTCTTCAATGACTGGTCATGTTACCTTTTTTTAAATGTCATGGAGTTTGAGTAATATGTATATGCAACGGTCATGAGACCGTTGCTAATAAAAAGTTTAAATTTTTTGCAAGTACTGAAAGTGTGTGGATTTCCCTTTATTTGTTGAGATTTGGGGATTTGGCTATCCTTAGGTCCCATGTACCTATCCCTACAGGGTTTGCGATGGTAATTGCATAATATAATTTACAAATATAAATAAATGCTTTATAAGTGCAGTTCATTATTAGTGAGTGTTTACTAATTTAGTTAACTAATGAACCTTATTGTAAAGTGTTACCAAAAATTAATGAATAATTTTTTTTATTTTAATAACCATCTATTTTGATAATCCAATGAATTCAATATCAAAGTGCTAATAGTACAGTAAAACAATAATAAGAGGAAAACTAATATTATAAAACAAAAAGTCCTTACTGTACATTCCGATTGAATTAGACACATCTGAAGCCATTACAAAGAGCTAATATACTTGTTAGCGCATATCAGTTATACTTTATATTAATGTGGTAAGTTGCTAAGAATCTAAACTTTGTTTTACATCCCTTTATAACAACTTTGTCCAAATCTTGACTTATTTGGGATTTGTCTTGCTCTGTATTTTTACATTTACTCCATTTTTTTTTCATCAACTACATTGCTAATAACATAAATCAGTTCTGCAGACTAAAACTACGTGAATATATTAAAAAATATAGTAAAACATCGACCAGTGAACACATTTTTCCATGACAAGGTATATACAATCATACCACCAAGTTTACCTTACCTTAATGAAATCCTCTTACCAACATTTGAAACTCTAAACAAAAGGGTTCTTGTGTGAATATCTATTTATCAGAATGTGTTTTTTCTCTCTTTTTAAAGGTACCTGATTTTCTTCTGCCCCCTTAACCTGTTCTACAAATGTGTGGCATTTCTGCCCGTGAAACTGGTGCTAGTGGCCTTGAAAGAAGTGGTCCGAGCTCGTAAAATCGCTGCTGGAGTCCATCATGCTCACCATGCATATCACCATGGCTGGCTGATCATGGTCATTACTGGTTATGTCAAGGGTAAGTATCTTATATCTCCAGAGGGATTTATTTTTGGGGGTCATGTAACACTTCCATAAGACCATTTAAAAAATCTTGCTCAGGAGATCTGTGCCGCTCTGCTGATTGTCTCTGTTAATACTCCCAGGGTCAGGGGTCGCTCTGATGTCCAATTTCGAGCAGCTGTTGCGAGGAGTCTGGAAGCCAGAGACCAATGAAGTTCTCAACATGTCATTGTGAGTGGTCTTTTTACTGCTTAAAACCTTTGGTGGTACACAAAAGCTAATTTTTGGAAAGTCATCTACTGGAAAGTACTTTCTATTGACGTGATCATAATTAAAAAAATAAAAAAAAAACAATATAAAGTAGCATAAAGGTATTCCATATGACTCATGCCCTAGAATGTGGTTCTTGTATTTTTCAGCCCTACAAAGGCCAGTCTGTATGGAGCCATTCTGTTCACACTTCAGGAGGCTCACTTGCTCCCTGTGTCAAAGAGCACGCTCATCTGCCTCTTCACACTCTTCATGGCCACATCCAAGGTAATAATCAGCCTCTTTAAAGGATAATTCACCCAAAAATGAAAATTATTCCATAATTTACTTACTCTCAAGCCATCCTAGATGTATATGACATTCTTCTTTCAGACGAATATAATAGGAGTTATATTGAAAAATGTCCTGGCTAATCCAAGCATTATAATATATAAAATATCATATAAAAGTAATCCATACAGCTCCGGGAGGTCAATAAAGGCCTTCTGCAGTGAATTGATGGGGTTGTGTAAGAAAAATATCCATATTTAAAACTTTATAACTTGTTAAACATCATTTTCATTTTTTTTTAAACATTGATTCGCTTCAGAAGGCCTTATTAACCTACTGGAGCAGTGTGTGGATTACTTTTATAATGGATGGATGCACTTTTTTGGGCTACAAATTTTGGGCTGCCATCCACTGCCATTATAAAGCTTGGATTAGCCAGGACATTTTTTTATATATAACTCTGATTGTATTCATCTGAAAGAAGATGTTAGGATGTCTTGAGGGTGAATAAATCATGGGCTAATTTTAATTTTTGGGTGTACTATCCCTTTAAGAAAAATTTAGTCAATGAGACAGAACATTGTCAATACCTGCACAGCAAAGACTATAGGTATACAAAGACAGTGCACTCCTACTTATTAAGGGGAGAAACTGCAACACACAATATGGCGAAATACATTGCCATACCGCCTTCTAAAGAAAAGTGCCCATCGCTAATCAGTAAAGTCATTTTGGCTAAAAGCTTTTTTAACACAATCCATGAAACAACATCTGTTGTACAGTGCATGTTAGATTTTGTTGCTAATTTGAAATATGTTTTTTAATTGTGAGATCAGCAAGCAGTTTTTGAGATTTTATAATTCCCCATTCAAATAGATAGGACTTGGTCCTGAATGCCTGAAATAGCTGCCCAGAGGCATTGCAAATATGGCTGCCTAGTGAACAGACTTTCCTTGAAAGGGATTTTCACAGCTCATTCAATATGGTTAAATAGAACCAATAGTGTAAATGTCAGTAAATTCAACTGTAATTCAGCATATATACAGTATTGTTCAAAATAATAGCAGTACAATGTGACTAACCAGAATAATCAAGGTTTTTAGTATATTTTTTTATTGCTACGTGGCAAACAAGATACCAGTAGGTTCAGTAGATTCTCAGAAAACAAATGAGACCCAGCATTCATGATATTCACGCTCTTAAGGCTGTGCAATTGGGCAATTAGTTGAATTAGTTGAAAGGGGTGTGTTAAAAAAAAAGCAGTGTGGCATTCAATCACTGAGGTCATCAATTTTGTGAAGAAACAGGTGTGAATCAGGTGGCCCCTATTTAAGGATGAAGCCAACACTTGTTGAACATGCATTTGAAAGCTGAGGAAAATGGGTCGTTCAAGACATTGTTCAGAAGAACAGCGTACTTTGATTAAAAAGTTGATTGGAGAGGGGAAAACCTATAAAGAGGTGCAAAAAATGATAGGCTGTTCAGCTAAAATGATCTCCAATGCCTTAAAATGGAGAGCAAAACCAGAGAGACGTGGAAGAAAACGGAAGACAACCATCAAAATGGATAGAAGAATAACCAGAATGGCAAAGGCTCAGCCAATGATCCAGGATAATCAAAGACAGTCTGGAGTTACCTGTAAGTACTGTGACAGTTAGAAGACGTCTGTGTGAAGCTAATCTATTTTCAAGAATCCCCCGCAAAGGGATGCAAATCTCCTACTATGGTGTTGGGCCTATTTATCGCATACCAGGGATCATGGATCAGTTTGCATATGTTAAAATACTTGAAGAGGTCATGTTGCCCTATGCTGAAGAGGACATGCCCTTGAAACGGTTGTTTCAACAAGACAATGACCCAAAACACACTAGTAAACGGTCTTGGTTCCAAACCAACAAAATTAATGTTATGGAGTGGCCAGCCCAATCTCCAGACCTTAATCCAATTAAGAACTTGTGGGGTGATATCAAAAATGCTGTTTCTGAAGCAAAACCAAGAAATGTGAATCAATTGTGGAATGTTGTTAAAGAATCATGGAGTGGAATAACAGCTGAGAGGTGCCACAAGTTGGTTGACTCCATGCCACACCGATGTCAAGCAGTTTTAAAAAACTGTGGTCATACAACTAAATATTAGTTTAGTGATTCACAGGATTGCTAAATCCCAGAAAAAAAGATGTTTGTACAAAATAGTTTTGAGTTTGTACAGTCAAAGGTAGACACTGCTATTTTTTTGAACACACCCCTTTCAACTAATACCCCAATTGCACAGCCTTAAGAGCGTGCATATCATGAATGCTGGGTCTTGTTTGTTTTCTGAGAATCTACTGAACCTACTGGTAACTTGTTTGCCACGTAGCAATAAGAAAATATACTAAAAACCTTGATTATTCTGGTTAGTCACATTGTACTGCTATTATTTTGAACAATACTGTATACGGGTATGCTATTGAAATCCATCTTCTAAAGAAGAAATTAAGAAAACTGTCGTAAGTAACAGGACAGTTTTCCTGTTACTTAGGAAAGTCCTACTTTCTGAATTTGAATCTGAATTCCTTTATTCACTGTACAGCAATATTGTCAAAGCAAATACAGATATCTTGTTCAGCAATTTAATCTGTCATTATTGTTTCTTATATATCATACGGTTATATTATACTATATTAAATCAAAGGTCAGGACTCTGTGCAGGCCAGTCAAATTCCTCCACACCAAACTCACTCATCCAAGTATTTATGGACCTTGCTTTGTGCACTGGTGCCCAGTCATGTTGTAACAGGAAGGGGCCATCCCCATGACATTGTCCAAAATGTCTTGGTATGCTGAGGCATTTAGAGATCCTTTCACTGGAACTAAGGGGCCAAGCCCAACCACTGAAAAACAACCCCACACCATAATCCCCCGCCTGCCAAACCCTACACTTGGCACAATGCAGTCAGGCAAGTACTGTTCTCCTGTCAACCACCAAACCCAGACTTGTCCATCAGTTTGCCAGACAGAGAAGTGTGATTGGTCACTCCAGAGAACACGTCTCCACTGCTGAATGCAGCTGCTTGGCCCTGGAAACCCATGGCAGAGAATGTTTTCTGCAAATAACGTATTTATTAAAGTAAATTACGTATAATTTGTTCCTCACCAATCATATACAAGATAAAAATAACACAATCATGACACACACACACACACACACACACACACACACACACACACACACACACACACACACACACACACACACACACACACACACACACACACACATATATATATATATGCAGCAAAGCATTTGTGAAGCCAAAACACACGCAACCTTGAGGCGGATGGGCTACAACAACAGAAGACCCCACCAGGTACCACTCATCTCCACTACGAATTGGAAAAAGAGGCTAGAATTTGCACAAGCTCACCAAAATTGGACAGTTGAAGACTGGAAAAATGTTGCCTGGTCTGATGAGTCTCGATTTCTGTTGAGACATTCAGATGGTAGAGTCAGAATTTGGCGTAAACAGAATGAGAACATTCCATCATGCTTTGTTACCACTGTGCAGGCTGGTGGTGATGGTGTAATGGTGTGGGGATGTTTTCTTGGCACACTTAAGGCCCCTTAGTGCCAATTGGGCATTGTTTAAATGCCACCACAGCCTATAAAACATATTTGCTCCAACTTATATAAAACATATTTGCTCCAACTTCCAACCCTACTTATTAAAATCCATCTATTTCAAACTTGAACATTGGAATGCAGCAAATTTCACATTAGCTTGCGTTTCCTGTATTTGCATACATATGAATTGAAGTGAGCAGAAACAAAAAAGTGTAGTGTGAACGTCCTTCAACGTGTACTCCACACATACCCTATACGCATAAAAATCGAATAGTATACCGAATAGCAATGCCTTGGCAAACAACCGCCCTCAACACCCATTAGGTCTTTAACTTTTCACTCAGGCAGGCACCACTCACATTTAACTGAGAAAATGTAATACATCTCAATAACTGAGACATTTCTAATATCATTACTCAAGAACATTTACTATTGTTTTATTAATTGTACAGGTGTTTATGACGGCCCGACACTCTCACGGATCACCGTTCGCCCTCATTGAGTCCTGGGTGTGCCACTTGCTATTTGGCTCCCCCCTTGGTATTGATGATGCCCATGATCACCATCACTCTGCCCCAGCCGCTGCTGCTGCGCCCCTGTCTCCCGCCAAAACCAAGGAGGAACTGAGTGAAGGAACCCGCAAGAGGAAGTCAAAGAAAGCCGAGTAAAGTTACAACAAAATCATCAACCCAACCTGTGATATGACAGAGCTGCCAAGCTCTGCTTGAGAAAAGAGGGAATTTGATGTTAAACCAATGCAAGTTTCTCTTTCAATGGTGCTTTTAATGACAGACATGCCACATAGGGACTCTGTAAATAGCTTCCCCCTCTTTGCCAACATCTCTGTCTTTATTTATTTTTCGTAATGTTTTCAATCATTGAAGCCCCATTTATCCCATGCATCTGATGATGTGCAGCATGTCACAGATGAATGAATGAAAGGCAGTGAGATGAGAATCAGCTTCCATCCGTTTGAGTTCAGACTTCACTGAAGGGTCATCCAAATAACTTGAGACTTGTAGTCCACCGCTGGTTGACCCCATTTCCACAGCACACTGCTGCTTTTTACATCCAGTGGCACTGAAAAAATATATATTTTCAAGAAATAAATGATAATAAATGATTTTTCAGCCAAAAGCACAAGTTGTTTCAAATTCTTTCAATTGTTTCTGCTTCTGCATTGTGAATATTTTTGGGGTCGCATGACTTAAATCCAAATCCACACCATGAACGAAGTGGTCAAATCACTGCCTTGACGTCTTTGCAAGCCAATTGCATGACAAATGAGATTGCAGTTTTGAGTATGCATACAAATAAAATGCGCATCCTTTTGTTGATCGTTTCATAATTTAAATAGTTTGTCACACATCACACATATTGTATAATTTTTTTTACAAAAAACGGTCCGACTTTATATTAGGTGGCCTTAACTACTATGTACTTACATAAAAAATATGTACAATGTACTTATCGTGTTCATAGTACAAAACACGTTTTCTGATATTGAGGTGGGATACGGGTAAAGTTAGGGACAGATGTGGTGGTATGGGTAAGTTTAAGGGTAAAGTTAGGTGTAAGGGAAGTGTCAACAGTGTAATTATAAATGTAACTACAGAAATGAATCACAGATGTAATTACATGTAATTTTAAAATGCAAGTACAATGTAAAAACATGTATGTACACAATAAGTGCATTGTAACAATTATTAATTTAAATATTAGTACATAGTAGCCCACCTTATATAAAGTGGGTCCCAAAAACATTTACTTTGTCAAATTTATTTTAATGATGATATTATTTTAATGATTTTTATGACATTTAATGGGCACAGTTATTTATTGTATTTTTTTCTCTCCATGTCCTCAAACTGTTTTTTTTATTTATAGGCTAATAACGTCAACCTATCTATCATCAAGGTAACAATCACTTCCATGAGTATTTTGGTCATTATTACTCACTACCACAACAGAACTATTTCAAACTCATTTATAAATGTTGGGGAAATTGAACAAATTAAAAATAAACAAATGATTAAATAGAAAAAGTGTGAAAAATCTAAGGTTTAAATAGATTTAAAGTGTGTAGTTGGAAAATCACTGGGGGAAAAAAAACAAAATGCCTGATAATCAGTAAGAATCAATATTAAAAATGAAGGTATTTGAAGCTATACGCACCAGTAATAAAGTGAATAGATGGTAAGCCCACTATATATATTTTTCAATGTAAACAGAAATTAAGTTGACTGAATGTATTTTTTCTGAATGTATTTTTTAAGTCCGGACCTCTGTATTTTTTCTGAGGTGTAAAAGGTTGTGAAATAATTGCCTAATATTAATTCTACTTTGGTGCTGCACAATGCAAAGAAAACCGACCTTCTCAGCTGAGCTGGTCTATCACCGCTCATTAAAGGGTTAATTCACCCAAAAATGAAAATGATGTCATTAACATTTATTACTCACCCTCATGTCGTTCGACACCCGTAAGACCTCTGTTCATCTTCGGAACACAAATGAAGATATTTTTGTTGAAATCCGATGGCTTCAGAAAGGCCTCATGGCAGCAATGACATTTCCTCTCTCAAGACCCATAAAAGGTAAAGACGTCGTTACAAAGTTCATCTCACTACAGACGTTCTACAATAATTGATTGCGATGAGAATAGTTTTTGTGCGAAAAAAGAACAACAACAACTAAATAACGACATATAAAGAGATTATATAGTTGTATTGTGAATCATTCATTGCAACATTTAACCTATTCTCACGTTTAAGTATCTGTTACCAGGATGTGCTTAAAATATAATGTAAACTCACAAAAAATAAGTTGAGTAAAAAAAAATATATATATATATTTTTTTCATGGTCTGAAAAAAAAAAATATATATATATATATATATATATATATATATATATATATATATATATATATATATATATATATATATATATATATATATATATATATATATATATATATAAACTGTTGGGTCAGTCTTACGTCATTCAAAAAAAATAAAATAAAAAACATTGAAGGTGGTCCGGTGTTTATGAACAATGTCCTCTTCTCTACTGCTGCTGTTAAACTCGATCCATTAGTCAAGGACACATTGACCTTGCTGTTGTTACATCTCTCACATACAAAACCTGTAAAATAATGTGATCCATCTATCACTTTAATTGATTATTGTCCTGAATCCTGACATCTGATCTGACTGTTTTCCTATAGGCCTAAATGGATTGACCAGTAAATTCTCACCTCGCCAGCAGATGGCCCCAGACCCGCAGATACTGTATAGTCAGGTCAAATCATGTTTAGTTGTAGAGCTTTTCACAATATCATTTCAGAGCATGTAAAAATGTCTCAGATATGATTGTCTTTAGACCCCAGTGAACATCTAGCTAG
This sequence comes from Gobiocypris rarus, assembly GCA_023029165.1. Classification (NCBI taxonomy): domain Eukaryota; kingdom Metazoa; phylum Chordata; class Actinopteri; order Cypriniformes; family Gobionidae; genus Gobiocypris; species Gobiocypris rarus. The sequence goes on along the minus strand of CM040931.1, from coordinate 26,610,069 downwards.
GTCATCTCGATCTGTTCATGTCAAGGCTTTTGTGGAAGTCTGCACATTTTGCACTGTGGATAATGACTTTGTGAATATTTTGAGTATTTCTTTAATTTTTCACTTGCTATTATAGCCTATAATGCAAATAATGGACTAATGTATTAGACAAACTTTTGAGGAAAAAAAGCTTTGCTTAGAGCAAAATTGTTTGGTGGTGGAAAGGACTATTAAATAAATAAATAAATAAATAAATAAATAAATAAATAAATAAAAGGAATTATTTTCACCAAAATATTGAAATGGATAGATAGATAGATAGATAGATAGATAGATAGATAGATAGATAGATAGATAGATAGATAGATAGATAGATAGATAGATAGATAGATAGATAGATAGATAGATAGATGTGCGTATTATCAGTTGAGCGATGGCTCTGATTATTATAAGGTTGCATAAGTCTCCAACCAATCGCGGGGTCCACAGAGGGTCATGTGACCGGACCAGGAAGAGTGACTGAGCGGCTATTATAGGGTCTTTGAATCGTCGTTGATACACGCGGTGTTGTGACTGAGTGGAAAATGGCACCTACAGGTAAGAAATAAATGCTATGCTAAACTTCAAGTGTACATATTATACCGCTAGAATATAAGACCCTATAAGAACATAACTGCCTGCGGTTAAAATGAAGCTTAGGCAGTACCGACGTGGTGTTTGTAGCTCGTTAGCGCAGTGAGCTAATATTCGGTGGGTCCGCTGTGAAGTTCGGTCAGCTGGTGCCGCTTGTCTCAGCATCCGCTATCCGGTTCCGAGAAGTGGAAACACACTCATTCATCCCACAATGACAGGAGACTCACTCATCTTCATTATCCTTTTGCAAGAACATGTCCTCGGTAACGTTATTCTTCTAACGCTGTTAACGTTACTCTCTATTTATAATGCTATCCCAACTTAATTCAGGGTTCCTACGGGTTTGGAAAAGTATGGAATTTGATTTGAGTAATTTCCAGGTCTGGAAAAGTATGGAAAAATAAATCAGAGTATGGAAATATATTTATGTTTCCAGACTATTGTCCCTATTTCGTTTTCTAAATATAAATTTAACAATTTCTAAATGTATATAATAAATATATAATGTATACAATCAGGGTTTTTTTTCATGGCGTTTGGATCAGTCTGCCCAGCGCTGTTGATCGTTTTTACACCTGATCTGCTGGAGTTTAGGTCTGCAGTGATTAGTTTTTATGTTGTTAGGCAGCAGTTGCCATCTCAGCGCCCTACCTCAAACTGCTTGACTAAAAACCCCATGTCTTTCAAAACCAGACATTATTATAATAACTTAAATTAATATATATATATTTTTTTAATCTGAGAGATTTCAGATCCTTTATTAAAGGATTAGTTCACCCCAAAATGAAAATGTCCTAATCATTTGCTCACCTCAATGCCATCCAAGATATCCATGCCTAACTTTCTTCAGTGAAATTGTTTTTTTCCGAACAACCAATTGAGTTGGCATGAGTAAATTGGGGTGAGTAAATGATTAGAACATTGTCATTTTCGGGTGAACTAGTCCTTTAAATATATTTATGTTTCCAAGATTATCAAAAGTCTCATTAGTTTAGAATGACATGAGGGTAAGTAAATGATGATAGAAAATTCATTTTGGGGTAAATGAATAACCCTTTTAAAAAACTGTGCCTGATTTAGCATTTTGATCATTAAGATCACAAAAGGCAAAAGTTTAATATAGGATTTTTTAAATATTTTATTTATAATTAGCCTATTGGTTAAAGAGTATTACTAGTTTTCTGTACCTAACAGCCAATTAAGCATTGTCAATTGACTTTGGCTCTATTTTCTTATTTTCTGGTTAATTGTACATGAACGTCCCTTCTGTTTCTGTAGGGGTTTACAGTTATTTAAATGTTCAAAATTACAAATATGAATAACATTGCACTGATTTAGCATTGCAGTTTTGATAAAATGCTGTGCTTTGAACTTCACTGGGTTTGGTGTTAAATTGACTTCTACAAGCAACAGTAGCTACAATTTTCAAATTTACAAATTTAACATGATAGCCTACATAGAGGTTTTGACTCAGAGTGTAACATACTTGACGGTGCCGATAGCATTGTGGTTGAGTGCGTCGCCATGAAGTGCTGTTGTGCTTCGGGAGACGCGAGATCGAGTCCTGCCTCATGGACTTTTCCCAATCCCCTCTCTCCCACCATTTTACTTCCTGTCTAGCTACTTTCCTATCCTAATAGAAGACAAAAACGCTGATCTAAATCTTTAGAATGTAACATACTTGTTAGCAGTTGAATTTTAAAACAATTTATCAGAACAAGTTAAATATAATCGGAAAAATCTGTTGGAAAGTCTGGAAATTTGAGTCTGGAAAAGTATGGAATTTTGAAATTAAAATTCTGTAGGAACCCTGTTAATTAACTTAGATATGTCGTGTTCAAAGTACAGCAAGGTTAGCTGGATAACCTTTAAGCTGTAAGATTTATTAGCAGACTCATCACACACCTTTAACAACTAACGTTACTGCAACGAGCAGATATCGGTCTTCATTTGGCGCTAAAGGGGATTGCATTAAAAATGTAGGCTATTTATAAACGTTAATACGAAGGTCTTTCTGAATTGAATGTATTACCAGGTGGTAGAACAATCATAGTCCTAACTTAAATTCATAGTTACCATGATTTGATGATGGATATGTTGTTTCAGGAACAATAAATTGTATGATTTATTAACAGAACACGTTTTTAGTTTCATATTTAAGTTCAATGTGATACTCATACCGTTGTATTATTCAATCTAAGCATATTCATCTTCATTGTTCAGGTGAAGTTGTGTTTGGCTCTGGGGATCGGGTCTGTGATGACAACCGTTTGCGCTGGGACCTCACTCCTGACCAGATCCACCAGCTTACTGAAGAGCTTATTGTCAAGACCAAAAAGGTGTATGACACGGTTGGTGCCCTGGACTTGGTCAGTGTCAGCTATGAGAACACCCTGAAGGCCCTAGCTGATGTGGAAGTAGAGTACACAGGTAGAAATCAATTGAAATGTTACTGTTATTGTCACAATTAATTTATTACTATTAAATGTTGTTTTGCACAAAATATTTAAATTTAATGTAATGCTTATTTTACACATTTACTCATATTGCTCTAATAAATAGAAATGTATTGACACAACTCTTCTGTTATTTGTTTCGGTTATTGTTTGTTTCACATTACTGCCATCATAGTTCAACCCAGAGGTGACATTTACAAAGTAACACCAGTTTTCTCTATCTACATTTGTAAGCTCTATAGAAAAAGTCTGAGTGTGCAGTAAAGCTGTGTGCAGTGGTATACACCATTCAGCACTTTTTGTATAATGACACGCTGACCTGCCTGTGCGCTTTCTACTGCGGTTCACCATTGTTAAGGTGTTGAATTAGCTGAATTTGAATTCCATCTATACGAATTAAAAATTGCCCCTTTTCTTTTTTCTTTACATTGTTCAAAGATCTATATATTGTTGATGTTATGTTGAATAACAGTCCTAAGACATGCATATAATCTAAAATATGGATGCACGGATGTATGTATAAAAAAACAATTATTTTCCCCATCGGCCAATAGCCAATGATCAGCCAATTATATCCTGTTGGTCATACAATGTGTCTGGAATTATACTGTGTTTGAAGAAAATGTCTCTTGTGTTGACTTGAGGGCTGTTGAAGTCAATGCTAGAAAAACAATAACAGTCAAAGCAGGCTCTATTTGACCCTATTAATCACTCATAGTTCAAGCCAGGATTGTCAGGTCTGTGTTTTTTCCATATACCATATTCCATAAACATTATTTGTAGCGCACCCCCTATCAAATATCGCAGCGCTTTGTGCTTCACTTCTGATAAGAAACAAAGTGTCAGCTTTCAAATTCTGTAAATTTTTGTGCTGGTCATATAATTAGAATATCATCAAAAAGTTGATTTTTTTCCACTAATTCCATTCAAAAAAGTGAAACTTGAATATTATATTAATTCATTACACAATATTGAAGACACCTGGTGCCACACTCTAATCAGCTAATTAACTCAAAACACCTGCAAAGGCCTTTTAAATGGTCTCTCAGTCTAGTTCTGTAGTCTACACAATCATTGGGAAGACTGCTGACTTGACATTTGTCCAAAAGACGACCATTGACACCTTGCACAAGGAGGGCAAGACACAAAAGCTCATTGCAAAAGAGGCTGGCTGGTCACAGAGCTGTTTCCAAGCACATTAATAAAGAGGCGAAGGGAAGGAAAAGATCTAGTAGAAAAAAAGTGTACAAGCAATAGGGATAACTGCACCCTGGAGAGGATTGTGAAACAAAACCCATTAAAAAATGTTAGGGAGATTTTCATTTTTTTTTTAATTTCCTTTGGAAATCAGGGTCCCAATGTCTGGAGGAAGAGAGGAGAGGCACACAAACCACGTTGCTTGAGGTCCAGTGTAAAGTGTCCACAGTCAGTGATGGTTTGGGGTGCCATGTCATCTGCTGGTGTTGGTCCACTGTGTTTTCTGAGGTCCAAGGTTAATTCAGCGGTATACCAGGAAGTTTTAGAGCACTTCATGCTTCCTGCTGCTGACCAACTTTATGGAGATGCAGATTTCATTTTCCAAGAGGACTTGGCACCTGCACACAGTGCCAAAGCAACCAGTACCTGTTTTAAGGACCATGGTGTCCCTGTTCTTAATTGGCCAGCAAACTCGCCTGACCTTAACCCCATAGAAAATCTATGGGGTACTGTTAAAAGGAAGATGCGATATGCCAGACCCAACAATGCAGAAGAGCTGAAGGCCACTATCAGAGCAACCTGGGCTCTCATAACACCTGAGCAGTGCCACAGACTGATCGACTCCATGCCACGCCGCATTGCTGCAGTAGTTCAGGCAAAAGGAACCCAAACTAAGTATTGAGTGCTGTTCATGCTCATACTTTTCATGTTCATACTTCCCAGTTGGCCAAGATTTCTAAAAATCCTTTCTTTGTATTGGTCTTAAGTAATCAAATTTTCTAAGATACTGAATTTGGGATTTTCCTTAGTTGTCAGTTATAATCATCAAAATTAAAAGAAATAAACATTTGAAATATATCAGTCTGTGTGTAATGAATGAATATAATATATAAGTAATATATAATATATCACTTTTTGAATGGAATTAGTGAAATAAATCAACTTTTTGACGATATTCTAATTATATGACCAGCACCTGTAAATGGCTTTTCTTCCACATGAATATAAGTTATATCAGGAAAAAACATGCATTTTTTTTAAATATTATATTTAAAAATATATATATTTTTTTTTTTTCTCCAGTTCAGCGGAACATGTTGGATTTCCCTCAGCATGTGTCCTCCTGTAAGGATGTCCGCACAGCCAGCACCGACGCCGATAAGAAGCTGTCAGAGTTTGATGTGGAGATGAGTATGAGGGAGGATGTTTATCAGAGAATCGTGGCTCTGGAGGTGAGCAGGGACCAAGCACTAGCACACCTCTCTCAGGAATTAAACGCTAGTATTTCTCAGGGACTGAACTGAGCTCTTGAGAAAGATGAGGAAACCTGTTAACTGACTACCAAATAAGTCACACATTAGTGTGTTGTTTCACTAGCATGTGCATAATTTTACTAGCCATGAATGATATAAAAATGGGTAAAGATGATGTAAGTTTAAAAAACCTTCTCTAAACAACTCATCATCCCAAATATATATATTTTAAAATAATTTTTAACAGGAGAAGCTGTCAGATGAGAGTTTGACACCCGAGGCCAAGCGTTATATGGAGAGACTCATAAAGCTTGGGAAGAGAAATGGCCTTCATCTTCCCAAAGAGACACAGGAGGTCAGATATCAAACTTTGTGTGTTGTGTAACAGTAGCGCAAACACACTTTTCTAGCTTGTAACTGAGTTTTGTCTTCCCTGTAACAGGAGATCAAAAAGATCAAGAAAAAAATGAGCACTCTGTGTATCGACTTCAACAAACACCTGAATGAAGATACAACTTGCTTGTATTTCTCTCGAGAGGAGCTTGGTGGGTGGGCAGAGTACTTTCCTTTCAGAGAGACACTGAGGATCTGATTTAGTGCCTCCTTAAAGGATTAGTTCACTGAAGAATAGTGGTGGGCATAGATTAAGCTAGATTAATCTCATAATATATGTGTGTTTTCTTTGCATAATTATTATGTATATATAAATACACACACACATGCATGTATATATTTGACATATTTGCATGTACATACTGTATATATATTTATATAATTTATCTTATATATAAATATAATTATTTTATATATAAATATAACATATTTTCCTTAAATATATACATGCATGTGTGTGTATTTATATATACATACTAATTATACAAAGAAAACACATATATTATGTAAACACAAACTTTTATTTTGGATTAGATTAATCTATGCCCACCACTATTTAAGAATTAAAATTTACTCACCCCCATGTCAAGATGTTCATGACTTTCTTCAGTTGAAAAGAAATTAAGGTTTTTAAGGAAAACATTCCATGATTTTTCTCCATATCGTTGACTTCAATGGGGTCCAAAGGCCTGAAGGTCCAAATTGCAGCTTCAAAGGGCTCTGCACGATCCCAGACGAGGATTAAGGGTCTTATCTAGCGAAACGATCAGTCATTTTCTAAGAAAGAAAAAAATTATATACATTTTAACCACACATGCTCATCTTGCGATAGTGTCCATGACTTTATGCATTACGTTGGCATGTTGAAAAGGTCACATGTAACATAGGCGGAAGTACCACCCCAGTGTTTACACAGCAAACATTCAAAGACTAAGTCAAGTGTCCTTTACAAAAATAAAAAGGTAAAACAATGATGTCGGATGATTTTGAAGTTGAAGGAGAAAATGAGGTGGAGTTTTTTGCCCCACCCTACCCTTTTGACCCGGAGTACACAGACAAATGCCACAGAGTCATGACCTTTCCAACTTAATAAAGTAATGTGTGAAGTTGTGGACTTTAATGCAAAAGGAGCATTTGTGCACATGGACCTCTTGGATGACATGGGGGTAAGTAAATTATCAGGAAATTTTAATTCTGAAGTGAACTAATTATTTAAAGGGATAGTTCACCCCAAAAATAAAATTATCATAATTTACTCACCCTCATGTTGTTCCAAACCTGTATGAGTTTCTTTGTTCTGCTGAACACAAAAGAATATATTTTGAAGAATGTTTGTAACCAAGCTGAAAGAGCAACCATTGACTACCAAAGTATTTTTCCCTACTATGGTAGTCAATGGTTGCTCTCTCTGCTTGGATACAAACATTCTTCAAAATATCTTCTCTTTTGTTCAGCAGAACAAAGAAACTCATACAGGTTTGGAACAACTTGAGGTTGAGTAAATGATGACAGAATTTTCATTTTTGGGTGAACTATACCTTTTTAAGGCAGTTATTAAAATTGTAATATTATAATAAAGTGAAACTCAACTGTGGGTGTAAATAATTGTTTATAACATAGTTTGCCCTAAATGCAGAACACTATTAACTAACTGCATTAACACTGTATATTAACTAACTGTTTTAACACTGTATTAGTAACTATGTCAATACTTTTCTTGAGACATTTCTTCATTGTTTATTGAATTTTAATTGATTTTACATTCATTTTCACACTTCGTTTGCTTGAATATGAGCATTATTAAAGGGGCGTTCAAAGTAATTTTCCCTGTGAAACAGACAGTTTTTAGTGACCGGAGTGACAGAATTTTGGTGAGGTGACAAAATTGAACAAAAACTACATTTGAATGTATTTTAGGGGCGCATTAGGTTGACGCCATGATATAATTAAAAATACAATTTAGGTAACAATGTTCCAATCAAAATGATTTTTTTATAAAATAGAACATCCATTTTTTTTATAAGAAAAAAAACTAACTAAACTAACTGTTAAGAGTTTTTTTTATTATTATTCTATACACAACATATTAATACTATTATAAAATAACATTTTTAAATTCCTAACACAGAAATTATCCATAGGGACTCAAATTAACTATTTATTTACATATCCACCAATTAACTAAAATCAGACTAATCAATAGAATATTACAGGGGGGACATTAGATTTTAGGAGTTTGTTTATTGCCTCAGCTTGATCAGCTGTGCACAAAAAATAATTTGTCATGCTACACTTAAACATGTTGAGGGAAAACTGCACTGATTTTCAAAAAGCTGAGCAATTGTCTCATTTACTAGCATTAATACTTTTAGTTCCCTGATAAAAAGTGCTCATGTAAACCAGTTTTTTTTCTGTTACATGCAGTTTTGATGAATAAGATGTGGGATAAATGTTTTTTAAGGTGGGCTCCCTGAGGATTTCCTCAACTCTCTGGAGAAGGATGAGTTTGGAAAACTGAAGCTCACTCTGAAGTATCCTCATTATTTCCCCACCATGAAGAAATGCTTTGTCCCAGAGACACGGAAGAAGTTAGAGGAGGCTTTCAACTCGCTGCAAAGAGGTCAGACATCCCAGACATCACCTGTAAACAGAATTAGTTTTTCAGGTAGCATTCTATGAAGGTGCTTTAAAATAATGCAAATGAGTAATTTTAATAATGTTATTGTAATGATTTCCCTGACAGGAGAACTCTGCTATTCTGAAGGAGCTTGTAGAGTTGCGCTCTAAGAAGAGCAGCCTGCTGGGCTTCAGCACTCATGCTGACTTTGTGCTTGAGATGAACATGGCCAAGGCCTCCAAGAAGGTCGCAACTTTCCTTGGTAATGACTGCTGTCTTTACATGGAAATGTACCCAAAAGAAAATATCATACAGTGGTGCTCAAAAGTTTATATAAACCTTGCAGAATCTGCAAAATGTTAATTATTCTAATAACATAAAAGGGATCATACAAAATGCATGTTTTTTTATTCAGTACTGTCCTGAATAAGATATTTTACTTAAAAGATGTTTATACATTGTCCACAAGACAAAAAAAAAAGTTCAAAAGTTTACACACCCTTGATTCTTAATATTGTGTGTCGTTTAGGGGTGTCAAAATTAATCATTTCTTCGATGCAGACGAGGACGATTCGGTATTGGTTCAGTAATAGACCATTATTATTATTACTTTAAAAGCCCACATTTAGGCTTTATTGAACAACCTGGTAAGCATGACCTAGAGAACACACTCTATCTACATTAGTGTGTTATCGAACTGATTTAATTTACACTTGGTCACATAAATGTATCTCCGCAAAACGGATAAAAATCTGATCTTCAATTCCCGCACTATATGCAGATTTATTGGAGTTAACCGAAAACAACAGATATGAGCTGAATTTTATTGATCATCAGCTAACTACAAATTCAAAGACCGCTATATGAGTGAGCGCGGCAACAGCACTGGTAAGAGCATTCAGTTTCTTTACTTTTAATGAAGATGATTGTAAGTTCAGCACCTGCGGCTTTACTTTTGGTTTAATTTGCAGTAGTTTGTGTGTTGGCGTTATGATGAGATACTCGTCTTTGGCGACGCATGCTAGGGTAGCACTGTCATATCTGGCTATAACATGTCATATAGCCTATAAAGCTCTCATATGTTTTTTTTTTTTACATATGTGGTTTCAACAACCAGATGTATTCAGACTTTAGTTTTGACTGTAAGGCGGCCCAGACCACCTCTTAAAGTGGCTTTTAGTATTTACTTTTGTGTATTCATTCTAAAAGCTCCTGTTATCTTCTGTGCCCAGACTTGCATTTTTTTTTAGTGTTTGATACATTTAAGAAGCTTGCTTTCTTTGAGCAGGTAAAATTAAAGGTTCAGTTCATATATCTGACTGCTGTATTTATTGACAAAATTGTATACATGAGGATGCGGTGCTGCATAGTCAATGGATCGTGATATAAAATTGAACCGAATCGTGAGACCAGTGTAGGTTCACACCCTTAGTATCGTTACCTGGATGATCCACGGCTATTGTTTTTTTTTGTTTTTTTGTAATGTTTGTTCTTGAGACCCTTGTTTGTCCTGAGCACTTAAACTGCCCAATGTTTTTCAGAAAAATTCTTCAGGTCCTGCAAATTTTCCAGCATCTTTTGCATATTTGAACCCTTTTCAGCAGTGAATGTATGTCTTCTGGAAAACATGTAAGTATCTTCTGTTACTTCCAAAGGGCAGTACTTCTCAAAATCATACAGTCACTGCTGGAAAGGGTTCAAATATGCAAAAGATGCTAGAAAACTAAAGAACTTGCAGGACCTGAAGGATTTTTCTAAAGAATATTGGGCAGTTTAACTGCTCAGGACAAACAAGGCACTCAAGAACAACCATCACGAAAAAAAACAAAAAAAATAGTAGTGGATCTTTTTTTTTTTTTTAATTCAGCTGCGTCTTTTTTTTTGTCTTGTAGACATCTGTTATGCAAAATATCTTATTCAGGACCGTATTCAATATTATTTTGTTAATTAACATTTTGCAGATTCTGCAAGGTGTATGGAAACACAAGGTGCAAGGTATATGTACGACTCTATATAAAGGAATAGAGCTGTGATCGGAGTTGAAACTGTTTTAAAATGCTGTTATAATGTGTAAAAGCAAGAATTTGAGAATGTATTTATTTATTATAGTTAAAAAATGTTATGAGAAATAAATACGTTTATTAACAAGGACGCATTAAATTGATTCAGGGTGACAGTGAAATGATGTAAGTTATTTCTATTTCAAATAAAAGCTGTTCTTTTGAACTGACAAAATATGTCTACAAAAATATTAAACAGTTCAACTGTTTTCTAAATGATAATGATAATAAATGAAAACCAAATCAGCATATCAGATTGATTTCTGAAGGATCGTGTGACTGCTAAAAATTAAATTTGACCAACACAGGAATACATAACATTTTCAAATATATAAAAAACAGACAACAGCTATTTTAAATTGTTCATTTAAATTTTAAACTGTTGATTTAAATGCATTTTTTTACTTGTTTTTCTAAATGCATTAAGGTTCCATTAGTTGGTTAATGTATTAAGTAAAATGAGCAATTCATTAATTACAGTATATATTAATCTTTATTAACATTAGTTAAATAAAAATATTCATTCAATGTTCATTGTTCATTCTTATCTTTGTGCTTTTGTGTTTCACCCTTTGTTCTATTTTCCCTGAAGCTGAAGGAACAGGAGAGCCAGAAGAGAGATTTCCCTTCACTGGAGAACTTCACGCCTGGGACACACGCTACTACATGACCCAGGTGGAGGAGACCCAGTATGCAGTGGATCAGAACCAGCTAAAGGAGTATTTCCCAATGGAGGTGGTTACCAAAGGCCTTCTGGACATCTATCAGGAGCTACTTAATCTCAACTTTCAGAAGGTAGAGGGAGCACCTGTCTGGCACGATGACGTGACGCTGTACTGCGTTAAAGACCGCTCCTCTGGCCAGGTGGTGGGACAGTTTTATCTGGATCTTTTCCCCAGGTAAGCACTCATTCAGTTTATATAGAAATTGCGCTGGTGGGGGTCTGAAAATCTTTAATTCTTAAGAATACATTTCTTCTTAACTTCTAACTTCTTTTTTTTTTTTTTAGATATTCCTAAAAATACGTCTTTAGAATCCTTAATGTGTATTACTAGAAATAAGGATGTGCACAAGCACTCTGAATTGACACCAATTATCAATAATTAATGATTGGTCATGATTATGTGTAATGTAACTTTTTGCAGAATTCAAAATTCAGCACTCTACAAAAACGAGTCAAATAGGGACCTCCTTTTCTAATTGCAACATAATATTCAGCAACGTTCAGCACAAATAAGAACGATCCACCCATTTACTCTAGAGAGCGCAAATGGATGCAACAGACCTCTGTGTCCTGAGACAGGCTCTTTAAAAAAAAAAAAAACTATTAAAGATGCAGTGCCGAACACCCGTCAAGCCAGTGACGATGAGTACAGTATGTTATGATTATTGTGGTAATCTGCAGGCAGAGGAATAGACTGCCTTGAAACTGGAAGTTAGTAATGCACCAAAATAATTTTTTGTATTATTATTTTGTTGAAATATAATTGTTTAAATGGTGGTTGTAATAACTTGTTTTTAAACATTTTAAATAATGAAGACAACAGGTTAAGTAAAAGAATAATGAATATAAAATGGTACATGTATTTAGCAAAATACTTATCTTTAGAGTTTAAATATTTTTTTCCTAGCTAACTAATGAGTTATGGACATTGAATGGCTATCCTGATGTCAATGTAACGTTATGGTATGTGACATTGTTTACAAGCTGTTGAAACCCTAATTGAGTGATTACATGAGACATGATACATTTTAGTACCTTCTGATGTTCATGTTTGTTTGGTTCTATATCCAGTAGTAAAGAGGAAGAGGGTTGTGTGGCACTTACTGAATGGCAGTTTCTTTCAGTTTTTTTATTTATTTATTTCCCCATCCCAAGCTCTTTATTAAGTTAAAGAGCTTACATTTTTTTTAAACGCATATTAAAATCCCAATCGCAATATAGGCTGCAAACCCCAAAATTTGCAATTAGATTATTTTCCAAAATCGTTCAGCCCTAGGTGAGAGTAGACGCATCTCTCACGGTTCAAACAAATACGGCTGGGCAACAAGCTCATCACTACTGATTACTTTTATGATGGATGGATGTGCTTTTTTGGGCTTCAAAATATCTACTATTACAATTCACTTTCATTATAAAGCTTGAAAGAGCCAGAAGAGGGTTTTTTAAATATAACTCCTATTGTGTTTGGCTGAAAGAGGAAAGTCATATGTACCTTGGATGAGGGCGAGTAAATTATGGGATCATTTTCATTTTTGGGTGAACTAACCCTTTAAAGGGATACTTCACAGATAGCAAAATGGTCTTTCAATAAAACATGGCTGCATTTGCTGTAGAAAGTCATAAAGGCATCGACTTTTATTGTTCCCAGGTGCAAACAATCAAGAGTTAATGTTTAGCGGTAGTTTTAGTTAGTTATTTTCGGTTTCCAGTGAAGGATCCAACACGTTGTAGGCAGTGGCTATAGGGTGCAAGGTATCGTAAATATGAAAAGAACACTGCGACAGAATAATCTGAAAAGCTCCATGTTTGTAGTCAACATTTCAAGCTGGAAGAAAAAAGTGTTTTAGGTTTTTTGTGAATCCGGCCCCTGTATTCTGAGAGTGGACAGGCAGCTTCAGTGTAGGATTTCTGAGACCATGAACTCATTTATATCCTGAACGCAGAGCTTTAGTGGCAGTTTTAACAAGCTTAATCACTAATTCTCCATTATTTTTGTAGGGAGGGTAAGTACGGCCATGCTGCATGCTTTGGCCTGCAGCCCGGCTGTTTGCTCCCGAATGGGACCAGGCAAATGGCTGTGGCTGCCATGGTGGCTAATTTCAGCAAGGCCACCGCTGATGCTCCTTCCCTGCTGCAGCACGACGAAGTGGAAACGTACTTCCATGAGTTTGGACATGTGATGCACCAGCTTTGTGCTCAGGTCTGAATTAAGCCTTTCAGTGTCACTTGGGTTGCAACTTTTTTGCAGTGTGTGAAGATTAAATATGGGTGTACTTTTGTTTGTTCAGGCTGACTATGCAATGTTCAGCGGGACTCACGTTGAGAGGGATTTCGTGGAAGCTCCATCTCAGATGTTGGAGAACTGGGTCTGGGAAAAGGAGCCATTGCAGCGCATGTCCAAGCACTACAAAACTGGAAACCCCATTCCAGAGGAGCTTCTGGACAAACTCATCAAGTCCAGACTTGCTAACACAGGTGACCATGGACAAAACAGACAGAGGTCATTTTCACAAACAAAAACTTGAGCTGATCACCTGATAGCTACAAGTCAACCTGAAATAAAAGCTTGCCCTGTAATTTTTCACACTTTCCTAGTCTTATTTTGAATATTTCTGTGATCCAAATCCAAATGGAAATTATAATAAACAGCTTACAAAAGACAATGTTTTAGCACTGTAACCACTTTCCTTTTTGGCCAACATAATTTTTATTCAACCCCTTCCTTACAATAACCAACTTTATTTTGGTTTGTAAAACTTTTCACAATTTAAGCAAGCCCTGGTTTCTTTTTTTCTTTCTTGTGAAACTGGGAAATATGTGAGATTGTTGTGGAAAAATGGCTTACTAAAGCATGTTTCCTGTTTTCCAGGGTTGTTTAACTTGAGGCAGATTGTTCTTGCTAAGGTGGACCAGGCTTTGCACACGAAGAATGGGATCGATGCTGCTGAGGAGTATGCTAAACTCTGCCTAGACATCCTGGGTATTCCTGCTTCACCAGGTAAAATAAGATTTGGGTCTCGGTTTGTTCGGGGCAGTAAACCGATATGTATTTTTTAATTACCGCCATACTGGTGTGTAGCTGAAACAGCTGCTTTATCTATTCAATGGCATTTAAGAGCACTAGTGTATAGAGAGCCGTTCTCTATTAACTGCATATCCTTCTTACACTAATGGTAATTACTTTATAACACCACAATAAATAACTCCCAAAACTAACTCTCTTTAATACTGCAAATAATCGCAGATCTCATTCAACCCCAGTGTAAAGAGGTTTGTCTACTGTTTAGCACAAATAATTGTGCTCTAATCTTTTTCAGTGTTTCTAGTTACTTATTTAGGGATTTTTCAAATATTTACTGTCTTGTCAAAGAGGTGGATTTAGAGGTTTTTGCGAAAAAAAGTTGTCTCAAAAGAAAATCTAATTTGTTGAAAACCAATGAATTGTGTAAAAAAAAAGTGACATTTTTGAAAAAAGTTATTTTATTCAATGACCTTATCGTTACCTTTTAAAACAAAACTACTAAATGTGAACATAGGAGCCTAATAAAAAATGCTAATTTAAAAGAAAAGTCTGACGGATTTAGAAGGTTTTGCATCTGACTCCTCATTTGTAAACCTCATCTCTACTTGCAGAATTAAATAAAATACTGAATGAAGTTATTTTATTACCCCTTTTTTTTTTTTACAGGGACTAACATGCCTGCCACCTTCGGTCACCTGGCAGGAGGATATGATGCTCAGTACTACGGTTACCTGTGGAGTGAAGTCTTTTCCATGGACATGTTCTACGCCCGTTTCAAACAAGAAGGCATCATGGACCCTAAGGTTAGCTTAACTTGCAGTGCTTGTGAGTCCTCTGCATAAATATATCTTTTGTATGTCTACTCATGATTCTGTGTTGTTAAACAGGTGGGTCTGGACTACAGGAAGTGTGTTCTGAAACCTGGAGGCTCTGAGGATGCTGCTGACATGCTGAAGAAGTTCTTGGGAAGAGAACCCAAGCAGGATGCATTCCTCCTGAGCAAAGGACTCACGGTTGATCTGGAGTCCGGCACGCCCTGTGCCTGCTGACTGCCTGAACGTTAGGCTAAGCCGTTAAAGCCTCAGACTGATACCTCCTTAAAAAAACAACCCAAAAAGCTCATTCATTTATCACACTTTCTCCCAACCCTGCATTTGTGTAAAGAGCTTTAACACTATGGATGTTTGAAGCAGTGTTTTAAATTTGAAAATTGTATTGAAATGTGTCAAAAAAAAAAAAAAAAAAATTCTCCAAATGACACTCTTGTTGCGTTTTAACTTTTCTATGAAGCTTAATGAATTCCCTGTGGAAAATGCCGGGGAACTGCTTCAGTGCACTCATAACACATAATTTGGCTGATGTCATGTACGGAATACCAGTAACATGATTCACAACAGGTCATTAGCAAAACATTCACTTAATATTGGGTGAATTTCACCAGAAAAAGCTAAAGAAATAAGAACAAAAAAATATATTTTGCATAAAGAAGGTTAAGACATTAAGCACATGTACGGTATATGGTGTGGGTGGTTGATTTTTGTTTTTAATGTTTCCGAAAGTCTCTTCTGCTCACTAAGGCTGTATTTGATTGATCAAAAATTGATCAGTAATGTGAAATATTACAATTAAAAATAACTTTTCTGTTTTAATATCTTTTAAAATTGTAATATTTCTAAGATGGTAAAGAGACAATTTCAGCATCATTACTCCATGTTCAGTTTGAATGCACTACCATTTAAAGGTTTGGGGTACAGTGCCTTGCAAAAGTATTCATACCCACTGACTTTTTAACAACAACAAACAAAAATTTATTTTATGTGGTAGACCAACACAAAGTGGTACATAATTGACAAGTGGAACGAAAATGATAGTGTCCAAACTTTTTTTTTGTTTTACAAATATCTTAAGTGTGATGTGCATTTATACAGGTCCTTCTAAAAAAAATTGCATATTGTGATAAAAGTTCATTATTTTCCATAATGTGATGATAAAAATTTAACTTTCATATATTTTAGATTCATTGCACACCAACTGAAATATTTCAGGTCTTTTATTGTTTTAATACTGATGATTTTGGCATACAGCTCATGAAAACCCCAAATTCTCAAAGATCTCAAAAAATTAGCATATCATGAAAAGGTTCTCTAAACGAGCTATTAACCTAATCATCTGAATCAACTAATTAACTCTAAACACCTGCAAAAGATTCCTGAGGCTTTTAAAAACTCCCAGCCTGGTTCATTACTCAAAACCGCAATCATGGGTGAGACTGCCGACCTGACTGCTGTCCAGAAGGCCATCATTGACACCCTCAAGCGAGAGGGTAAGACACAGAAAGACATTTCTGAAGGAATAGGCTGTTCCCAGAGTGCTGTATCAAGGCACCTCAGTGGGAAGTCTGTGGGAAGGAAAAAGTGTGGCAAAAAACGCTGCACAGGTAACCGGACCCTGAGGAAGATTGTAGAGAAGGACCGATTCCAGACCTTGGGGGACCTGCGGAAGCAGTGGACTGAGTCTGGAGTAGAAACATCCAGAGCCATGCACAGGCGTGTACAGGAAATGGGCTACAGGTGCCATTCCCAGGTCAAGCCACTTTTGAACCAGAAACAGCGGCAGAAGCGCCTAACCGGGGCTACAGGAAGCAGCACTGGACTGTCGCTCAAATTTTGCATGTCATTCGGAAATCAAGGTGCCAGAGGAAGACTGGGGAGAAGGAAATGCCAAAATGCCTGAAGTCCAGTGTCAAGTACCCACAGTCAGTAATGGTCTGGGGTGCCATGTCAGCTGCTGGTGTTGGTCCACTGTGTTTTATCAAGGGCAGGGTCAATGCAGCTAGCTATCAGGAGATTTTGGAGCACTTCATGCTTCCATCTGCTGAAAAGCTTTATGGAGATTAAGATTTCGTTTTTCAGCACGACCTGGCACCTGCTCACAGTGCCAAAACCACTGGTAAATGGTTTACTGACCATGGTATTACTGTGCCTGCCAACTCTCCTGACCTGAACCCCATAGAGAATCTGTGGGATATTGTGAAGAGAAAGTTGAGAGACGCAAGACCCAACACTCTGGATGAGCTTAAGGCCGCTATCGAAGCATCCTGGGCCTCCATAACACCTCAGCAGTGCCACAGGCTGATTGCCTCCATGCCACGCCACATAGCAGTCATTTCTGCAAAAGGATTCCCGACCAAGTATTGAGTGCATAACTGAACATAATTATTTGAAGGTTGACATTTTTGTATTAAAAACAATCAAAATCATCAGTATTAAAACAATAAAAGACCTGAAATATTTCAGTTGGTGTGCAATGAATCTAAAATATATGAAATTTTAATTTGTATCATTACCTTATGGAAAATAATGAACTTTTATCACAATATGCAATTTTTTTTAGAAGGACCTGTATTCTGCCCCCTTTACTCCGATCCCCCTAACTAAAATCCAGTGGAACTAATTGCCTTAGAAGTCACCTAATTAGTAGAGTCCACCTGTGTGCGATTTAATCTCAATATAAATACAACTGTTCTGTGAAGCCCTCAGAGGTTTGTTAGAGAAGATTATTGAAAAAACAGCATCATGAAGGCCAAAGAACACCCCAGAAGACAGGTCAGGCATAAAGTTGTGGAGAAGTTTAAAGCAGGGTTAGGTTATAAATCAATATCCCAAGCCTTGGACATCTCATGGAGCACTGTACAATCCATCATCTGAAAATGGAAAGAGTATGGCACAATTGCAAACCTATGCCATGGCCGTTCACCTTAATTGACAGGCCAATTAATCAGAGAAGCAGTCAAGAGGCCCAAAGCGAGATCCACAGCTCAGGTGGGAGAATCTGTCCACAGGACAATTATTAGTCGTGCACTCCACAAATTTGGCCTTTATGGAAGTGTGGGCCATGTTTTGAAGCCATGTGGGGGGACACAGCAAACATGTGAAGAAGGTGCTCTGGTCAGATGAGACCAAAACTTTAATGCAAAACACTATGTGTGGAGGAAGCCAAACACTGCACATCACCTGAACACACATGGTGGTGGCAGCATCATGTTGATGCTTTTCTTCAGCAGGAACAGGAAGCTGGTCAGAGTTGATGGAAAGATGGATGGAGCCAAATACAGGGCAATCTTAGATGAAAACCTGTCTGCAAAGGACTTGAGACTGGGGCGGAGGTTGACCTTCCAGCAGGACAATGACCCTATACAGCCAGAGCTACAATGGAATGGCCCAGTCAAAGTCCAGACCTAAATCCAATTGAGAATCTGTGGCCAGACTTGAAAATTGCTGTTCACAGATGCTCTCCATCCAATCTGAATGAGCTTGAAGTATTTTGCAAAGAAGAATGGGCAAATATTTCACTCTGTAGATGTGCAAAACTGATATTGCAGCTATAATTGCAGCAAAGGGTGGATCTACAAAATATTGATTTAGGGGGGCACCACACACACACACACGGAAATATGTTGGTAGGGTTATGTGTAGGCTATCCCAGCCACCGCAATAGCCATTATTTTTAATGGAAGCAGATGTGTTATTCAAGCTTTTTGATTAACATTAAAAGAGCTAAATGTTTGAATTTGCTTGAAAATTTTAATTGTATTTTGTTTGATTTTTTTTTTTTTCATTATTTTGGCTTGGAATTTTGTTTGTTGAAAATATGAACTGAATTTTGAATTGCTTTTGAAATTAAAAGCTTTGCGTTTAATAAACAAAATATTTTTTTAAAATGAAGACGCGTTTGTGGAGTGTATGCAAAATAACCTGTTCCCTGAATCATTTGTTGTTATTGGGAGTGTGCACAAATAAAAGTAGACCGTTTATAGTTTATAATTATGTCTTCCCATCTGTATGGCTAAAAATGAAAGTTTTGTGCGTTATATCCGCTGTCACAAGGGAAAATGTCCATCAGAACAACAAAGGCCTAGATTCAGGGAATTTTGTTTATTAAACGCAAAGTTTTTAATTTCAAAAGCACTTCTAAATTCAGTTCATATTTCCAACAAACAAAATTCAAAGACAAAATAACGAAATCGAAAAAAAAACAAACAAAAAAAAACTTTGAGTTAGGCTACCACCATGCAAATTCAAACATTTTACTCTTTTAATTTTAATCAGTGCTTGAATAACACTCCTCTGTCTCCTGCCATTAAAAATAATGTCTAGTGCGGTGGCTGGGATATAATACCAACATACATTGCATAATTTTTGGAATTACTTATCACGAGAGGAAAACCGTAAGTTTTAGTCGCATAACATCGGTTAATGGAAACAGCGTCATTTCGCAATAGTTTTAATATCGACATTTGCAAAGCTTTTGAGCAAATCTGTAATGGAAACGCGCGGCTACTGTCACACGCACGGTCTCATGCAAAGAAAAATGCAAATTACTGCATAAAATTTAACAAGCATCACAATACACATTTTTAGCTATGTCTTTTAACTATTATAGTATTTTCAAGGACAAAAACATAAATTTTAACTATTGGCTTTTTACATCAAGTCAGCTGTCACTTAGCTACTTGGCACTGCCCTCGCGACGGTGCTGTGTCTGTGTGTGTGTGTGTGTGTGTGTGTGTATATATATATTTGTGTGTCTGAGGGGTGCACACAATAATATACTTAATTGTTATACATGTTTTAATTAATAATTAGACAGACAGAGATGAAACATAATGGTAATTTATTGAATTCACAATATTCAACTATAGGCAATGTGAGTATATGAATAAGTTAAATTATTTTCTTTTCAAGAAAAGATGAATAAAGATGACTTGTTTTGCTGACAAAAAGTATGAATAAAATGAAAATAATAATAAAAGAAAACATTCCAATTAATAAATACATTAAAATACAAGTATTAATTAAACATGAATCAAAACTTCTAACAAACTATGTAAATCAACAGATGGCGACCCCCACATCATCTTACTGCCACCTGAACAGAGCTGTGCCAATCCTGTAGCTCTATTTTGATGAGGCAGTTGACCTACGTAATGACCTTCGTCTTTCTCGCCAGTCCATCATGTCCCTCACTGCTGCAATAAGGCTGGATTCCGACCATGGGTGGGAAAGGGACATTGAGGTGCTGGTATTCCTCTTCTGGCTTGGTCATGCAGCATCCTTCAGGGTGGTCTCGGACCTTCGAAATCCCTAAGTCCTCTGTGCATGACATTGTGCACAGAGTGAGCTCAGCAATCATCAAATTTGAGGAGGGTGATAGCATTCCCAACCAGAGATGACCTGGTAGTTGGGGCAATTGACGGCTGTCACATCCGTGATAAACCACCAGCAACTACCCCACAGTGCTACCTGAACAGGAAGCTGTTTTACTCCATCCAGCTCCAGGCCATCACTGACCATCAGGGGAAATTTATTGACATCTTTGTGGGACATCCTGGGTCAGTTTTCTTTAAGGCCATGGAAGTGAGCCCTACCTTTGTGCCAGAAGTCATTGCGTGCTGTGTTCCACAATATTGCTCTTCAAAATGGGGACATCGTTGAGCCAGAGTTGGGGAGAATAAGGATGATGCCCCCCCCCTGAAGCCCAGAACCCCGAAACAAGATCAGGAGAAAATGTGCGGGACAATCTGGCTGCTGCTGTATCTGCTCCTAACATTTGTGTTCCAGCTCTCCTTGAGCACGACTACCTCTAAAACATTTAACAGGTTAATACTTTTGCCCAAAGCATTGTGTTATATTATTTGATTATAGCTTTGTTGTAGTTTTTTCCCCTAAATACTATTTTTGTTTATCAGGTGGAAAGTGTCAATTAATATTCTTTCCTCTATATACGTTTCCTTTATTATTGTTTCTGAGCCAGGGGCCTTTAACACCCACCCCCCCAGAGTTATATATTTTTTAAATATATAACTCTGATTGGGTTTGGTTGAAAGAAGAATGTCATATACATTTAGGATTACTTGAAGGTGGGTAAATTATGGGATTATTTTCATTTTTGGATAATCTATCCTTGTAACATTTCAAGTGTGAAAACGGTTTGGAATCCTGTTATGAACACATGACGAAAGCAGACGTTTTGTAACTGTTGTTGCAGTGTTAAGCCAGCAACTCCCAAACAGCAGCTGGAAAATATCAGCATTGCATCTGAGAAAGCTGAAGGACCTAATCCAGGAGTTGGAGGAGAGGGAGGCTGAGAGAGAGCGAGAAGCAACAGAGAGGGACAAGAGACGATTGCCTGCAGCTGTCCTGATCAAGTTATTTCAGAATTACTTCAAAATTACAGATAGGTGTGTTTAATCACAATTGAAACTCAGGACTAGACTTGGGTATCCCTGTGCACTGTTTACATTCTATATACATTTAGTAGTGAGATAATAGAAAATTATAATCCATGTTTGTGTTTGTGTTTGGTGTCTTACAACAATCATTGAGTTACATCAAATATCAGCAATTATATCAAATGTCTTGAATTTACTGAAATATATTTAATTACTATAATTATATGTTGACTATAAAAACATTTTTATAAATACATTATACACACAAAAAACTCTTTTTGGGGTATGAATGCTTGTTGTCTATAGATATGTAAAAGTGCGATTGATTTGAGGATGCTTTCCAATAAAAAAATAAAATAATAATAAAGAAAACATTTATTTTTTTGCAATAAAGTCAAGAAGGACAAGATGCTGTTTATCCCTTTCCCGGGTCTCTCTCTTCTTTCTTCTCTCTAAACTGCTTCCCGATGCCTTCTTTCTTCAGTTTCTCTGGCTTTTTGTTCCCGTCTGTCCTCTCGCTTTTGTCTTGCTCGCTCTCTCTGATCCTCCTTCCGCTCCTTTTCCCGCAATCGTCTTTCCTCCCTCTCTGTAGCTTCCCGCTCTCTTGCAGCCTCCCTCTCTTCCCAGATTAGGTCCTCAAATTTTTCTCTCTTGACCCCCCTCCCTGGCTCAGGGCTCACCGAGGATGACGAACCCACAGCAACATCCGGGCCAGATGAGGCAATTAGGGCAGGAGGAGTGATGGAGGGTCTGCCCCCAATTGCCTCATCCATGGCACTATACCACTTCAGGATGCTGCTGTGGGCTCCCCACCCTCAGTGCTCACCCCTGTCTGCGGACATTTCAGATCCTGCAGAAATGTTCAAACACAATTTAATTATGCAATTTAAATAGTCATTAACTGTTGCATTATTTTAAACAAAATCATTATACTTTATATTTCTGTTTTAGGTTTTTATTTTTTTTTTTTTACAAATGTGACCACTGCTTTGCCCTTCAGGCCCTGCTCCACCACAAAAGCTATGCAAAAAGTGATCAGAAATCAAGAATCAAAAAGTGCTGTAATAGATGTAATTACTTTTTCTGTTGTATACTCACTCAAAGTCTTTTGGCAGCATTTCTCTTTCCAGTGAAGAAGGCTTCATTAGCCACTCTCTGCGTGTGTGTTCGTCAGTCCCTGTAACAGCCAAACATATTTAATGTTAGAGCTGTCATTTATGTGATAAAAAGCATTATATATATCAGTGGCGATTTCTTTAAGACTGCAAGGGAAGCTCGGCTTCCCTTATAATGTCACAAAATTAATGGTCAAATTATGTACTATTGTATTAACATTTTATTGACTAAAAATGCGTTAGAAAACGTTCATATAGCAGGTCGGCTGACTCGATTTCCTTCTCATACATTCCCGCAGCGTCCATTGACTTCAATGGGGCTGCTTTGAACGGTTTTTTTTCAGCGCTTCGAAACTAGACGGTCATTGGATAAACGCTGCGATTATGTCCCGCCCACGGACGCTCAGCGTCTCTGGGAGTGAATGGGGAGTGGGCTGGCCCGGACTCCGAGCTTCTGCGTGATGATTGGCGGGTCTGTCGAAAGACTGCATCTCCTTTTGACTGACAGCGATTCTGTACTATAAGGAATCACTGAAGCTATTCGCGCTCAGTCCCATCGCGGATTTCTCAAATTCAGTCGAAATAAAAACTGCTGCAACCTATTTCTTTGATATTTGCTTGGCGAAATGGCTTGATTTTCATCATACATTTCACACAATTATACACCACATTCCTTGTTTCAGTTTTACAGAGTTTAATATTTTTTTTAGATCGTTCATTCATTCATTCATATAACATTAGTAGGCTTTTACTTTTAAATAAATAGACAATTTTATGATGTAGGCCGAAAATGAGCTTCCCCTCTCTGACAGACCAGTAGCCGCCACTGAGATATATATATATATATATATATATATATATATATATATATATATATATATATATATATATATATATATATGGAAAAGATGTGCATACTTTGATAGCGGACTTATCTTGCTTTTCATCCAACACAATCGACCCTAAATTTGTCAATGTGTGTAATCGTATACAAATAACATCTAAAATGGATCTAAAATTTGTGTAAATCAGTTTCTTTAAATGAGTAAAATGTATGTGTGTAATGCGAAGTGCTGACAAAAGCTCAGGTCAAATCATTCACATTAGGCATACAACAAGCACACACAGCTATCTGATGTGTTTTCATCTGGAAGATGTATTTTTAAAGAGTTTTATCTCCCATACTGTCTGTAAAATGTCCCCTGTCAAATGTTAAACGAACATTTAGGAAACGTCTGTATTGCATATGGTTAAGAGTACGTTCACACGTTTTTCTTTAAACAAACGTTTTTCCTTGTACACAGATTGCAATGCTTTTCAAGAAAACGATGTTTAACAAATCTTCAGAAGTATGTGTGCTTATGCTGCCTTCACGTGCTCTCGGAATTATCTTAAATATTAGGGATGGCTGACGCGAAGCTGAATTTTCGACGCTGTGTCGAGATCCCGAAGCGCAGATGTTTCGAAACACTGCTCCGAACTGTGATTCGACACACCCATGTCACGTGACTACCGCTAAATGAAGCGCCGAAGTGTTTCATCAGGTGCGCCTGTCGAAACTGCTTTGATTGAAAGGGGCGGGAACAAACCACACCGTCACACATCTGTATGAACCTCATTCCCCTCGGTTTAAAAGTTAATCCATCTTCACCTCATGGGTTTTGTGAGACGAGAAACATTTAGTGATATAAGTGAGATTTATAGTGTGCTTTGGTTAGTTATATTTAGGCTAGATTTAAATTAGATATATTTACTGATAGGTATAGACTGACAGATAGTTAGGATAGATATAGGCTAGTGACACATTCATATAGGCAAATGTTAGATAGTGACAGACAGCACAGCATAAGAGATTTATATATTCATAGGTGATATATAGATGGAGGCTCCACATAAGAGATGCCGTACATCTGTGGTGTGGGAGCATTTCCATTTGGAAATACCAAATAAAGTGAGATGTATGATTTGCAAAAGTAGAAGTGAAAAGATACCTCAAGGGTGCATTTTTGCCCAGAACGCATGATCCATTAATTTATTGGAAGGAGAGAGCAATAAATTTCACTCATTTGTATGTACTTGCTAAAAAAATCTTTGTGCATGCCAGCAACATGCGTCTCTTGTGAAAGGATTTTTTAAAGGCTGGAGAAAGTATATGTAAAAAAAGAAGTCGGTTAAGTCCTTCAACAGCAGAGAAATTTATATATATTTTTAATAAACATGTAATGCAGCAACATGTGACACATTGTAGCTGTATTTATTTTATTAATCTTCATTTTTCATGACAAAAAACAACAAGGAGGCTACAGGTTACAAAACCAAGTAGTTGTCAGACAAATGTTAAAAACTATTTTTTTTAACATAGTTCACTGTCAAGGTTATTTCAGATCAATACATGCAGGTGACCACTAGATGGCGTCATGGAGACGGTTGTCGGGTGATGTTTCTCGCACATTTGCTTCAACTGTTTCAGTGCTTCAAGAAGCCTCGGTCTGCCCATCACTAGTAAATATGAGTTTCCTAAGTAAAAAATGTAATGCGATGAGCTTCGTAATCAAGACTTTAATAGTGGAAATTATCAAATTTCCGATAGCACGTGAAGGGGTGAAGGCGCCAGAAATGAAGCACGGCTGGCGAGTTGACTATATGAAAATGCAATGTTTTACAGCTATTTAATATATAATATCTTAATTAAAACCAACAGTTTCCTCCTCGGTTGTTAAATAAGTTAAATAAAAATTAACAGCGGTTCAGTTTTGTTGTACTTACACTTGAAAACAGGTGCGTCTCTGTCCTCTGCCATGTTCGAAAATGACGATTCCCCATGGCCTCATGGGATATTTAAGTGTCCATCGGATGCACACTTCAGAATCTGGGCGGACGCAGTAGTCCATCCGGGGATTTCTCGCCTACTGTTTTATAAATACTGAGGTTTTCGGACATACTACTCCATTCACGTACTATAGTAAGTATGTACTGTAGGCATATTCGGACGCAACTTAAGTATGTCTCCCTTATCTTCTTCTTCTGGTATTAATGTCGGTTGGCAGACCAACTTAAATGGCGCATTTCCGTCACCTACTGGATAGGAGCGTGGAGCGCAGACACACCCGATTGAGTAATAGCAGTCTCTACTAATGAGCTAATGAGAATCAGGTGTGATAAATGAGGGAGAAACAACATTTGCAGGGCTGGGGTGCCTCTAGGGTAGGTTCAAAAACCACTGTGCTAGAATATAAAAACATAACTGTCTGCTGTTTAAATGAAGCTTGGGTAGAACCGATATGGTGTTTGTAGCTCGCTAGTGCAGTGAGCTAATATTTGCAGGTCAGCTGTGAAATTCGGTCAGCTGTGAAATTCGGTCAGCTGGTGCCGCTTGTTCCCGCATCTGCCATCTGGTTCCGACAACTGGAAACACGTGCCATTCATCCCACAATGAGAGGAGACTCCTTCATCTTCATTATCCTTTTGCTAAAACATGTCCTCGGTATTCTTCTGACGCTGTTATTCTATTTATAATGCTTACTTAACTTAATTGGATATTTCGTGTTCAAAGTACAGCAATGTTAGCTGGATAACATTTTAAGCTGTAAGATTTAGCCTAATAGCAAACTCATCACACACCCTTAACAATATGATTAACAATAACTGCCACGTGCAGATATCAGTATTCATTTGGAGCTAAAGGGGATTGCATTATAAAACGAAGGCTATTTATAAACGTTAATTATACTAAGGTCTTTCTGAATAACAGGTGGAAGGTTTTTGGATGACTTTGTTGTTTCAGGAACAATAAATTGTATGATTTATTAACAGAACACATTTTTAGTTCCACATTTAAGTTCAATGTGATACTCATACCGTTGTATTATTCAATCTAAGCATATTCATCTTCATTGTTCAGGTGAAGTTGTGTTTGGCTCTGGGGATCGGGTCTGTGATGACAACCGCGCTGGGACCTCACTCCTGACCAGATCCACCAGCTTACTGAAGAGCTTATTGTCAAGACCAAAAAGGTGTTTGACACGGTTGGTGCCCTGGACTTGGTCAGTGTCAGCTATGAGAACACCCTGAAGGCCCTAGCTGATGTGGATGTAGAGTACTCAGGTAGAAATCAATTGAAGTGTTGCTTTGTGCTTTACTTCTGATAAGAAACACAACCTCAGCTTTTCAAAGTCCATTTTGTCATGCAATTCAAACAATAACTGGCTTTTCTTTCACTTGAATATAAGTTATAGCAGGAAAAAACATGCATGAACATCAGAAGGTATCTTGAAAGATGCATTACAGCTTTGCAAAACTTCGTCTCATGTAACCGCTCAGTGTTTCAACTGCAGATGTCAATAAAACAGCTTGTAAACAATGTCACTTAACGTTGCGTCTAAACCAGTAAAGTTAGTTTATTTACTGTTAATTATATATGTATGCGTATGTGCAGCTGAATTATATACAAGCATTTCAGTTGTGTAATTATATATGAAGATAATTAGCGTTATTATAGTACTGTACCAAATGACTTAAATTTAAGGGACCACTTAATATTGTGAAATCAATGTTAAGTGGCCTCTTAATTTTTTTCCAGAGCTATTAAACAAATTTTGCTTTTTTTTTCAGTTCAGCGGAACATGTTGGATTTCCCTCAGCATGTGTCCTCCTGTAAGGATGTCCGCACAGCCAGCACCGACGCCGATAAGAAGCTGTCAGAGTTTGATGTGGAGATGAGTATGAGGGAGGATGTTTATCAGAGAATCGTGGCTCTGGAGGTGAGCAGGGACCAAGCACTAGCACATCTTACATCATTTAATTAGCCGTGAATTATATAAAAACAGGTAAAGATGATGCAAGTTTAAACTTTTTTTTTTTTTTATAAAACAGAAGCTGACAGATGAGAGTTTGACACCCGAGGCCAAGCGTTATATGGAGAGACTCATAAAGCTTGGGAAGAGAAATGGCCTTCATCTTCCCAAAGAGACACAGGAGGTCAGATATCAAACTTTGTGTGTTGTATAACATTAGCGCAAACACTAATTTCTAGCTTGTAACTGAGTTTTGTCTTCCCTGTAACAGGAGATCAAAAAGATCAAGAAAAAAATGAGCACTCTGTGTATCGACTTCAACAAACACCTGAATGAAGATACGACTTGCTTGTATTTCTCTCGAGAGGAGCTTGGTGGGTGGGCAGAGTACTTTCCTTTCAGAGAGACACTGAGGATCTGATTTAGTGCCTCCTTAAAGGATTAGTTCACTGAAGAATTAAAATGATTTCCTCATCCCCATGTCATCCAAGATGTTCATGCCTTTCTTCAGTTTGAAAAGAAATTAATCCATTATCTTTTTCATTTTTTTCCTCTATATTGTGGTCTAACGGGTTTCAGGTCCAAATTGCAGTTTCAATGCAGCTTCAAAGGTCTGTACATGATCCCATCTGAGGATTAAGGGTCTTGTGAAAAAAAGAATTATGAACATTTTAACCACACGCTCGTCTTGCGCTAGTGTCCATGACTTTATGACAGGCGGAAGTACAGCCCCAGTGTTTACACAGCGAACATGCAAAGACTAAGTCAAGTGTCCTTTACAAAAATAAAAGGTAAAACAATGATGTTGGAGGAGAAAAACTCCATTTAATTTTGACCTGGATTACACAGATGAACGTCACTCATGAGTCATGACCTTTGCATCTTGATAAGACCCTTATTCCTTGGCTGGGATCGTGTCGAGCCCTTTGAAACTGCAATTTGGACCTTCAACACGTTGGACCCCGTTGAAGTCCACTGTATACTTTCCTCAACCTTAATTTCTTTTTGACTGAAGAAAGACGGACATGAACATCTTGGGGTGAGTTAATTATCAGGAAATTAATTCTGAAGTGAACTAATCCTTTAAAGCAGCACTAGGTAACTTTTCAACCTTCATAATATATTTTCAAGACTCTTGTGATACATCGACTTACAATAGGTTGAATGACACGTCTGCCATAGACTGGCGGAGTCTGTATCATTTTTAATCGTACTTTTAAACTACGGGTTTCGGGTAGTAACCCAAGAACAAAAAGAACTACAAAATTCGACTGCTTTAAGGCATATACGTCACTTCCACCCCCCCCCACTTCCTTAAATTCGGACGTGTGAGCCCAACTATCGTTTGTTTGCCGGATGTTATAGTCATGGCCGAAGCAGCACAGAAAAATAAGAAAGCAAATTTTTTTGTCAGAGGAAAGCAAAAAGAGGAAATGAGAGCGTGCTCGGATTAAAGACAGGACGAGGATAAATATTGGGCCAGCGTTTGCTCGTTGGCGTGAGCTGAAGGAGGAGGAGGGGTGCCTGACCGATGGCTGTCGTGTGTACAAAATCATATTTTAGGATACCTAACATGTCAGATATTTTTTTATTTGTCTTGTCTCAAGCTATAATGCAAATTGATTTTTCAAATTTGCAGATTCATCTATGGTAGCTTGATATTATAATATTGACGATATATGGTTATTACCTACCACTCAAACATTGAATTTAAGTATCATAGATTCTGTAAAATGGTAAAACATAGACTAGGCTACTATATAATGACGCTGTCTTGTAAACGTGAACATCGCGATCATTTGGTGTTTGAAAAAATTAAAACCCATGAAATTACATTTATATGATCTGCTGAAACATGCCCCTGTACCTGGGATGAAGACATTTTACACGCGACGCAAGCAGAACACCTGCATGTGAACTTCTCCTGCAGTGTTCAGGGCTATCATGGTTGTCATGTCAACAAATCCACATGCATCCCCTGATGTAGGATGAGAGTTTACGGCAGTAGTAGAGGACAATACTGTTTCCCAACTGTAGAGGGACCCCGAGAGCAAAACCTACCTGCTGCTTTAAAGGATTAGTTCACTTTTAAAAAAACTTTTGCTGATAATTTACTTACCCCCATGTCATCCAAGATGTCCATGTCTTTCTTTCTGCAGTCGAAAAGAAATTAAGGTTTTTGATACAAACATTTCTCCTTATAATGGAGGCAATGGACCCCAAACGGTTACAGGTCCGAATGATATATCGATCGTAGATGCCTCATTCTAATGATCCGCAGGCGCTAATGAGCCATCTACGTGTACATCTATGACCACGCTCGTATTTGACCTCACTTGGCGGAAGTTATGGCGGAGCTCAGACATGATCACGTTTGTCTGATAAGAGGTCATATAATAGCATAAATACTGCTCGGTTTCTCGCAGAAACTGATCGCTTGGCTAGATAAGACCCTTATTCATCGTATGGTTTAAAGCCCTTTTGAAGCCGCACTGAAACTGTCATTCGGACCTGTAACGGGGTCCATTGCCTCCATTATAAGGAGAAATGTGTGCATCAAAACCTTAATTTCTTTTTGACTAAAGAAAGACGTGGACATCTTGGATGACATGGGGGTGAGTAAATTATCAGCAAAAGTTTTTTTTAAAAGTGAACTAATCCTTTAAGGCAGTTAGTATCAGTTTAATATTATTATTATGAAGTGAAACTCAATTGTGGGTGTAAATAATTGTTTATAACATAGTTTGCCCTAAATGCAGAACAGTTACTAATACAGTGTTAATACAGTTAATGTCAATACTTGTCTTGAGAAATGCCTTCAATGTTTTTTTTATTGAATTTTAATTGATTTGATATAGATTTTCACTTCGTTTGCTTTGATTCTGAGCATTAGTAAAGGGGCGTTCAAAGTAATTTTCCATGTGAAAGCAACAATTGATTTTTAGTGACCGGAGTGACAGACTTTTGGCAAAGTGACAAAATTGAACATAGCTGAACTTGACATGCAAATTAGGTGATGACCAACAACAAGAAACCACATTTGAAGGTATTTTAAGGGTGCATTAGGTTGACTCCATGATATAATTTAGATTACAATTTAGGTAACAATTCCAATCAAAATGATAAATTATTTGAATATATTTTATTTCAATAGGAATAAAAATATTTTAATTTTTTATATGAAAAAAATTAACAAACAAATATATAAATTTTAATTTTTTATTATTAATTATAAAATAACAATTTTAAATTCCTAATTACTCACAGGGAATGAATATGTGAACCATTTATTTAGATATACCCATACCAAAGATACCTGTCAAATTTGAACCTGAAAAAGATTAACCAGGAAACTTTAACTATAGACCTCCTCCAGCAATTCTCCTCTGCTGATCTGTCCTCAGTCACCGAGTCGGTTGACTTCTACAACCAATCTCTGAGCAATATTCTAGATCTTCACGCCCCTGTCAGAACTAGAATGGTCACCTTCTCGCGCTCAGCCCCCTGGTACACCAGCGAACTCCGGAGGATGAAGACGGCTGGGCGTGTGCTTGAGAGACGTCTCAAGCTCTCAGGACTCACTGTTCATAGTCAAGCCTATAGAGCACAATAGAAGGTCTACGCAAGGTCATTGAGAGATGCTCAGTCACAGTTCTAATCTTGCATCATTAACAATATCCCTGGGAACTCCAATAAGCTTTTCTCCACTATTAATCACATCCTCAAACCGCAAACTCACTCTCTCAGAAGTCACAGAAGAGAGGTGCAATAAGTTCATGACCTTTTTTAGGAACAAAGTGGACAACATCCACTTGCACAAATCTACCACCTCCGCTCTGCCTGTCCCGACTGTTGATCCAAAGCCTGGGACCTTCCAACATCTCTGCTTCTCCATCACACAGCACGAGGTTGAGGACATCATCAGAATAATGAAACCATCCACCTGTGCACTGGATCCTTGTCCCACAGCCTTGGTAAAATCTAACCTCTGTGTCTTAAGTCCCTTTATAACCAAGATCATTAATCATTCCCTCCAGGCTGGCCATGTTCCTTCATCACTAAAAACTGCTATCATCAGACCACTTCTTAAAAAACCCACTTTAGACCCAGATGTTACTGACAACTACAGACCCATCTCCAACCTTCCATACGTCTCTAAGGTGCTGGAAAAAGTTGTTGCTGAACATTTTCAGGTCCATTTGGAACAAAACAATTTATTTGAGAAATTTCAGTCTGGTTTCCGCACAGGACACAGCACAGAAACAGCTTTGGTCAGGGTCACAAACAACCTATTGATGGCGGCAGATGCTGGTTCCCCATCCCTTCTCATCCTCCTGGACTTAACTGCAGCTTTCGATACTGTTGATCATAACATCCTCCTTCAACGTTTACATTCCACCATCGGTCTCTCTGACTCGGTCCACAACTGGTTCACATCTTACCTTACCGGGAGAACTGACTATATGTTACGTTGGGTGACGCTACATCCCTATCACACGACGTCACCTGCGGTGTCCCTCAAGGCTCAGTGGACTGCCCCATCCTGTTCATTCTCTACATGCTCCTTGGCCGTGTCATCAGCCGGCATGGGATTTCTTTTCACTGCTATGCTGATGACACTCAACTTTACCTGAGGACAAATTCTTCCCCAACTGCTGACCTCACTCCATCCACTTTGATCACTTGCCTGGATGAGATAAAGGCGTGAATGAAGCGCAACTTTCTGCAGCTAAACAGCTCCAAGACTGAAGCGATCCTAGTCGGCACTCCACTTTAGGTCCGGAAATCCATCATCACCAGCAATTGCTTTCTCTGATCAGGACATTACACTTTCTACATCAGTCACCAACCTGGGGGTCAGAATAGAATCGCAACTCACTTTTGAAGCTCACATCAAACATCTGTGTAAGACCTCCTTCTTCCACCTTAGAAACATTGCCAAACTTCGTCCTATACTAACACTGGCAGATGCGGAGAAGCTTGTACATGCCTTTGTGTCCTCCAGGCTGGACTACTGCAATGCACTCCTTATCGGCATCCCTGGCAAAAATCTCCAGAAACTGCAGTATATTCAAACAGCCCTGCTAGGATCCTGATGAGGGGGAGCAAATACGAGCATATCACCCCCATTCTCAAATCACTCCACTGGCTTCATTTCTCGCTCAGGATTGAGTATAAGATCTCCTCCTTACTCACCAGTGCATCCATGGTGACGCTCCCACCTATCTCAAGGAACTCCTCACCACACAAACATCCACACGTAACCTCCGTTCTGTTCTGTAGAACTTATGGACCCCACAGACTATAAATGTTTTTAAACGTGGTCTTAAAACCCACCTTTTTAGGAGAGCTTTTAATTGATTTGATGTTACTTATTTTTCAGATTTATTTATTTTAGTTTGATTTTCAAATCTGTAGCACTTTGAGATTTTGCCTAATGTACAGTGCACTACAAATAAAATTTATTATTATTATATACTTTGTTAAAATCAGACTTTTCAATAGAACATGACGGGGGACATTAGATTTTAGGAGTTTGTTGATTTACCTCAGCTTGATCAGCTGTGCACAATTCATTGACAAAATAAATTAAAAATCAACATCATGTGTGGGCCCTTCAACATGTTGAGGCAAAACTGCACTGGTTTTCAAAAAGCTGAGCCATTGTCTCATTTACTAGCATTGCTACTTTTAGTTCCCTGATAAAAAAAGTGCTCATGTAAACCAGTTTTTTGTTTTGTTACATGCAGTTTTGATGAATGTGGGGTAAATTTATTTATTTATGTTTTTTAAGGTGGGCTCCCTGAGGATTTCCTCAACTCTCTGGAGAAGGATGAGTTTGGAAAACTGAAGCTCACTCTGAAGTATCCTCATTGTGTCCCCACCATGAAGAAATGCTTTGTCCCAGAGACACGGAAGAAGTTAGAGGAGGCTTTCAACTCGCGCTGCAAAGAGGTCAGACATCCCAGACATCACCTGTAAACAGAATTAGTTTTCTCAGGTAGCATTCTATGTAGGTGCTTTAAAATAATGCAAATTAGTAATTTTAATAATGTTATTGTAATGATTTCCCTGACAGGAGAACTCTGCTATTCTGAAGGAGCTTGTAGAGTTGCGCTCTAAGAAGAGCAGCCTGCTGGGCTTCAGCACTCATGCTGACTTTGTGCTTGAGATGAACATGGCCAAGGCCTCCAAGAAGGTCGCAACTTTCCTTGGTAATGACTGCTGTCTTTACATAGAAAAGAGTGTCATACAGTTTACATAAACCTTGCAAAATCTGCAAAATGTTCATTATTCTAACAAAATTATAATAAGAATAAGAGGGGTCATACAAATCAAATCACCTTTTATAGCGCTTTTTACAAGTCCAATTGGGTTAAAAGCAGCTTCACAGTGTTAACAGGAAAATAATGCAGCAGAATTTGATTCGGCTGTACAGCCACTCTGGTGAAAACAGTGATGTTATTCAGATCAGTTCAATTATCATAGTGTTAATGCGGGCAGATCGGTAATATAAAGGTCCTTCTCAAAAATGTGCATATTGTGATAAAAGTTCATTATTTTCCATAATGTAGTAATAAAAATTAAACTTTCATATATTTTAGATTCATTGCACACCAACTGATATATTTTAGGTCTTTTATTGTTTTAATACTGATGATTTTGGCATACAGCTCATGAAAACCCAAAATTCCTATCTCAAAAAATGTGCATATCATGATAAGGTTCTCTAAACGAGCTATTAACCTAATCATCTGAATCAACTAATTAACTCTAAACACCTGCAAAAGATTCCTGAGGCTTTTTCCTGAAAACTCCCAGCCTGGTACATTACTCAAAACCGCAATCATGGGTAAGACTGCCCTGACTGCTGTCCAGAAGGCCATCATTGACACCCTCAAGCGAGAGGGTAAGACACAGAAAGAAATTTCTGAACGAATAGGCTGTTCCCAGAGTGCTGTATCAAGGCACCTCAGTGGGAAGTCTGTGGCGAGGAAAAAGTGTGGCAGAAAACAGCACATCGAGAAGAGGTGACTGGACCCTGAGGAAGATTGTGGAGAAGGACCGATTCCAGACCTTGGGGGACCTGCGGAAGCAGTGGACTGAGTCTGGAGTACAAACATCCAGAGCCACCGTGCAACAGGCGTGTGCAGGAAATGGGCTATAGGTGCCGCATGTCCCAGGTCAAGCCACTTTTGAACCAGAAACAGCGGCAGAAGCGCCTGACCTGGGCTACAGAGAAGCAGCACTGGACTGTCGCTCAAATTTTGCATGTTCGAAATCAAGGTGCCAGAGTCTGGAGGAAGACTGGGGAGAAGGAAATGCCTGTATTCCAGTGTCAAGTAACCACAGTCAGTGATGGTCTGGGGTGCCATGTCAGCTGCTGGTGTTGGTCCACTGTGTTTTATCAAGGGCAGGGTCAATGCATCTAGCTATCAGGAGATTTTGGAGCACTTCATGCTTCCATCTGCTGAAAAGCTTTATGGAGATGAAGATTTCGTTTTTCAGCACCTGGCACCAGCTCACAGTGCCAAAACCACTGGTAAATGGTTTACTGACCATAGTATTACTGTGCTCAATTGGCCTGCCAACTCTCCTGACCTGAACCCCATAGAGAATATGTGGGATATTGTGAAGAGAAAGTTGAGCGACGCAAGACCCAACACTCTGGATGAGCTTAAGGCCGCTGTCGAAGCGTTCCTGGGCCTCCATAACACCTCAGCAGTGCCACAGGCTGATTGCCTCCATGCCACGCCGCATTGAAGCAGTCATTTCTGCAAGAGGATTCCCGACCAAGTATTGAGTGCATAACTGAACATAATTATTTGAAGGTTGACTTTTTTTGTATTTAAAACACTTTTCTTTTATTGGTCGGATGAAATATGCAAATGTTTTGGTTTTTATGAGCTGTATGGCAAAATCATCAGTAGACCTAAAATATTTCAGTTGGTGTGCAATGAATCTAAAATATTTGACATTTTAATTTTATCATTACATTGAAAAGAATGAACTTTTATCACAATATGCAAATTTTTTGAGAAGGACCTGTAGTTAAAAGTTAGGTGTCCCCAACTGAGCAAGCCAAAGGCAATGGTGGCAAGGAACCAAAACTCCTTCAGGGCCAGAATGGAGAAAAAACCTTGGGAGAAAGTCAAGGTGCCAGTTCTCTTCTGGGTGACGAACAAACAGTGTATGACTAATTCTAGCGACATTACAGGTCAAATCATATTAGATAAATAGGTATTCGTGAGATAATTTTGAAAGATCCGTCATGCTGGAGACGGGTTTACAGGTCCTTCTAAAAAAATTAGCATATTGTGATAAAAGTTCATTTTCAATTGATAACAATTGATAAATTGATAACATTTTAACTTACATATATTTTAGATTAATTGCACACCAACTGAAATATTTCAGGTGTTTTATTGTTTTAATACTGATGATTTTGGCATACAGCTCATATAAACCCAAAATTCCTATCTCAAAAAATTAGCATATCATGAAAAGGTTCTCCAAACGAGCTATTAACCTAATCATGTGAATCAACTAATTAACTCTAAACACCTGCAAAAGATTCCTGAGGCTTTTAAAAACTCCCAGCCTGGTAGTTTTTAAAAGTATCGATGCAGTATTTACAGGGGGGAGTTTAATTGACACGTTCTCTGCAGACATTTCACGTCCAGACACAGGTCCACCATCTGATCTGGATGTGGCCCGGATACAGCTGACTGCAGTAAACCTTGGGATAAACAGAGAGACTAAGATTAGCGTAGATGCCATTCTTCTTATGATGTAATGAGTACATCATGCAGGTGCTATGGGAAGTGTTCCCGGTTCTGGCTGACCTAGTTAATGCAGCCTAATAATCATTTAACTGATATGAATACTAGAAATTGATAATATTCTATATGTATGCCATAGTAAAGAGATGCGTTTTTAGTCTAGATTTAAACTGACAGTGTCTGCTTCCCGAACAGTGCTAGGAAGACTGTCCCAGAGTTTAGGTGCTAAATAGAAAAATTATCGCTTGCAGTTGATTTAGATATTCTAGGTATTATCAACTGGCCAGAGTTTTGAGACCGCAATAGACGTGATGGAGTATAATGTGTTAAGGGCTCGCACAAGTACTGGGGAACTAAACCATTTAGTGCTTTGTAAGAAATAAGCAAGATTTTAAAATGTATACAATGTTTAATAGGGAACCAGAGCAGTGTTAACAGAAGCAGGCTAATATGATCATACTTCCTGGTAGTAAGAACTCGAGCTGCTGCGTTTTGGACCAGCTGCAGTTTGTTTTAAGCGAGCAAGGCAAGCACTGAGTAGAGCATTGCAATACTCTAGCCTTAAGGTCATGAACGCATTAACTAACGGTTCAGCATTTTGCACTGAGAGCATGTGCTGCAATTTAGATATATTTTTAAAACGGTAGAAGGCAGTTATACAGATGCTAGAAACGTGGCTTTCAAATGAGAGCTTGGTATCAAAGAGCACACCCAGGTTCCTCACTGACGACGAGGGCTTGACAGGGCAGCCATCGAGTGTTAGACAATATTCTAGGTTACTACTTATGGAGCTTTTTTTTGCCCAATAATTAAGTTTTTTTCTGAATTAAGTTGCAGGACATTTCTAGTCATCCAATTTTTTATATCAGCTATGCATTCTGTTAATCTTGTGAATTCGTAAGTTTCATTAGGGCGGAAGAAATATAGAGCTGAGTATCATCAGCATAACCATGAAAACTAACACCATGCTTCCTATTGATATCTCCCAGTGGTAGCATGTACAGGGTGAAAAGCAACGGTCCTAGCACTGAGCCCTGTGGTACTCCATATTGAACTTGTGACCGGTGTGACATCTCTTCTTTTAATGCTTTTAACTGAAAACGGTCAGAGAAGTATGATTTAAACCATGCCAATGCAATTCCACTAATGTCATCATAATTTCTAGTCTATTCAAAAGAATGTTGTGGTCGATAGTATCGAATGTAGCGCTAAGATCGAGTAACACTTAAAGAGAGATACAACCACGATCGCATGATAACCGTAAAATCATTTGTAACTCTGAGAGCAGTCTCAGTACTATGATACGGTCTAAATTCGGACCGGAAATCCTTACAGATACCATTTCTTTTTAAAAAGAAGCACAATTGTGAAGATACTGCCTTTTCTAGTATTTTTGACAGAAAGAGTAGATTTGAGATTGGCTTGTAATTGACTAATTCTGTAGGATCATGTTGCGTTTTTTTTTTTATTAAGTGGTTTGATAATAGCCAACTTTTTTGGTACACAGCCTTATGTCAAGTATGAATTAATGATATTAAGAGGAGGATCTATGACCTCTGGTAGCATCTCTTTTAATAGCCTAGTATAGGGTCGAGCATACATGTTGTTGATTTTGATTTAATGAGTTTAGCTAATTATATCCTCTTGAAATTGTTAGATTTATTATTTTTATTCCGCCATTGAAATCTAAGGCAGCCCTTAGAACCATTTGTGGGAAAGTTATAAAATTTGGTACACTGAATATCGGTCATTACCAATGACCAAATTTGGAGTCTGTAAATCATTCCCTCCAGCGCCACCAACTGTCCAAAGTTTCACTCATATTTATGCTAATAACTTTTTAACCCTAATGGGTAGAAACAATTATTTTTCCCTCTTGATTCCTTGGCTCAAACCGATTCAATCATACTCTACTACCCTACTTTTGCAAACTCCTGCTAGGCCGTTGCTCCAATTTGCACTAAAATTTTAGCAGATCATCTTCAGACCGTGCCAACAAAGTTATGGAATTCAAGTTGATTTATCAAAACGTTTATGATAAACGCGCGAACAAATTTTACGTAGCGGTTGCGAAAATACACTTAAGGCTAGATCTCCAATGATTTATTGAATTCAAACCAAACTTGGTACATGTCATCACAAGCATAACCTGAGGCAGCGCAGTGCCCCCTACTGGGCCGGAGAAACAAAAAATGGCTTTTTTTGCTTATAACATCTGAACCGTTTGTCCAAAAATCATTCCGAGTCGACCGATATCAAATTTTTACCATGTCGGCCATTTTGATTTATGTGCTAAAATTCTTTATTTTATGAACGCATGAGTGGATTGTTACGAAACTTGGTAATGGTCATCACCACGATGCCCTGAAGTAGCCTGAGAAGTTTAAAAACAGCGCCACCTAGTGGAACTTTTTTCAAACTCTTATAACTTTGGTTGTGGTTGACTTATTTTCATGGGAGTAAGTTTTTTTTTGGCTCCTGAATCCTTGCTGAGTCCAACGATACCAGATTTGCCAGGTTTCGGCGTATGGTTTGTGCAGCGCAGTTAGCGCTTATAAAACATTGGTTTCATCTCGATCGGACTAGCGGTTTCGAAGATATCAGCTAGAGTCAGAAGTTCGAAAACATAGGTCGATAGCTAAATGCAAAAGACCAAATGCCAAAATATTGATAGTAAGGGGTAGTAAAATCCAATCAAAGTCAGGTGTCAGACATTTATAGGAAAAACACCTAAAAACGACTAACTCCAACACAATTAGATTTTCACCATAATTCACACACACATCTATGGTCACTCAGATGACACTCAAAGTTGGTAGGGTTGTGCCTCTTGGTGGCGCTATAATTAAACAAAACATGAAATTGACTCTATACAACTCAATGTATTCATGTGGGGTTTAAATTTTTGATTAACTTTGTCTCCAAATGTCTTTTCTAATTTTTGCAGTTGTTCTGCTGCTAGCTTCTTTATTTCCCTCTGTTGCACTTGGCCCCGGTATTGCTGCTTGCAGCTATATTCTTCCCTAAAATGATCAATCTTGCACGAAGAAGTTCATAGTCATTACTGCTGTGCTGTTTACAACCATAAGAATTTGAAGCTTTATTTTTGGTTAATTTAGCCACTTTATCGAATAAATACCTAGGGTTGTGTTTGTTTTCTTCTAAGAGAGTCAAGAAATAAGCAGATCTAGCAGTTTTTATGGCCTTTCTGTATGCGATTATGCTCTATTTCCACGAATTGCGAAAAACCTCTAGTTTTGTTTTCCAGCTGCACTCCATTTTTCTGGTTGCTGCCAGAGTGTGCTGTACCATGGCGTTGGACTATTTTCTTTAATCTTCAAGCGCAGGGGAGCAATTGTGTCGGCCCCACTTTATATTAGGTGGCCTTAACTACTATTTACTTACATCAAAAATTAAGTACAATGTACTTACTGTGTTCATATTGTATTTCAAAACACCTTTGCTGATATTGAGGTGGGATACAGGTAGGGTTAGGGACAGGTGTGGTGGTATGGGTAAGTTTAAGGGTAGGGTTAGGTACAAGGGAAGTGTCAATAGTGTAATTACATCTGTAATTTCTGTAGTTACATTTGTAATTACATTTAAGGTACACAAACACAATACGTGCAATGTAACAAATTATTAATTAAAATAATAGTACATAGTAGTTAAGGCCAACTTATATGAAGTGGGTCCATTGTGTCTAAAGGGTTGGAAAAAAGAGTCAATAGTTTTTGTTGCAACATCGAGTTCTTCTAAGCTATCTGCGATGCTAAGGTGATGAAACTGATGAGGAAGATTATTTACAAAGCAATCTTTAGTGGCGCCATTGATAGTCCTGGCATATTTGAAGCGAGGGGATGGCTTTGCAGCCTTACCTAAATTAAGTTTATATGATACTAGGTAATGATCTGAGATGTTGTCGGTCTGCTGCAGAATTTCAACGGTATCAACATTTATACCATGTGACAGTATTACAAAATGCATGCTTTTTATTTAGTACTGACCTGAATAAGATTTTACTTTAAAGATATCGATCCACAAAACAAAAAATAGCTGAATTTATAAAAGTTTACTTACCCTTAGTTTTTAATATTGTCGTTACCTGGATGATCCATGGCTATTGTTTTTGTTTTGTAATGTTTGTTCATGAGTCCCGTGTTAACAGTTTTTCAGTTATTTTTTTTCAGGGGTAGGCTACAGGAGCAGCATAGTGCCCTCTCGCGGCTGTAGACATAAATGTTTTCTCTTGTCAGTCAGGCCAGACTAGCCAAATTATAAAAAAAAGTGTGACTTATGGAAAGTATTTTAATTCTATAATATATGGTGTAAAAATGTCTTTGTGTTGCCCTCTTAAGGTTGAACGATGGCTACTGTAGTTGAATTTTCTTATTGGAAGTTTTAGGTCATCGTGACCCCTGGCGCGAGCTCACCACGCCCTTGGCACGACCATTCCCCTGGCCTTAATGCTAATGTTTTACCACTCAGGCACTGGCACCATTCTCTCGCGCTGCTGCTTTACTAGCATCGTCAGCATCGGGAGTTAACGCAATTTGAGCTGGCCCTGTGTCTACAGACAATTCACCCTCCTCTACTTCAGGTGAAGGTGGGGAGACAAGTCCTCTACTTCAAATGACCGATCTGTTGCAAAACTACTTGCGTCACTCCAGTCATTCTCCATCTTTGTGAGCAAACAATCAATCCGTCACTGCGGGTCTCAGGTGCACGCCCCCCTCGGCTCGTCCCCTCTGTCTCCACTTTTCCAACATTTTTCAAATCCTGCCAGTGGGTGGAGTTAGGCTGTGAACAGGGTTTTAGTTGCCCTTTAATAATCTAATAGTCATCTTTATTCACTGAGAATTGTTTTTGATGCTAATTAATTGAATGCAGATCCATATGTGAGAGGACAGTAAAATAATAAATATATTTGAATTGAATTAACATTTAAACTCTACCTTGTTATAATAGTGATCTTTAGAGTTAATATATATTTTTGTATATTAAATAACTGTAACTATGTATAACAAATTTGGTTATTAAAATAACTAGGCCTGCATTAATTATATAACACACATCTGAATGTCTCTCAAACAAACTAACCCTGGAACATAAGCTTCTCCGGAGAAGGTTATGTTCAGAGAGTGAGTTGCTATGGCTACTGGCTTACCCTGAAAGTTACCTCCATTTTTGGAAACGAAAGCTCTTGCGTAAAGTTCTGCCAGGAAGATTCAATGTTACGTCACTTATCACATTCAGACCTAACCAATCATGTCTTAATTCTCAGAGTATAAAAGATGGCCACTCACGCATGTCTGAGTTGCAGATGCTGACGCCAACATTCACCTCCATCCTCCCCACCACCACCAGGTTGGTCCCCGCCTATACCTCCCAGGGGGTTGGCTGCGCCCCTGCCTTCATCTTTAGGCAGGAAATGCAGAGTCTGTTACCCTCAAGATGAGAGCTTATGACAGGGCATGCCAAAGAACCTCTAATTATAATACTTGCTGGTCTGTCAATAAACTTGCTAGTTTATTGTAATTCATCTAGCCTCCCCTGTCTTTCTGGTAGAACTGAAAGCTGAGGTTATCCGCTTACATACTCTTAAGGTATGTCATACAACCTGCTTTCTGGAATACACCTTCGATCATCCAAGGTAACAACAATATTAAGAATCAAAGGTAAACTTTTAAATGGGGTAATGTTTGTCTTGTAAACATCTTTTTATGCAAAATATCTTATTCAGGACAGTGTTAAATAAAAACATTTAGTTTTACCCCTCTTATTTTGTTAATTAACATTTTGCAGATTCTGCAAGGTGTATGTAAACACAAGGTGTATGTATGACTGTATATAAACGAATAGAGAAGAGTTTTAAAATGCTGTTATAATGTGTAAAAGCAACAATTTGAGAGAATGTTTATTTTATTGATACTATGCTAAATACTTTTATTTACCAAGGACGATTAAATTGATCAAACTTGCATAATTACATTGTCAACTTA
Organism: Gobiocypris rarus; assembly: GCA_023029165.1. Classification (NCBI taxonomy): domain Eukaryota; kingdom Metazoa; phylum Chordata; class Actinopteri; order Cypriniformes; family Gobionidae; genus Gobiocypris; species Gobiocypris rarus. The sequence goes on along the minus strand of CM040931.1, from coordinate 26,567,811 downwards.
TTTCAAATAAGTTATTTTTGTAGACATTTGTCAGTTCAAAAGAACATTTAGCAGTACAACTGTTTTCAAAGTTATTTTGATAAACGAAAATTTAATTTGACCATCACAGGAATATTTTCAAATGTGTTAAAAACAGACAAGTTATTTTAAATTGTTCATTTAAATATGAAACGATTGATTTAAATGCATTTAAAAAATATTATGTATTAAGTATTTTATGTAAATGCATTAAGGTTCCATTCGTTGGTTAATGTATTAAGTACCAATGAGCAATTCATTTATTACAGTATTTATTAATCTTTAATGTTAGCTTATAAAAAAATACTATTCATTGATAGTTTGTTCATTCTTATCTTTGTGCTTTTGTGTTTCACCCTTTGTTCTATTTTCCCATGTAGAGGATTTGGCCCGTAAACTGAAGCCGCTGGGTGAGGAGGAGAGGGCTGTTATTCTGAAGCTGAAGGAACAGGAGAGCCAGAAGAGAGATTTTCCCTTCACTGGAGAACTTCACGCCTGGGACACACGCTACTACATGACCCAGGTGGAGGAGACCCAGTATGCAGTGGATCAGAACCAGCTAAAGGAGTATTTCCCAATGGAGGTGGTTACCAAAGGCCTTCTGGACATCTATCAGGAGCTACTTAATCTCAACTTTCAGAAGGTAGAGGGAGCACCTGTCTGGCACGATGATGTGACGCTGTACTGCGTTAAAGACCGCTCCTCTGGCCAGGTGGTGGGACAGTTTTATCTGGATCTTTTCCCCAGGTAAGCACTCATTCAGTTTATATAGAAATTGCGCTGGTGGGGGTCTGAAAATCTTTAATTCTTAAGAATACATTTATTCATAACTGCTATCTTTTTGTTTTGAAATGTTCTAAGAATGTTTTTTTTTTTCTTCTTAAGAATCATTAATCTGTATTACTAGAAATAAGGATGTGCACAAGTAATCTGAATTGACACCAATTATTAATAATGTAAAGAATGATTGGTCATGATTGTTACGCAACTTTTTGCAGAATTCAAAATTCAGCAACCACTTTACAATAACGAGTCAAATAGGGACCTCCTTTTTTGTTGCAATTGGAACATAATTTTCAGCAGCATTCAGCACAGATAAGAACACCCATCCATTTACTCTAGAGAGAGTGCAAATGGATGCAACAGACCTCTGTGTCCTGAGACAGGCTCTTTAAAAGAAAAAAACATTGATTTAGTATCAATTCATATGTGTATAGCCTTCTGTATAAGGACAAATAAGTCACCTAGTGGGTGATGGCATTACAAAAAAAAAAAAACATTCCAGCCACAAAATGACTATTTTGCCTCTTTGCATTGGAGTGATCTATTTTAACCTTAATTCCTATACTAATTGTAATACAAATAATAAAAAATATTACAGGAAAAATATTTTAAGTGGTCATTATTTTACCATAATTATTGCACATAGTATTTAGTACCAAAAGATCTCCTCAAAATATTCAATAAATATTATTGAACTAAACCATAAAACATTTATTTAATTGAAAAATAGTTAAGGTTAAGGTCAACATATATGTGTATGAGTATGACCAATTAGTAAGGAATGCCTGAGGGCTAAATACACACAAAAACATAACATTAATGTTAGCAATGTTGCATCTCCATAACTCTCCATAATAAAATGATACTGTAAATGGGGTTGACGTAATAATCAATGCACTCTATGCTGTCCTGTTCACCAAAAATTGGTGCAAATACCTGCATAGTGAAGCTGTTGTCTATTTAAATGTAGTGACATTGCTGGTTTGTTTGGAACATGATCCATGTTGACTGTGCGCGCTGCTGGGAGATGAACGCATGTTGCAACTGTTTTTCAACGGCTCTGGCTTTAACTGTTATGCCACATTAAGTGTGCCAAAACGCTATTGAATTTCGTATTAAGACTGTTTCATATCAAAAGCAGGTTTGGTAATTTGGCGTGAGATTTACTTGGGCAGCGTGAGACAGAGCCTGAAAGCGTGAGTTCATGTTTATTTGGTTCTATAACTACTAGTAAAGAGGAGAGGGTTGTGTGGAACTTACTGAACGGAAGTTTCTTTCAGGTTTTTTCTTTTCTTTCTCTCCTCCATCTGACCTAAAACACTGTAGTCAACATTTCAAGCTGGAGGAAGATGAACAAACATGGAAGCTTTTCAGATGTACGATTCCTTGCACCCTATAGCCACTGTCAACAACGCGTTGGATCCTTCACTGGAAACCAAAAATAACTCACTCCTGTAAAACATTTTTTTTTTTTTTGCACCTGGGAACAAAAGTCCATGCCTTTTGACTTTCTACTGCATCGGTAGCCATGTTTTATTGAAAGCCCATTTTGCTATCCCTTTAAAGGGATAGTTCATCCAAAAATTATATGCATAATTTACTCGCCCTCAAACCATCCTAAGAAGACTTTCCTCTTGCAGCCAAACACAATAGGAGTTATATAAAACTCTTCTGGCTCTTTCAAGCTTTATAATCCAAGTGAGTAGTAATAGTAGATATTTTGAAGCCCTTTGACGAAAGCAGACATAATGGCCCTGAGCGCTTTCCTCCCGTACTTAAAAGGGCACCACGTGCTGGTCCGAACGGACAACACTGCGGTGGTGGCTTACATAAATCTCCAATGTGGCCAGAAATCATACATCAGATGGTGAAACGCCTCCTTTTATGGGCAAGGCTCAACCTGAGCTCGCTAAGAGCAGCTCATTTACCAGGTATCCTTAATCAAGGGCCTGATATGTTATCCAGGGACAACGTTCCCCCAGGGGAATGGTTGCTTCACCCTCACACGATTTCAGTTAATATGGAGTGTCTTCGGCAGAGCAGAGGTGAACTTGTTCGCCTCAGAAGACGATACTCACTACCCAATATATTTCTCCAAACGCAAGGATGCTCTGGCCCATGCTTGGCCCAGACTCCCTCTGTATGCGTTCCCTCCGGTCACAATGATACCTCAGATAATCAGACGGATAAAGGAGGAAAGATGCACAGTACTTTTAATAGCCCTGCTGTGGATGAGTCAGATATAGTACTCAGATCTGACTCAAATGCTGAACACAGCCCCATTGCCGATACCACTGTGGAAGGACCTCCTCACAAGCGAAAGGGAAAATCTGACATCCCAGATCTGTGCTATGGGCCCTACATCCATGGCCCATCTACGGCTACCAGGGACCTTCCCAAACAAAGACTGTCTAGATGGATAGTTGAGCCTATCGCGCTGGCTTATCAGTCTAAGGGCCTCAATTACCCCATAGGCATCAGAGCACACTCCACGAGAGGTATGGCCTCTTCATGGGCCTGGTATTGTGGTATACCACTGGCTGATATAAAACAGTGAGGCCCAGCCTGCACAGATTAGTTGGATATTCCTGCTTTACAAGCAGGTGTTCTTTCCTTATGACTTATTGTGAAACACACTATATACTTACAAACATACTAATTCAATAAGCCCGACTCTGTCCATCTCCACTACACTTTCATATAAGGCCCGATACTATCTGGCCCACATAAATTTATGGTTTCTCCCTGAGGCCCACCATGGTTGGCTGTCAAAGGGGTTCATTCTCTCCCTACAGTGCTGTAATTATACAGGCCTTAGGTGGGAGATCTAGCACAGCATTTTACATTGGGCCGCCTAGCGTATTAGCTACGCAATACGAGTGATTCTCTCGAAAGGGAACGACTCGGTTATTAACATAACCTCGGTTCCCTGAGAGAAGGGAACAGTGTTGCGTAGTCTGCCCTGCTTGTGCTCGCTCAGTTTAAGAATCGACTGAAGCAACTCACTGAGTCCCTATGGCGTGACACGGTCTTTTATAGACTCGATATACAAATTCAGGCGCATCCGCATTTGAAATAGGCCTATATTTATAAATAGGCCTATTTGACTAATAGTTTTTTATCGACATTTAGAAAATATCGCTAAATGTACTATTACGAAATAATTGCATTTCCATTAACCGATGCGACGAAAACGTTTTTTTTTGTCATTCAAAAAAATGATGCCACATAAGTTTATGTATATCCCAGCCACCAATAGCCATTATTTAATGGAAGGAGACATAGGCCTGTTATTCAAGCATTTATTAAAATTAAAAGAGGGAAATGTTTGAATTTGTATGGTGGTAACGTTTCTTTTAATAAAAAAATAATTTCGTTATTTTGGCTTAATTTCGTTTGTTGAAAATATAAACTGAATTTAGAAATGCTTTTTTAAAAAAAAAAAAAAAAATTGAAATACATTTTTGAAATTAAGACTGCGTTTGGACGGAGAGCAGCGCATGCAAAATAAACCGTTTCCTTAATCGACGGCTCTTGTTATTAAGAGTCTAGCCCTACGCAAATAAAAGTAGACAGTTCTTGCTCTTATCTGTATGGCTAAAAAAGACTCCCCTGTCATTATGGAAAAAATCCATCAGAACGCGTCGCACCTGTGCTTTCATCAGACAGAGGGTTATAGAAAACGTATCCTATATTGAATTGCACCTTAGTGATGGGAAGTTTGGTTCTTTTCCGCGAACGGGTTCTTTTCGGACAGATGCGTTTGAGCGTAAAGAACCGGTGAACCATTTTTTTGATCCGGTTCTTTGAAACGAAATGACGTAATTTCTTTATGACGTAATGACAAGTCTATCACGGGTTGGATAAACAAACACTTTACACATTAAAATGTATAAAGTCAGTAATCATAATATCAATCAGATAAAATATCATCATCTGTTAAGTTTATTTTTACAATCAAGTTTTAAATCTCCAAACACTTACAGGCAGTGATGTACAAGCGAGGATGTTTTACAGTTATAAAATCAATAAATTAGTAAGTGGATCATGGTTTCTGCACTGATGAAGACTATGTTTTGTAATTAAATAAATACGGTTCGCCAAAATTTTCCCCACATTCATGTCCATGCGCGCTCATATCAGTTGAGGTTCGTTCGGTTCAGAGAGACGCGTGCAGTCAGTCGGTCGTTTGACGCATGCTCAGTCAGTATCAGCTCATCGGTTCTCCAATCGGACATGTCCGAAATAAACAGGGTTCTGATTCTTATGATCCGAAAACCGTTGCAACCGATTCTTGACTCGACAACGAGAACTAAATTGAGATTCGAGAACCGCGAGAGCGATTCAAAAGGAGTCGCAATTGCTTCGCCTTAGCTGTAGTTTGAGGCTACATCATTTTTATATTTATATCACCTTGTTTAGAAATTAAATACTCTGATCCTGAAAATAACATGGCTTTATGAAACCAATGTTTAGTTTGGTAGTTGTACAAACTAATGCTTGTTTCCAATGTTTAAAAATAATTAAGTAACAAGCACAACTGCACATTTTTATTGTAATGCTTTTTAGAAAACATTCATATAGAAAAATATATTTGTACAACAATTTCTGAACAGAGTTTGATCTATGTACACATACAGTGTGTGTAAGTGCACTTTTTATGTGTAGGCTATGTGAACACTTTAATATTTTTTTATCAAAACATTGTTTATTTAATACAAACCCAATTTGTGAATGGGTCCTCATTAACTATAATTACTGTAGGCCTACAGGTAGCCTATTTCATAAATTATGATCCCTAACACATCCCGATGCGCAACAAAACTTAACATGCTTTTCGTTCTCTCTTGAAAAATTACACGCATGCTCAGTCAGTATCAGCTCATCGGTTCTCCAGTCGGACATGTCCGAAATAAACAGTTCTCGGTTCAGTGTACTGGTGATCCGATAACCGTTGCAACCGGTTGAAACCGATTCTTGGCCTGTCACAGTTCTCGTTCTCGAGTCGTGTGCGTTCGTTCGTGTGCGCTGCACGCATGCTCTATCATCAGCTTCTGCTCGCTGACGTGCTCAATCTGCTCATCATCAGTTCTCTCTCTCTTACAGTGTCAGTTAAGTCAGTGTATTGTTGGAGTAACTGAATAACTCTGGCATGCTGGTTTATTTCAAGTCAGAGGGACAGTCAGACAGGTAAAAAAGTGAGTGACTTTATAAATTTGTGGATTAGTGCTGCGAACTGTTTCGAACGATTCAGTCCGAATTGGTGAACTGGTTCGACCGGTTCACTAAAAAGAACCGGTTCAAAAGAACGATTCGTTCGCGAACCGGACATCACTATTGCACATCTACAGACTGGTAAAAAGTGAACGGAATAAGTTTTTTTCCCAGGCTGGCCAAGTTAGCGCGGAGGTCTGTGCATCCCGGTAACGTCAGTCCACTCAGAGCGGGTGTTTTCGGCGGCTGGACTGACTGTCACATCTGACCCCAGATCATGTCAACATGCTTATATTTAGCACAAAACATGCGTGATGGTGGCAGTTTTTCTTACCATAGCGGTGGTCTAGGTTTGTGCCGGTGAACGTGACATCCACTCCAGCGGTGATAGAGCGCCAGCTGTGTATAGCACCGGCGGTGGTCGGCCCAAAAGTTTTGAATTTGAATGCTGCTTTACGTGAATATTATGACAGGAGTGAAGCACAATGCTTTATTTACAAAATAAATAATAGGTTCGCAATTAAATGTTACCTCGCAGCCATGGAAACATAACATTAACGTAGGCTATGAAAAATATATGTTCGGTTTGCCTAACTGAGCGTAGTTTAACTGTCTGCCACAAGTTGATCTTGTAATAAAGGTCTCATCGAGGAAAAACACGCTGTATTTTTGTATTCATTTCATTTTTGAATTATAAAAGTTAAACAATTAATTTTACTATAAAAAAATATTAATGATTAATCGATAGTCGATCGTTAATTCTCCCGACGATCGACTAAGAAAATTTAATTGAATGACCATCCCTAATTAGTACAATGCTACAGTCTTTTTGCATGCACGGGGCTAATTATTTGGAAGTAATTTATTGGGCCAATATGTAATGATCAATTTTCAAAATGTTTGCTTCAAAAAGTCTTTTATTAACCCCTGGAGCCGTATTACTTTTATGATGGATGGATGGATGTGCTTTTTTGGGCTTCAAAATCTGTTACCATGTACTCCCATTATAAAGCTTGACAGAGTGAATTTGGCTGAACTATGGCAAAATGTGTTGAAGGAAGGAAAGTCATAAACACCTACGATGACTTGAGGGTGAGTAAATTATGGGATATTTACATTTTTTGGTGAATTAACCCGTTAAGTGTTTTTTCTTAAGCAGGTATTTCGTGAATCTGGCACATGTAGGGTGGTAGGATTTCTGAGACCTTGAACCAATTTATATCCTGAACGCAGAGCTTCAGTGGCAGTTTTAAGAAGCTTAATCACTAATTCTCCATTATTTTTGTAGGGAGGGTAAGTACGGCCATGCTGCATGCTTTGGCCTGCAGCCCGGCTGTTTGCTCCCGAATGGGACCAGGCAAATGGCTGTGGCTGCCATGGTGACTAATTTCAGCAAGGCCACCGCTGATGCTCCTTCCCTGCTGCAGCACGACGAAGTGGAAACGTACTTCCATGAGTTTGGACATGTGATGCACCATATTTGTGCTCAGGTCTGAATTAAGCCTTTCAGTGTCACTTGGGTTGCAACTATTTTGCAGTGTGTGAAGATTAAATATGGGTGTACTTTTGTTTGTTCAGGCTGACTATGCAATGTTTAGCGGGACTCACGTTGAGAGGGATTTCGTGGAGGCTCCATCTCAGATGTTGGAGAACTGGGTCTGGGAAAAGGAGCCATTGCAGCGCATGTCCAAGCACTACAAAACTGGAAACCCCATTCCAGAGGAGCTTCTGGACAAACTCATCAAGTCCAGACTTGCTAACACAGGTGACCATGGACAAAACGGACAGAGGTCATTTTCACAAACAAAAACTTGAGCTGATCACCTGATAGCTACAAGTCAACCTGAAATAAAAGCTTGCCCTGTAATTTGTCACACTTTCCTAGTCTTATTTTGAATATTTCCGTGAATCATAAATCCAAAGGGAAATAGTCTTTTGTAAGCTGTTTATTACAATGTTTTAGCACTGTAACCACTTTCCTTTTTGGCCAACATAATTTTCATTCAACCCCTTCCTTACAAAAACCAACTTTATTTTGGTTTGTAACACTTTTCACAATTTAAGCAAGCCCTGTCTTTCGTTTTTTTCTTTCTTGTGAAACTAGGAAATGTGTGAGATTGTTGTAGAAAATATGCTTGCTAAAGCATGTTTCCTGTTTTCCAGGGTTGCTTAACTTGAGGCAGATTGTTCTTGCTAAGGTGGACCAGGCTTTGCACACGAAGAATGGGATCGATGCTGCTGAGGAGTATGCTAAACTCTGCCTAGACATCCTGGGTATTCCTGCTTCACCAGGTAAAATAAGATTTGGGTCTCGGCTAGTACTGGGCTGTAAACCGATTTCAGTTTTGTGACCGATATGTATTTTTCAATTACCGCCATACTGGTGTGTAGCCTTCTTTATCTACTCAATGGCATTTAAGAGCACTTGTGTATAGAGAGCAGTCCTCTATTAAATGCATATCCTTCTTACACTAATGGTAATTACTTTATAACACCACAATAAATAACTCACAAAACTTAACTCTTTAATACTGCAAATACCACGTAGAGCTATATGATTTTCACAATGCAGAATCCAGTCACAAATGGTGTTTACTCCATAAAGTGCAAGTTCACAGAATTGGGCAATTTTTGTATGAATGGATCAAAAGTATGGCTGTACAATTAATCAGATATTGAAACAGTCTTATGAGATTTAATATTCAGACACTAGTCTGATATTGAAATCTGAAGTCTATATGTTTTGCCGTGTCTGTGTGAATGAGCGTGCTAGTTTCGTCTACTAGTACACATAGGGAATGACACTTGCAATGATTTCAGCGCCTGCTGGCTCACTAAGAGGACACATGAACTTCAGCTTTAGAGTTGCAGTCGCTTAATGAACATTTCACATTTCTAATTTAATTTGATAAAACTATCGACATTTGTCGCAACATATACAAACAGGAAATCAAAGGTCTTCACAACAACCCGTCAAAATAAAATTTCAGTATAACGTGAAATAACATATACAGTCCCTGACAAAAGTCTTGTCGCTTGTGTACAAATTGAACTGAAGTGCCGCTGAAATATATTTCTTATCAAGATTTTTTTACAAGAAATGGCTCATTTTAATCCCTACAGCTTTTGTAATAATGTTTCAGTGCAAAATGAAAATGCAAAAATTCACTCAATCGTTACCAAGCTGTGAATATTAGAATATTTTTGACAAAGACATAAGTGTTGTCGCCTTGTCAAAGGAGCTTCACTCGTGACTAATAATGGATCAATTAGATCTCAGGTGTGTATAAAAAGAACCCTAGTACACTAGACCTTCACATCAACTGCAACTAGACAGCAAACATGCCTAAGATTCACCCAAAGACCAAAGAGGCTGAAAACCAGATCCACTGCTGATGTGGCAGACACCTTCAAAGTGTCTCAGCGTCAAGTACAGAGGGTAAAAAAAAGATTTGAAGAGACGTTTATGACAACCCCAGGTCAGGCAGACCCTGCAAGACAACTGCTCGAGAGGACCTAAGGCCAGCCCATTTTCCACTGCAGCAGAGCTCCACGAGACCTTGTCACCTGAAGTCCCTGTGTCAACCAGAACAGTTTGTCGGATTCTGTCTCGAAATGGCGTCCATGGTCGAATCAGTGCCCAGAAGCCAGCACTAAACAAAAGACAATTGAAAAACCGTGTGGCATTTGCCAAAGCCCACAGCCTGCTAAAAGGATGGACGCTGGAAAAGTGGCAGAAGGTGGATTTTTCAGATGAATCTTCTGTTGAAATACACCACAGTCGCCGCAAATATTGCAGGAGGCCTACTGGAGCCCGCATGGATCTGAGATTCACCCAGAAAACAGTGAAGTTTGGTGGCAGGAAAATTAATTGTTCATGAGTTACATCTAGTATGGGGGTGTGCAAGAGATCTGCAGGGTGGAAGGCAACTTCAATAGTCTAAACTACCAAGAAATCTTATACCTCTTATATTCCCAACCATAAAAGAGGCCAAATTCTGCAGCTAGATGGTGCTCCATAGCATTCTTCCATCTCCACATCAAAGTTCCTCAAGGCGAAGAAGATCAAGATGCTCCAGGATTGGCCAGCCCAGTCACCAGACATGAACATCTTTGAGCATATGTGGGGTAGGATGAAAGAGGAAGCATGGAAGACGAAACCAAAGAATATTGATGAACTCTGTGAGGCATGCAAGACTGCTTTCTTTGCTGTTCCTGATGACTTCATCAATAAATTGTATGAGTCCTTGCCAAACCGCATGGATTAGGGTTGGGCGATGTCCCCTAAATTGGCAGTTGACGATGTTTACAGTAAAACATTGCGATGGACGATGATATAAATCGTTTTTTTGTTTGTTTTTTAAATAAAAAAATATAATTTACTATATCTGTATTTTACTATCTCTTTACATGAATACTATTTTCTATTTCGTTATTTTGCTAACCCAAATAAGGACTCGCGCTAGGTTGCACGTGAGGGGAAACAAAGTAAAGAGTTGACCACTTTTTATTTTAATATACCTCCTTACATAAATACTATTTTCTATTTAAAACTATAATTTCGTTCTTATCCCCGTGTTTTGTAGGTGAATGCTGTTGTACGTGAATATATTACCACAGGACAGAAGCACAAATAATTGTTTTCAAAGGAAATAAATTCGCAGTTACATCGCAGCCATGAAAACATATGGATTCATGCCGAATGAGAGAGGGAGGCTGAGCCCAATTAAAGATTTGCCAGCTTTTCAAATATGTTTATACCCGATTTTCCGATTTCCGCAAACTTTAACAATAGGCATAACCAAAAGGCTAACAGTTAGTCCATTTTATCCCACTGGACATCACGTTTCTTTTCATAAATCTTCACTCGCGTTACACTAATTTTCGCATTTTGTAAACGTTTCTTCCTTTTGTTTGCTTATAATTAAGTTTATTATAGCCTACCCATTCACATGCTTTACTGTGGTGAAGTAGAAAAAAACAATGTTAAACGAATACCTTTTACTTCCAATTTTATTTAACACAGTTTGTTCTTATTAGACTTGGCGCGTCAAGTTTATTTGAATAGCGCAATTCACGCACACACACACACCAGCGATTTTAATTTAGTTTTCTCTGGCAGTGCATAATCAAACAGCCTAAATGTCTTGACCCTGTGGAAGATAAAATTCGCTCTTCAGACGTTTTATAACACGTGTTGCTTTGCAACATCAGGAGAAAACATTAAGACAAAGAAATTTCGAGAAGGTGCCTCCAGCTCGTGTCCCACATTCATTTCAAGCATGACGCATCTTTGTGGGGAAATAAAACATGAATGTTTTACAGGCTGTAGTGTGTTGTTTCACTGACAGAAGTGCTAAAATAAACACGCATGCTTATGAAATGGATTATTTAAAAATGTAGGCTATATATCTGGCATAGACTACAGTATTTAAAATAGCATATGCTTTAGTTATACTCTCAATTTAATTTACAGAGCAATTTACCTGCAAAGTTTTTAGTTTAACTATAGATGAGGATTAGTGTGTGTCGCACTCGCAACGGGGGGCGTGGCATCACGATGGTGGCGCTCCATCGTGATGTCGGTCAGCCATCACGATGGACGATGATATCGTCCATCGGCACAACCTTAGCATGGATGCAGTCCTTCAAGCTCATGGAAGTCATACAAGATATTACATTTGGATCTCACAGCACCACTACTTAATTTGCTGACATATTTTTGTATTTGCAGTAAATTTGTTCAATTTCTGTATAGGCGACAACTTTTGTCTTGCCAAAATTTGACCTTTCTGTCTTGATTAAATGATAAATCTTTTTTTCAGTGAAACTAATTTATTTCAGTGCATTAAACATCATTTGGGAGGGTTTTAGCTTTTCATATGAGCTCTTTCCAACACCAATTGTTTAATTAAAAATCAGGTTAATATCAGGTGTTTCTACAAAATAGATAAGCGATATGACTTTTGTCAGGGACCGTACAGTGGGTACGGAAAGTATTCAGACCGCCTTACATTTTTCACCCTGTTATATTGCAGCCATTTGCTAAAATCATTTGTTCTTTTTTTCCCCTCATTAATGTACACACGGCACCCCATATTGACTGAAAAACACAGGACCAAGCGATATTTCAGTTTTTAATAAATTCTAAGTATTCAGACCCTTTGCTTAGTATTTAGGAGAAGCACTCTTTTGATCTAATACAGCCATGAGTCTTTTTGGGAAAGATGCAGTTTTTCACACCTGGATTTGGGGATCATCTGCCATTCTTCCTTGCAGATCCTCTCCAGTTCTGTCAGGTCAGATGGTAAGCGCTGGTGGACAGCCATTTTCAGGTCTCTTCAGAGATGCTGAATTGGCCCAGTCTGAGGTTTTAACCTTCTTCAGACCTCTCTTCGTCCAGGATATCCCTGTACTTGGCCGCATTCATCTTTCCCTCGATTGCAACCAGTTGTCCTGTCCCTGCAGCTGAAACACCCCCACAGCATGATGCTGCCACCACCATGCTTCATTGTCGGGATTGTATTGGACAGGTGATGAGCAGTGCCTGGTTTTCTCCATGCATACCGCTTAGAATTAAGGCCAAAAAGTACTATCTTGGTCTCATCAGACCAGATAATCTTTTTTCACCATCTTTGAGTCCTTCAGGTGTTTTTTTTTTTTAATTTTTTTTTTTTTATTATTTTTTTAGCAAACTCCATGTGGGCTTTCATGTGTCTTGCACTGAGGAGAGTCTTCCATTGGGCCACTCTGCCTTAAAGCCCCGACTGGTGGAGGGCTGCAGTGATGGTTGACTTTTTACAACTTTCTCCCATCTCCCGACTGCATCTCTGGAGCTCAGCCACAGTGATCTTTGGGTTCTTCTTTACCTCTCACCAAGGCTCTTTTCCCCCGATAGCTCATTTTGTCTTTGTGGCCAGCTCTAGGAAGGGTTCTGGTTGTCCCAAACGTCTTCCATTTTAGGATTATCGAGGCCACTGTGCTCTTAGGAACCTTAAGTGCAGCAGAATTTTTTTTTTGTAACCATGGCCAGATCTGTGCCTAACCACAATTCTGTCTCTGAGCTCTTCAGGCAGTTCCTTTTGACCTCATGATTCTAATGTGCTCTGACATGCTCTGTAAGCTGTAAGGTCTTATATAGACAGGTGTGTGACTTTCCTAATCAAGTCCAATCAGTATAATCAAACACAGCTGGACTCAACCGAAGGTGTAGAACCATCTCAAGGATGAAGAGGGGGGAGAAATGGACAGCACCTGAGTTAAATATGAGTGTCACTGCAAAGGGTCTGAATACTTAGGACCATGTGACATTTCAGGTTTTCTTTTTCAATAAATCTGCAAAAATGTCAACAATTGTGTTTTTCTGTCAAAATGGTGTGCTGTGTGTACATTAATGAGAAAAAAGAACTTAAATGATTTTTGCAAATGGCTGCAATTTAACAAAGAGTGAAAAATGTAAGGGGGTCTGAATACTTTCCGTACCCACTGTATATTACTATTGTACGTTAGTGTACTTTGATAAATAAGCAAATAAATAATACCATTTGTTGAAACCAACACAAACTCAAAGGTCTTCATCCCAACCCTGGCAAAATAAATGTTCTGTCTACCTTGAAATTACACAGTGCACAGTAAATCTGCTATTAATAATAATAATATTATGATTTATTAATATTCATTTTGTTTTTGGTTGAAAGAAGTCAGTCATATAAACCTAGGATGGCTTTTATAAACTTTACACAGTAAATTTACACCTATTGCAAAATTGGCTTTTGCATTCAGTACTTTCTAAATGTAAATCTGAAAGTAGCAGTTATTTTTATTCCTTTTATTTTATATAGGGACAAACATGCCTGCCACCTTCAGTCACCTGGCAGGAGGATATGATGCTCAGTACTACGGTTACCTGTGGAGTGAAGTCTTTTCCATGGACATGTTCTACACCCGTTTCAAACAAGAAGGCATCATGGACCCTAAGGTTAGCTTAACTTGCAGTGCTTGTGAGTCCTCTGCATAAATATACCTTTTGTATGTCTACTCATGAGTCTGTGTTGTTAAACAGGTGGGTCTGGACTACAGGAAGTGTGTTCTGAAACCTGGAGGCTCTGAGGATGCTGCTGACATGCTGAAGAAGTTCTTGGGAAGAGAACCCAAGCAGGATGCATTCCTCCTGAGCAAAGGACTCACGGTTAAGGCTAATGCTAAGCTGTTAAAGTCTCAGATTGATACCTCCTTAAAAACAAAAAAACAAAACAAAAGCTAATTCAGTTATCACATTTCTTCCAATTCTGCATTTGTGTAAAAAGCTTTAACACTATGGATGTTTGACGCATTGTTTTAAATGTGAAAATTGTATTGAAATGTGACCCCCAAAAAAAAAAAAATTTCAATGACACTCTTGTTGTGTTTTAACTTTTCTATGAAGCTTAATGAATTCCCTGTGGAAAATGCCGGGGAACTGCTTCAGTGCACTCATAACACATAATTTGGCTGATGTCATGTACGGAATACCAGTAACACGATTCATAACAGGTCATTAGCAAAACATTCACTTAATATTGGGTGAATTTCGCCAGAAGAAAAGGAAAGTTATAAGAACAAGAAATTCTATTTTGCTTAAAGAATAAGACATTAAGCACATTTATGGTATTGTGTGTGTAAGATGTCACTGATTCTTGAGATAAAGGACAAAACATGTTTTAGACATAAAAACTAAATGGCAAGATTTACTATTTACTATAAACTTCTCAAAATGGCAAGGTTTAAGATTTACAGAAACTATTTACAAAGACTATTTACAAAAACTTTTACACTCCGATGGAGTTGACATGTTAAGGCTGTTAGCGCAGAGACTTCAGTATTGTTTATTTAAAATATATAATTGTGTCCTGCTGTGAGAGCCACAATGAGCAGGAAGTAGTAAGTGCTCCAGAGTTAAAGCTGCCCATGATTCTGCCTGATTTATTCAGAATTATACAAAATCCTGACTGAGTTGACACAAAGTGAGGACTTTGTTAGCTATTTTTTTAACTTTTGTAGCTATTTTTTAATGGAAAATATAATTCAATATTTACTAGTTGCATTGTTTGATATCTTAAAGATCTGCCGTTTAATGTAACTTTGTATTTTTTTTATTTGTTGCATTTTTAATCACTTTGTTTGGCAGTTTTACATTGTGACTTAATGCTGAGGGCAGGTTAGATTACATGCGTTTCCAAGTATAGAGTGGAAAGAACTTAAAGAAATTAATTTATTCAGCAAGGATGCATTAAATTAAGCAAGAGGATAGACATTTATGTTTCAAAAGCTTTATATTTTAGATAAATGCTGTTCTTTTGAACTTTCTATTCATTAAATACTCCTGAAAAAAAAAGAAAATTGTACACAACTGTTTTCAACATTGATAATAATCATAAATGTTTTTTTAGCAGCAAATCGGCATATTAGAATGATTTCTGAAGGATCATGTGACTAAAGACTGGAGTAATGACGCTGAAAATTCAGCTTTGAACCCCATTTTTGCCTTAACTTACAAAAACTAAATCTAGAAATGGTAGATGTTGTAGATTGTAGATAAATTGTAGATGTTGTTAGATGTTGTAGAAATTGTTAAATGTAAATTGTAGCTTAGTTATAATTACTATATGAACTATGTGCCTGTAAGATGTGAGAAAAAAGGATAGATAGATGATAGATAGATAGATAGAACATGTTATATAACATTTATATATAATGGTAGTGTTGTACTGCCTGTCATATATGAATAATTAAATAAAAAAAAAAAATTCTTACAAAAAAATGCAGCTTCTCAACTAAAGAAAGAATCTCAACTAAAATAATATCAATCTTTTTCTAATGTAATATTGAAAAAAAAATTGTGTAAGAAATTAAAAGATCTTTTTGTTTTTCATGTTAACATATTACATAAATTGCACAATTTTGCCTGGGGCAAAGTAAGTTTTGATCATGATTCAAAGCATCATCCTAACTCCTGATTCCTTGGTGAGCGTAGACTTGGGTTATTCTCTCTTGGGAAGGGTTCTGGGCACATTAGAGAGGCTAGTAACAAACATCACAGAGTAACAATTAACAGATTCAGAGCAATAAAATCACCTGCTCCTGTGGGTGCATGCTCAGTTTAGCAGGTTCACATCAATACTTGTCATTTAAAACCATATTATAATTATTTGTAAATAGGCTAAATGATTCCAAAGATCTTTGACTCATAATCAGAAATGAAAAGCAACAGTAAATGCATTTATACACTTTAGGTTAATTAAACGTGTGGCAGCTGCTCATGGTCTCCAGGGTCTGAGCTCTGCTGCAGGCGGCGGGTCGTAAACATTGTGTCTCTCTCGGCCTTCCTGATCTCAGTGGATAAAATGACGGATACAGAGGAGAACAAACAAATGTGCTAGAGTGCTTCGCAACAGAGCTGTTTTCTTTTCCTTATAGTGGAATAAAATGCATTTTTTCTTCTAGGAGCTCAGTTAATATTCGGCTTTCAGATCTATTCTTTTCAAACTAAGCAGTGATGCTCTGTAGTTCTGGAGCTCATTATTCAATGCTGTAGATTTTTTTGGAGGATCACTTAAGATTTGGGTGGGTTATGAGGACAGGAACGTAGGGGATCATACTCTGGATTTTTTGAGTTTTTTTGGTCAGGATGGCTATGGTGGAGATGAGCGAAACTCTTGGATTGGAGGCTCTACGGGGACAGGGCGCTGATTCTCTTCAACCTGTTTCCAGAATGGTGCGGGTGTTCATCAGCTCCACACACTCAGGTAAGGCTTGCATTGCTTGTTTTAGTCGCCTTAACTCTGTTTGTTTCTAATAATTGTGTGTGGGGAAAATAAATATAATTAGGAAATAAATGTTTTTCTCCAATGCATGTTATCTACACTTTCAATTGTTTTACTTCAATGAAAGGTTCATTTTTTTTTTTATGAAAGATCAAAAGGATAAACAATGCAGATTTATTGTCACATCCACCGTTGCTCATTTTTACCAAAGGCGTCAATATTAGTGGAGGGCACTAGGGGATCACAGGGCACAACCAAATGCGGGGTTAATTGTAACACGCATGGTTTAACACTTTCCACACATGCCAGCATGGCGAAACTTTGTGTATTTACTAGTCTAGTATAACACTAAATAGAGAAAAAAATGTACCATAGCAAAAGTAAATTTCTTAAAGTTTATTTTTCATCTGTTTTTTATTTTATTTATTTATTTATTATTTTAAAAAAGACATATCTGATATTATTGTAATCTTATATCTGTTATTTAACAGTTGAGATCATTCTTTAATGCTGATCTGACCAGCAGAAGAAACGAGCCCTGGTTTAAATCCCAGTTGTGCAGATGGGGTGTGTTGTAACACTGCGTTACAATGAGCTCCTATTAGAAATATGCTATTATATTCTATACTTTTATGAATTCTTTCGAGAAACCATGAGAAAAAGGGTAAATAAGGACTGAGAGTCAATGTTCAGAAATTATTCATTATTATTGTTTTAACCATGCTGTATAGCTGTATCTAGCGACGTGTTTGAAAAAAGATATTTTTAATGAAAAAAACACCATTATTTTATTTTAAAAAGTTAATAATTGTATTTTATTGACACAATATTTTTATATTTTTAAATTTACATTTTTATTATTATATCAGATAACATTTTAAGCTGTCATTTGTTCATGTTACAATTTACCCCACCTATGGGGCATGTTGTCACATTTCACTTCCATTCTTTCGGGGTAAATCAATAAAAAAATATACACTGTATTAATGAAACAAAACCACATGATTGTACTAGACATGTGGGAAATTAATGTGGGAAAAAATAAATACTCTGAACCCCAAGTGGATTTACACAAACTGAGACAGTCAAAAAGCGTTAGATTGTGCCCCACTCTCCCCTATATACTTTCTCACTTCTTATCGGCACATAATGTTTATGTATAATAATTATAACTTAGCTACAATAGTTCTACATTTAGTTTTTGTAAGTTAAGGCAAAGATAGTTTTTGTAGTATTATTTAAAGATACACTGTGTAACTTTTTTAGTTTATTCTTAGCTAAAAACATTTAGTTCTTTCAAAAATATATGTGCTCATTAATGAATATTTACTTCTTTCAAGTAATAAAGTATTCTCGTAAGTTTATAATATACCATTGAAAATACATACGGGTGAGGGTTCACATGCCGGTCGCCATGTTGCCCCTCCGTCTTGAAAGAACATTAGCCAAAGAGGGACATACCCGTAAATTCAAGCTTCGCCTTTCCCATTTTAACACTCGATGGCACCGTGTCGAATGTGAAGAGTATGAACGTTGCCTTACGCTAGTGATGTCGCATAATATACAGAATAACGATAGCACTGATAAAAATTACTTATAATAGTTTTCTAAAGTAACTGAAGGAACACTCATGGACAAGGTCGAACTGGAAGCCATGTTAATCTTGGACTAAATCGGCCACCATAGGAGTTAAAACTAAATCGGAATTGAGAGGAACAGAAACTAATATTCCTGGATGGTCATATACCTTTTCACCACTAGATGGGGGAAAATATCACACAGTGTAGCTTTAAATATTAAAATAATCCTGAACAATCATGTTAGTTATAATACATAACTAATTGCACCTGACAATCAATATCCTACATAATCCCACTGGTTTTGTAAAACACATTTTAATAGTGTAATGACTGTGTAATAAGCGAGATAATGTACATTATTAAATATAACAAAATTAACTCCTTCAGGGCCTGCCATTAATAAACTACATTTTTATTTGACAGACATGAAAAATGAGAGAAATGCATTCTGGGAGAAGGCCTATTCTGCGTTGCAGGCCCACTGCCAAAGTTTGGGTCTGGTCTTTGAGGTTTGTGTTGAAAATGTAGTTTAATTCTGGTGGGAATGCTTTATTTATAATTATTTAACTTTTTTTTTTAACTAAACAAATTGACTGGTCAAAGAGCATAATATTTCTTTTGGCTTGTTATTGTAAATTTTGTTTGGTTTTTCTCACAGTTAGTGGATCTCAGATGCGGAGTGCGTGACATCCTCACAGCTGATCATTTGATAATGGAACTGTGCATTAAAGAAATTAAAACCTGTCAGAGAATATCAGATGGGCCGACTTTTATTGTAAGTGACTCACAATAAACATTATTACATTTTATTTAGGTCACCAAGCTTGTTTTGGTTCTCATTTAAAATCCTCAAGCGTAAGTGTAATTCTGTATCTCTGCATTGTTTGTTTTTGTCAGGCTCTGCTCGGTAATCAGTACGGCCATCGCCCCATCCCACACCTTATACCAGAGACAGAGTTTGAGTCGCTGGTATCAAAACTTTCCAAAGATTCAGAGAGTTTAACGCTCCTTAACCAATGGTTCTCCAAAGACAGTAACTCAGTCCCACCCACATATATCCTCCAGCCAATCACAGCTCACTATCCTCATTACAGTGACAAGGGATCTGAGGGTGGAAAGTTGCATGATAATGATGTCATATCCTGGAATCTGACAGAGTCAAGACTGCTGCAGGCTCTCCGCACTGCTGCCCAACAGGCTGAGAGAGATGGGGATATCAGTGTGGAACACAAGCACAGGTTTTTCAAATCTGGTGAGATATGATAACTTTCCACGAATATGGTGCTGAATTCGTCAATTTTTTGTAATTCCAGACCTGTATAACTGACTGACTTAAGTACGCACACACACACACACACACACACACACACACAAAAAACACACACACTTCCAAAACATCATTGGGCCACACTGACGTTGTATAAAAATTGTATAAACCAGGGGTGTCGAACCCTGGTCCTGGAGGGCTATCACCCTGCAGATTTTAGTTGAATCAAACACACCTGAACCAGCTAATCATGGTGTTCAGGGCTGCTTGATAATTACTTTATTATAGTTTATCTAACAATTCTAAAAACAACACATTTTAACTTATAATTATTATGAAATGCGAACCAATACCATATTTATGAAAATAGTCCTCTAAGTTTAATGAGTCCTGTCCTAGTTTTTCCTTTTATTTGAATGATTATTGTGTTATTTGCGTATGTTTCATAGTCTTAGAGTATGAAATGGAGCACGGCTTTCTCAAGACTCAAAGGGATGCATCAGCGGTGCTGTTTATCCGTGAACTGCCTCGACTTAGTAAAAGAGACTGCAAGAAAAACTTTGCAAAGTTTCTTCTGGACGTTACAGCCGACGGCTTGCTTGACACAGAAGCCCGGGAGCTCTTGGCCGACCTGAAGCAACGCATCTGTAATACAGGTCGGCTCCAACCTCTCTGCATGGAGCTCAGCAAAGGAGCTATGGACCCGAGCCGCAAAGAACACAAGGAATATCTGGGAAAACTGTGTGAGCAGGTAACATCTCAAATGAAGGAACTAATCAGCAGGAGCATTCTGAAAACTTCAGAAGGTTCTAACACAGTACATCCAGGATGGTCCTGGTTGAAACAGGAGCTCTTTCATCACGCCATGCTGAGTGAGGAGAAGTGTTCTGTGTTTAAAGGGAGGGACAGCATTCTGGGAAAGATCTGCATCACCATGTGGGAGTCCAATAATGCTTGCCATGAACCTCTTCTGGTTCATGGACCTTCAGGGGTTGGTAAAACAGCGCTGCTTTGCAAACTGGCGCAGGAAATGCGAGGTGTTGTGGATCATCGGGGAGTTGTGGTGCTGAGGTTGCTGGGAACATCTCCACTCAGCACAGATGTTGACTCTGTTCTCAGAGGTGTATGTCTTCAAGTGTGTGGAGCTTCAGGGTTGCAGTTCCCCCACCCACATATTGCCAACACGCATGAAGAGCTAGTCCGGTTTTTCCATTTCATGTTGGAAGACGTGTCAAAACAAGGAGACACGCTCCTACTCATTCTAGACTCAGTGGACCAGCTGTTAGAGGCAAACAAACCCCATAAACTAGACTGGATACCTAAAGCGATCCCACCTAATGTACATATTGTGCTCTCTACTTCTGATGACTGTGCTGAGAAATGTAAATCTTTGGTTTCAACAGAGCAAAACATATTTAGAGTGGAACTTTTCAAAGACGATCAAGGGAAAGACATCATTGATGCCTACATGAGCGCAGCTGGACGCAAGCTGACCTCAGAACAGTTGGACACCATCTTACACAGCTTCCAGCAAAGCGGAAGCCCTTTGCATCTGAAACTCATACTAGACATTGCTAAACAGTGGTCTTCCTGGACCTCCATGTCTAGTGTTCACCTGGGCATCTCTGCACAGGAAGTGATGACCCAGTTTTTGCAATCACTTGAGGAGAATCATGGGAAGAAGCTAGTTAGTCATGCTTTGATCTTCATATTGATATCAAGGTAAGTCATATTTTGTTTTGTTGGTGTAGCAAGACCCAATATGTTAACTTTTTGACAATAGATGAGGATGCTTTAATTTGATATAATGGCGCCTTTACACTGCCGTGCTGTCTCACCTCCAAATTAGATTGCATAAAATATGTTAAAAAAATGCAAAAGTAGCATCAGAACCACCTTCAGTTCTACTGTTGTCATGACAGGCAGTATGCATTCATGTATGTGGCTGTGCACAAGAATCAGCTTGTGACCATGTCATAGATTGTTTCTTGTGATTGTAATTCCTGTGTAAGGTTGTGCACCATTCAAAATGAAAACATTTAAAAAGTAATACGTTTTTTTTTGTTAAATTAATGGTTTTCGTTTTCGTTAACTAAAGCCCCATTTCCAGCAGAATTACCCGGAACAATTTGTCCCAGGAACTTTTTTTCTCCCAGACCCATTGCTGTCTGTGTTTCCATTTTGATTTAGTACCATGAAGATTAGTTCTGTGACGTAGGACTGCACGCGACTTCTAGTTCCCACTTGATTTGGTCTTCTGTATATAAACTTAATAAAGCCTGAACCTCATTGTCAGTCCATTGGTCCTATTTTTTAAACTCCATTGTTGATTTGAATAGCAAACAACTCTTAATGCATGCACCGCTTCATATTTTTAGGATGAAATAAAATGCAGCGTGCTCAAGCAATCCACATGTTCAGTGCCCAAGTCCCACCCCCGAAAGTTCCTGAACTTTGAAAAAGTACTACGGCCCTGTCCCAAATGGCACGCTAAGCACTTGTGACCTTCCTCCGGCTCCACACTCTAATGACGTAATGCTTTGAATGTCAGGTAGAAGCCTGCATCAAGGGTGCATTGTGGCCAAGCGCATCTGTCTGAAACCTAAAATGACACATGGTTCACCATATGGTCTGATGCTCTTCACGGGATATGAATGTGGTGGCCATTGTAAGAAAACAAGACCACAAATGTACATGAAGTGTTCCATTTGAGACAGGGCCTACCTCAAGCAGGGACATTTTGAGGAAATTTTTACCTGGAACTTAATTTAGACCTAGGTTCCTGCGGTGAAACACAGAGTACTACTCCAAAGTCCCTAGTTCCTGCGGTGGAAACACAACTTTTAATAACCCTGATTTAAGCAGCCTCTGTGCCATATTAAGAAGTCTGCATGAATGCACTTGTGGTATATTTGCCGCTTAAGATGAGTCAAATACTCGCTTTTATAATTGGCAGATCTATCTCGTATTTTTGACATTTCACACAGTAACAGAATTATTTCCCTTTTACATTTTCAACAGGCATGGACTTTCAGAGGCAGAGTTACAGGATGTCTTGTCGTTAGATAATGATGTTCTGGCCGAGATCTATAAGTACTGGCTTCCTCCAAGCCACACACTCCTGCGATTCCCGTGTCTTCATTGGTCACGTCTCCGGCATGACCTGAGAGCTCATCTGGTGGAGAGATGGGAGGGGGGTGTTATTCTACTGGGTTTTGCTCACAGGTAAAGTTTTGCTTAGATCTTTTTTTTTGCCACCAACATTTTCAAATTTTCTAAACTATAATCAGTCTCATTGAAATGTAATATTTTCTTGCCTGGTGACATAAAAGGAATGGAGAATAAAGGAAAATTTGAGTTTCAAATACACAGCTACTTTGAATGGGATCTACCAGAAGGGGCTAACTGGCCAATGCTAATCAGTCGAACCTTGACAATCTCTTGTCTGCAAGTCGACAACCCTCTAGGAAAAATCCTAGTGCTCCCTATTGCCCAATCTATCACTGTTCTGATCTTAGTCCTTACTTTTTCTTAGGCAGTTCACAGAGCTGGTAAGAAAGAGATATTTGTCACGCAATGTGAAAGCTGACATGCACTCCATCTTCGCCGAGTATTTCACAGGACAGTGGAGTCAAGGGCAGCTCAGGCCTATTCTTCTGCCCTCGCTAACCACACTGCTAAATTCTGACAGAAAGGTATTGTTCAAGGTCACAAAATCAGCATTATGTCAAATGTTTTAGATGTAAGTAACCTGTAAATGTACACATTTTTTGATGGTAAAACATGCTATATTTTCAAGGTACCACCCCAGCCCTTGTGGTTCACTGGAGAAGTTGCCAATTTACGGAAGCTTCATGAACTGCCCTATCACCTCGCTCATGCAGGCAAATGGGACGAGCTACGCCAATCAGTGCTTGGTGAGGTTTGGATAGGTTTACCACTTTAGACATTCTACTAACTCTCGTAACTGCAACTACATGTCAACTAACTCTCATTAGAATAATAGTAGACTGAATTAGACTGTTAGTAGACTGTTAGGTTAAGGTTTGGTGTTTGGGTTCAGGGTAGTAGAATAAGTTGATATGTAGTTTCAAAGTTGCTTATAGTAGTATAGAATGTCTGTTGAGGGACTATTAAAAGTGCTAAAAATCAAAATAAAGAAAACAATATATGGAAAGCAATTTATACTTTCAAGGTGGTGAAGGTCCTTCATGTGCAATCTGCTAGCAAACACATAATTTATTCCACCTGTCTTCTGTTACATGATTTATGTATGCCTGTTAATGCAGCAGTAGCATATCTTACATACTCACAGCAACATGTCTGTGTATCGTTTTGCAGCAACAGTGTAGCAGATCTAGTCCGCTGAGTTCAAATACATTTACATTGTCATATCCATTTACATGCTAAAACCCTTTCCATTGATGAATGATGAATAATATTTGGCCGAAATACAACTATTTGAAAATCTGGAATCTGAGGGTGCAAAAAAACTAAATTTGAGAAAATTGCCTTTAAAGTTGTCCAAATTAAGTCCTTAGCAATGCATATTACTAATAATACACTTTTGATATTTTACAGTAGGAGATTTACAAAATATATTCAAGGAACATGATCTTTACTTAATATCCTATAATGATTTTTGGCATAAAAGAAAAATCGATAATTTTGACCAATGCAATGTATTTTTGGCTATTGCCACAAATATACCTGTGCCACTTATTACTGGGTTTGTGGTCCAGGGTCACATAGCTATATTCAATACATAAATATGTATGAGCCAGACAATTATTGTTCTACTAAAAGAACACTGAATAACACATTTAGATTTTTGCTAGGTTGTGTACTATCCTTTGGTAATATTTTAACAAAAGTCCTCATAAATTTAGTCAATAGTTATTTATTTTACTTGTAATAAAGTATGCAATTTACTTGTAATATAATAGACATGCACATAATGCAAAATTTCACAGGTGTCTTATTTCATCTGATGATAAAATAAAATAAAAAGAAAATAAAGAAAAAGAAAAAGCCAAATCTATTGTATATTCTCTCAGTTTTCCCTATATAAATGCATAGGTTTACTATAATGTCTACATATGGTAACCAATTACCCATGTAAATCTAATCCCCATTAAATGACTGATAACTGTTGTTTGTTTTGATGGTTTTGTAAACTTTAAATATATGAAAAAATAACTTTGCATTTATTCTCACAGGCAGTCTGGATTGGTTGTGTTGTAAAACTCTGCAGTGTGGCGTGAGCTGTGTTATTCAGGACCTGTTGCTTTGCACTGACCTCATAGACTGTCCAGAGATACAAATGCTGAAAGAGACATTTCTGCTGCTTAAGCCCTCATTCGATCTTAGCGATGGCCATGTGGGTAAGTATTGGACTTCTGTAAGGCGGTGTTCAACCAATGATATTTTTTAATATATTGAAATAAGAATCTACGTGTAAGGCAATATTAAGCGTTTAAAAAAACAAAAAACATTGGGTTTCATGTTTTCATGACACTGAAATTGGAGTTTTGTAGCTCTCAGTTTATGTTAGCTTAGAGGTCATCTAGAGGAAAGAAAACTGTTGTTACACCCTTCATCTTAAAATTGAATAAGTCAAAGTTTATACATTGCTTCTGCATGATCAATAGGCTTTTTTATTTTATAGAATTCAAATTGAATTATTTGTTATTTTATTGTTAACTACATTTAAGAATATTAAATACTGAAGTTTAAATATGGCTATTCATTTGTCAGTTTTTAGAGCACTCTTCAAAAAGATAAGATATATTATGAAGACAAAAGAAGATATGTCGGTAACCAAACAGCTGATGGGCCCATGACTTCCATAATATTATTTTCCATATTAGAGAAAGTCAGTAAGGCCCATCGACTGTTACCAACATTCTTCAAAATATCATCTTTTGTGTTCAGCAGAAGAAAGAAATTCATACAGGTTTGAAACAACTTGAGGGTAAATGATGACAGATTTTTCATTTTTGAGTGTACTATCACCTTAAATCCTCCATAAATATTAGTATGAGAGTTCCTTTATTTAGTCGCAGGAAAACCAATCACACCAATTCATCATCCTTCCACATTCCATTTACATATTATGGGCAGTTCAAGAAACATATAAAACATAATTTGAAACAATGTAACTGTATTTTTTTTACTTGATCAATTCCTTTATCTCACTCTTTTATAAGATCCCTCACTTTTGGTCACTGAGATCTTCACCAGGCTGCAGGGCCTTGCTGATCTCTACCCCTCTATGATTGGTCAGCTGTGTTCTCAGTGCATGGACTGGTTTGGATCCTGTACTGACCCAGTGCTTGTGCCCAAATGCAGCTTCTTTCAGGCCCCTGGGGGCCCCCTAAAGAGCACCCTCACTGGGTTCACTAAAGGTGACACCATATAAAGGAGCTCAATCTTGCTTTTTTTTTTTTAAAAGTAAAACTAAGTCGATTTGCAATAGCTTGTCTGGAAAGTTTAATGTGATTTCTTAGCATCACATGTGTTTTCTTGACTTTTTAAGGGGTAAAGGCTGTCGTGCTATGCTCAAAGAGGGAGCTGCTGGTAGCGGGTTCAGAGGATGGGCTGATCATAGTCTGGAGTTTAAGAAATCTACAGACTCTTCATACTCTTACTGGACACACGGGTAGGTTTTTAGCAATTTAGAAAACAAGGGCGTAGCTTTGACATACTTGATTCCAAGCAAAATCTATAATGAAGTGAGGAAATCTGGGCTCAACTTTTTTTATTTTAGGGATCCCCTAATATTTTAAATTAACATTTCAAATATTTAACGACACTTTTGCATATTCACGGTTGTATGATGCCGGTTAATGGTCACACAACAACCATCCAAGTGATTAGATAAAATATTTAACCATTTTTTAAGTGCTTTATTTTGACTTTGTAGCTGCTGGACTGAAACCTGTATCAGTCCACATAACATTCACACTGGTGTTTTAGGAATAATAATATTATTTTTTATACGTTTTTATTAATTATTATTTTAGCTAATTACAAAAATATATAGAAAAAGAAAAAAAAATATTATGGTTGTAAATTACAATTATACTGTAAAATAATAATTGAAAATTCTTCTAGAAGCGCATTTGTGAGGTCAGACACTGATGTTGGAAGAGAAGGCCTGGCTCGCAGTCTCCGCTCTAATTCATCCCAAAGGTGTTCTATCGGGTTGTGCAAGCCAATTAAGTTCCTCTACAGCAAACTTGCTCATTTATGTCTTTATAGACCTTTTGTTCCCACAATGTTGAGAGCATTAAATTGTCCAAAATGTCTTGGTATGCTGAGCATTAAGAGTTCCTTTCACTGGAGTTTAGGGGCCAAGCTCAACCCCTAAAAAACAACCGCACACCATAATCCCCCCTCCACCAAACTTTACACTTGGCACAATGCAGTCAGAGAAGTACCGTTCTCCTGGCAACTGCCAAACCAAGACTCATCCATCGGATTTCCAGACAGAGAAGCATGATTCTTCACTCCAGAGAACACGTCTCTACTGCTCTAGAGTCCAGTGGTGGCTTGCTTTACACCACTGGATCCGATGCTTTCTTTCACAAATGTTTGTAGAAGTAATCTGCATGCCTAAGTGCTTGATTTTATACCCCATGTGGCCATGGAAGTGATTAGAACACCTAATTAAATGATTTGGAGGGGTGCTCCGATACTTTTGGCAATATAGTGTATCTTAACGTTTTTCAAACGTTCAAACTCTTTAAGCTTCAAACATTTCAAATTCTCAGGCTTTTATTTGAGCAAAATACCACTGAAATGCTGTCAACAAAACTTCTATCAATAAAAATGTTGGAAAAAATTTATAAATAAAGTGAACCTAATGCACATTGTGTTCCAAAATGCAAATTAATTTTGCTGCACATGCAGTTTGTTAATAATGCTCTAGTGAACACTGTTCAAGTATATGACAACATAAACACTTTTGGTTTAGTCTTGATCTTTAATTTCTCTTTCTCTGTGTAGCGGGGGTGCTGTCTCTGAAGATGATGGATAAAACCAATAACTGTCTGTCTACCGCAGTCGATGGCACACTAAGAAAATGGTGTCTGATAAGTGGACAACAGCTTTTCTGCATCACTGATGCAGTGTCTGTCCAAACACACACCCCTGCACATGTCTATTTGATTGAA
Source organism: Gobiocypris rarus (assembly GCA_023029165.1). NCBI lineage: Eukaryota > Metazoa > Chordata > Actinopteri > Cypriniformes > Gobionidae > Gobiocypris > Gobiocypris rarus. Next base: position 26,539,970 of record CM040931.1, on the reverse strand, counting down.
GAAAGGAAGATTATCATAACCAACCCAAGCAGCCTAGTATGGAAATATTATATTTTTTTTCTTCTTAAAGGAACAGTTTATACTAAAATGAAAATTATGTCATTATTAACTCTCTCCCTCACAACGTACCTATCCTGTCATTATTTCTGTGTAATAGTTATAAAGTATTTTTGGAATTAGAAAGAATCTCCATGTGGATTTTTTTATACCTTACATTCTTCTCTAGAAAACAGATGTGAGAAGGTGGTGTAATAAAGTCAATAGTGACAGATTTTCATTTTAATCATTGATTCGTTCTTTTAGTAATTGATATAACTATGTTGAATGTTGTTTACAGTTTCTCGTTCCCATTCTTTCATGTATAGGTTAAAGCTTGGCACTTGGACACAGCCGAGCTCCTGTATGAGGTGACTGCAGGGGTTTCTGTTCTTGGTGTTGTGGGAGATACCGTAGCATGCATATGCAGTGAGGGAGCACTCTGTTTTTATGACATATCCACTGGCGTGCAGAATTCCCAGACCCCCCTACCCTGCTATGCTGGACACCATAATATCACCTGTTCTCTGGCGCTGACCAAATGCGCCAAGATACTCATTGCTTTTGGGGAAGGCCGTCTACATTCGGTATGTACCTTGTTTCAGTAAAGACTGAGCAAAATGTAGAATTTCAGCTTTATTCGAAGGTGTTTGTGTGTGTGCAGGTATGGAGCCATGGAATTGAGTCTGTGGTTGATCTTCCCACTCCAGCTTTGTTCCTCAGAAAATCTGAGGATGAAAAACTGCTGTTTGCAGGTGCCTTCACACGTGTCATTGTCTCTTGAAGTGTGCTTCAATAATATTACACTGCTTCCGATCACCCCCACCCACATTCTTCCATTAATCAGCCATTTTCATTCGTCAAACCAGAATGTTGGGTTACTTAAAGTCCTCCTGTAGTCAATAATTTTATCCCTTAAAGAGCACCTATTATGGCATTTAAAATGTTTCAAATATTGTTTTAGAGGTCCCCAACAACAGTTTTGCATGCATGCAATGACAAAAAATACTTTAGTTTTCTTATAATATGCATTTATTTTTACCTGTTTTGACAGCGATTCTCAAATTATTTACGTGACGCTAATCTGCGGTGATTGGTCTGATGACCCAGTCAGTTGTGATTGGTATAGTCTGTGCAGATATTTTCGGAAACGGAACACCCATCACCATAAATGGTTTTCGGTTTAACAAGTGTAAACGCGTATAAAGTGTATGAACAAACATGGCATCAATTTTACCCTATCAATTCGAGCCTGAATATGAAGGAAGCGTCTGGAGAAGCGAATGATCAACAAACTCAATCGTAAACACCACGACTGGAGCAGGATATTTCTCAATGGTAAGCATCAATGTAATGTTAGTTGTCACTTCAGGCCAATGGAGCGTTAACTCGATGTATAAACATAAAGTTTTTACCAAAAAATAAATAAAAATGCAGTAACGTGACGTTGCTACGAGGTATGACTCTATTCTTAAAGAAAACTCCGAAAACAACAACAAACAATTCACATATCTCAATACAATTGTCATTGAAGACCTAGAAGCTAAACGGTGCTTACACAACAAACCAAACAATTATTAAGCATGCTACATAAAACATAAAAGCAACAGTTATTAATAACACTTACAGTTTGTGATACGGAGGAGGAAGCTGATGCAAATACACTTGGAACTGAACCTTCCTTCAATATCAGCCGGCTCGCAAATCCAAGTTTAATTGCATTTAAGTTGGTAAAGCAATCAGATTCAAAATGGCGTGAACAAAGCACAAGGCTCGGACTATACTCCTGTGGTACAGTTGTATATATGAGTTGTAGCCACTTAGTCTTCAAATGCTCAGACGAAAAAAGTTTGCTTTTGAGTCGCACTTGAGAACACAGCGTCTCGTTGCCATGATGTTTTCTAGTTTTCACTGGCATGCGCAATAAGTAGGCGTATCGTATTCAAATAACTTGACAAGTTGACGTCATCTAGTCAGAGAAAAAGCTTCTGTCTTCTAACGATTCATAAAAATGACTCAGAGTCAACTCTTACTTTTGAAAGACAATAACTTTATATACGGTGCACTGTCATATTTCAAACTTTGCAGGATGTTTTTGTTCACTTAGATCTGTTACACACTACATGAAAGGTAAATTTCAAAATTCCATGATAGGTGCTCTTTAAAACTCATCTTTGATCACCAAAATGACATATTTAAATGTAAATTTTTTTCCCCTATGAAAATGTTTTATTCATGCCTTAAAATAGTGTGGATGTAACTCTCCACTCGCTTAAAGGCTTGTCTACAAGCCATTGTATCAGAATGTTAATAGTAGCCTTTTACTTGACTACATTATCAAACAACTAATAATGTGTTGCTAATGTTACACAAACCATGTTCCCGTTCGCCACCTCAGTCACACAGCTGCCTTCTAAAAATCACTATCTTTTATAAACGCTTTGAACAACTTAGAAAGGCATATAGTTTATCATAACATCGTAATATATATCATAAACATAATTTCGTAGACCCTTGAAGGTGTGCTGTGGTATCTGGCAGCAAGATGTTAGTAGCAGATCCTTTAAGTCCTGTAAGTTGGATTGGATTTGTTCAGCACATCCCACAAATGCTCGATTGGATTGAGATCTGGGGAATTTGGAGGCCAAGTCAACACCTTAAACTCGCTGTGCTTCTCAAACCATTCCTGAACCATTTTTTTGCTTTGTGGCATTATCATTATCCTTATGCATTATCCTGCTAAAAGAGGCCACAGCCACCAGGGAATACCGTTTCCATGAAAGGGTGCAAATCGTCTGCAACAATGCTTAGGTAGGTGGTACGTGTCAAAGAAACATCCACATGGATGGCAGGACCCAAGGTTTCCCAGCAGAACATTGCCCAAAACATCACACTGCCTCCGCCGGCTTGCCTTCTTCCCATAGTGCATCCTGGTGACATGTGTACCCCAGGTAAGCAATGCACACGCACCCGGCCATCCACTTAATTTAAAAGAAAACATGATTCATCAGACCAGGCCACCTTCTTCCATTGCTCCGTGGTCCAGTTCTGATGCTCTCGTGCCCACTGTTGGCGCTTTTGGCGGTGGACAGGGGCTCAGCATGGGCACCCTGACTGGTCTGCGGATATGCAGCCCCATACTCAACAAAATGCACTGTGCACCTTTCTATCAGAACCAGCATTAACTTCTTAAACAATTTGAGCTACTGTAGCTCATCTGTTTGATCGGACCACACAGGCCAGCCTTCGCTCCCCACGTGCACAGGATTTTGAATTCCCTTTTAATAACTGCTATCACTGTGTAGATTGTAAGTTTTTCATTTGCTTTTTCTCATCGATCCGTTCAAGTATAAGTTAAAGCTTGTCCATTGGATATAAACATTATATTAGCGGTTTTATTTTAAATGAGCATATATTTGAATAATTAAATAAAAAAGAAAAATAGTATAATGAATGACTGAATGGGTAACGGATATAAACTGAATGATATAACTGAAGCTGTCACAAAGTTTTGATATTTTTGTTTTTCTTATAAATAAAAGGAAATGTTTGTTTGATCATTTTCCTTATAAATGTGGTAGCGGGGTTGAATAGCTGAGTTTGGTTGTGCATCAGAGCCCTCCTTGGGTTGCACACACAATGTTGTGCTGATCTCTACCCCTACTCCCTACATTAGTTAAATATTGTAATAAATATAAGTTAAACATGCTAGTATTGGCTAAGTATAATGATTTTCTATTAAATAAGATTTGATCTTTTCAGAGAACATACATTTGTGCCGATAAACCTATTAGCTTGTGTGAAATCCACTTTTTTTATGTGCCTTATTTGTACCTTTTTTCTTGTTAAAGGATGTGACAGAACTTTGTGTGTGTTCCTTGTGACACTGACTTCAATGCAGAAGGTGCTGGATCTTCACCATGATGCGTCTGTCCTATGTGCTGTCTCAAGCAGTGACAGTAGTGAAATCATCACAAGCGCCCAGGATCGGATTATACGGGTCAGTATAATCTCTCTCTTCCCAAACAGGTACGGTTTCATCTCACTGCCATTGTCTTGAATGGAAGTTGATCTTCTTGTACTCTTTAAGGTGTGGAGTGTAACCACAGGAGCCCTGCTGGACTGGATCGGTGTGATGGATTCTGCTGTGTCCACTTTGGCTGTACATCAGCGCACTATTATCTCTGCCTCCATTATTGCCAACCAGCTCAAAGTATGGCAGCTGGACTACATCACCAAGCACAGGAGCAAGAGTTTCATCCCAGCATACTGCCCCTCTAGTGGTCCTGTCTAAAGACAGTGAAACTGTATTCTTTGTCAAAGAGGGAAATAAAACAGAAGTTTTCACCTGGAGCTGTTCGGAAGGTGAAGCATGTAATAAGAGGATATTGATTTTCATGGTTAAAGGGACAGTAAACTCAAATATTAAAATTCTGTCACTTACTCATCCTCATGTCGTTCCAATCTCCTAAAGCCTTTCGATAATCTTCAGAAAACAAAATAATTTTTTTTTAATGAAATCTGAGAGCTCTCTGTCCCTCCGTTGACAGCTATGCAACTACCACTTTGAAGCTTCACAAATTTCATAAAGAGATTGTGAAACTAATTCATATGAATTGAGCGGTTTAGTCCAAATTTTCTAAATAGACACAATGCTTTATATGACGAACAGGTTGAAAAGGCTTTTATTCACATATAAACCATTCATCAAACGGAAGCTCAAGCATGTTTGCTTGACATGCTCTCAGAGAAAGCTTTCAGATTTTATCGAAAGGACCTTCATTTGTGTTCCAAACATGATTGAAAGTATTATGGGTTTGGAACGACGTGAGGGTGAGTAATTAATTACATAATTACAATTTTTGGGTGAACTATTCCTTTAAAAGTATTAAATTCCAAAAATCACATCTTTAACAGGTCTACGGACAGACAGTATGGACGTGTCCTCAGAAGTGTGCTGCATGGAATTAGCCCAGCAGAAACATCTTCTCTTCTGTGGACTGGGACTGGTACCATCCTTATTTACCCATTGGATTTTGCCCTAGAAACCCTGTGCCTGCCACCTCCAGAAAGCCTACCGGCGGTACGCAGCATGGCTATCAGCCCACGGGAGGACAAAATGGCTGTGGCATATGAGGATGCGGTCTGTCTGTTTGAGATTACAGCGAGGGACAGTTTCCCCTGTGTGGAGGGCCCATTTGAGAGGTACTCCTTGTGCTTACTGCATTCCCCAATCTCCGCCATGGCTCTGCTATCAGACTGCAGGCTGCTCTATGGGACCTTTGGTGGTGAAGTTGTAATCTATGACTTTAAGAGCGCCACGGCAGCCGAGCTGGATCACCACGGTGCAGCCATAACCTGCATCACCATGAGCAATTGGGACTCGCAGGCGTTTATTGGCTCTCAAGATTGTGTTCAGAAGTTGTGGAATCTGAGTCCTGTCTTGCTGAATCACACCATGGAGTACAAGGTGAGGGTTCACAGTTTGCTATGATTTGAGCTTTTTTTAATTAAGCCAAGGTCTGGTCTATTTTTATTCTGTTAACTAATTAATTTAAATAGAGTTTATTGTTAACATGCTGTTAAGATAACACTGTGATACTTGAATAAGCATAAGAAATACTTAAATACATAAAATACTTGCCTTTTTTGGCTCTGCTCACAGTTTTAACTAGTTTTAGTTTTTTGTTAGCATGTTTCACAATATTTTTTTTATTGGAAGTTATTAGCATGTTGCTATGCTAACCATGTGATAGGCTACTCAAATAGGCGTAAAAAAGTACATACTTCTCACAAATAGTTATTAAATCATTTTTAATAAAAAAAACACATTCACTTTCATAAGTCAACTCAGTCTCACCTATCAAGAAAAGTTTAGATATCATGGATTTAGTCTAGAATTTAGACAATTCATTGACTTATTACTTCCTCACCTGCTCTTATTTCTGTTGATTACTCTCTCTATGTATTTAAACCCTTATTTTCCTATTTTCTTGGTTCCGTGTCGTTTTGGTTTATGTTGTTGTGTATTCTGTGTGATCTCCTGCATGTTCCCTTTTGGATTTTGTTTTTGTTATATTCTCCTGTGTCGTGTGCTTTCTACAGCCACTGTACATGACAGTTAATTTAATACAAGTTTATTTTGGCTAATTGCATTGGCAGATTGTTTTAACTGTAAACCAAAATGTATGTTTTAGCTATTTTTAGTTACACTTTATTTTACAGTATGCAGTAGCTTCTAATTATTACATGGTTATTGTAAGCTGCAGCAAAATATATAATAGTGTTATTTTTTACTCGAAATCGGTGTAAATAGACACTATAAGGAAATCACTCTAAGTGCAAATAGCATGCCTTGTTGGCAAGTGGTGTAGTCAGTAAAGTGTTAGTCTTAAAGATCTAGGTTTTGATGCGATTGACTCTGGTTTGAATACGCCTTTTGCAGAGCTAACGAAATGTTTAATAATAATAAAAGCATTTACTGGGCAGGGTTAGGTTTAAGGAGGGCTTTTATTGTCCCATTAAGGCAACATCCATTTAATAATTTTAATAAATATAATAATATACACTGTTATTATTGCATCCTGTTAATGTACAACAATACTGAGGTGCAAATAGTATCTGTCAAAATAAAGTATAAATTGCATGTAATTACTATATTTACACGTATTGCAAAAAACTGATACTTTCACATGGTGTAAATAGAATATATCACTATTTTCACTTAGTATGCTATTTGAAGTAGTAAATAACATCTACAGCTATTTGCACCTAGTGTAAATAGCATCTATTAGAGTCCTTAGTGTAAATAGCATTATTCTCTTAGTGAGAATATGCTATTTTCACTGAGTGTAAATAGAATCTAGTTGCTATTTGCACTTGGTGTAAATAGCCACTACCTGTTTTTTTTTCTCAGTGTGACTTAATGCTGCCAATAAACAACTGCTGTGTGACATTAAAAGGGCAAGTGTTGTCTTTATCCATCCTCTAGGGTTTTTATTTTGAAGGTGTCCTTTGTGCTGTCTTCTCAATAAATGATAAATATGTCTTCACTGGATCAGTGGACAAAACCATCAAAGTCTGGGATGTCTCTAGTGGTGAGGACTGTTCAGTGTTGTATATGACAGCTAAATGTTCATGAATACATTTTTTGTGGAAGATTCCTTACAGTTAAATTGTTTGTCTTGCTAATGATGTGTTTCATGTCTGTTTTAGTTGCTTGATTTTGATCATTTTCATTACAGGTTGTTTGCTATACGTCCAGTACGTCTACTCTCCAGTCATAAAGATGATGCCACACAAGGACGGATTTGTAGCCGTCTCCCAGCACGGATCTTTCATCAAGGAAGGCTTCTGCTGTCCAGACAGCCTCAAACCTGGATACAACCCCCTCCGTAACTTCCGAGCACATTACGAGTCACCTCTTGGGAGAAAAACCTGAAAACTCCACACACCGAGATCAACATGCTGCCAGATTATAACCCTGCTCAGTTCAATTTCATCGGCATCGGTTTGATGAAAAGCAAACCATCTAACACGTGCGTTCTCCTCTAAGTACGTTCTACTTTCTCTTACGATCCAGATTATTTAAGAATAATAAAACAATTAACTATTTAGTCATTTTTATAATAATTTAAAGGGCTGGTTGATTATGATTTCACTTTTTAAACTTTAGATAGTGTGTAATGTTGCTGTTTGAGCATAAACGATATCTGTTAAAATGCTAAATTACGATGCTCAAAGTTCAAAGCAAAGGGGGATATTTACTTTTACTGAAACTGCTTTTTAAGGGCTACAACAAATGGCTGGTAGGGACTACAAAAGCTTCCTCCAGGGTTAGTGACTTCTTTAACCCTGAAATGTACATAGACCCTGCCCCTGGGAACACTCAGATTATTATGGTGGTGAGATTATTATGACAGAATATGCTAATCAAAGATTGTTGACTCCACACAAGCTACATAAATTCATCAACTAACCATTCAGAAACGCCCTGTTGCATTCTACATGTTGTCACTTCTTCTTGAGTCTCTCCATCATTGTCCGACTCCAGTTTGAAGATAATAGGTGGAACAGTTTAATGAATTGCCTGTCTGCATGAGGTTATCAGAGCTGTTAACTGGAGTTCTTGAATCTCTGTCCTGTAAGCAGCAGCTAATTTGCATTTAAAGGGACACACAAAAACGGCACGTTTTTGCTCACCCTCAAAAAGTGACAATTTACATGCTATCAAAATGTTCTGTGGGGTATTTTGAGCTAAAACTTCACATACATACTCTGGGGACATCAGAGACATACTTTACATCTTGTAAAAGGGGGCAATTAGCCAAGTGTTGTGTAAAAGGTTAAAGTGTGTAAAGGTCAGCATGTTGAATCATATATTTTATTAACATTACAGATAATATCAACAAAGTTGTTAGTATGTTAGTACTGAATTTAATCACAGCTTTTGGCTTAGAAACTCACAGTATAATGAAGAGGATAATCACATTATTTGCATCTATCTTGTAACGTGTTATAACTTGGTATTTCAAAGACAGTGCATCATTAAATTCCAAGCACGTGTGGAAAGTGGGCGTAAACTAGTCAAGACTTTCTGTTGCAACAAAGGTTTTGGGTCCTGTTAGATTTCCTCCTCTTCTGTTGAACGGTTCTGATTTGACAGAGCTGTACAGAAGCCAGGGACATCATGCATATCTGAAGAAAAGACAAATCATTTATCATCCTCAGTGCAAAGAGTCTTTCTGCACATGCATTTAGTGTGTCCTGCCCACAGGTTATGAGCTATAAGTCAGAGATAATCTATGTATTCTATAGTTGTACTGTAGTGGCTCAATGTGGGTTTAATGTGATGTGACTTTGGGTGGCTTCTCATGTATAATTAATTGAAATGCGTTTAAGAGAAGATGCGTTTAAGAGTCTCTTTTTTAAATTAATTCCAAATGTAACATTTATACATACAGTGGATCCTAAAGACAGATGAATAATTCTATATAATTTTATTGAAAAATGTTTTTTCACTACAAACTAACAACCGAGAAAGGTTTACATGAATTTTGGTATTTCTTTTGTCATGCCTTCCTTTTGCTGACAGCAGACACTCAGGCTGTATGTACTTCACAATTCTGGGGAAAACCTAATGATCCATGTCATCCTGATTTTAAGACTGTTCTAAGAAGCATCAATGAAAGCATTTGGATGCTTCTTAGAACATTCATCTGACTTTTTGTACTGAGAGAATAGATGTTTGGGTCCCACTGTAATCTTTTTAGTTTTTAATTCCATAACAACTAGAAGGGAGGAAAATATTGATATTAATACAATCTATATTTTAAAAATAAGTATTTGTTTCTTTGTAATTTCTTTGTGTAAGGGAATTAAATATAGCAAATGAATGTAGTTATACGGTATGAAATGTATAATTATATAATACTTAACATTGATCAAATTTGCTATCAGTTTAAAAATAAATTCAACAGTAGTAGATTTATCATTTGCTGCAATTTATTTTCCCACATACAGACAATCTCTTCCTATATTTTGCAAATTACTGATGTGCTGTAACTCAACATAGGAAAAAAGGGAACAAACTAAATTACACGGTGCCACGTAAAGATTATGACCAATATAAACTATAAATCATAATATTTACAAAAATAGCTATGTTTTATATCTCTAGCTCAGGGATGGAAATTAACTTTTTTGTCCACCGGCCATGTGAAAATGAATACTACAAGCTCTACAACTGTCATTCTAGGACGTTTGTATCATGCTTTAGTTTTAGTTAGTTATTTGATGCCAAAAAAATGGGGGGTGTGACGTCATGATTGATAGATGAGATTGAATTTGTCACTGAGGCACCAACAGACTTTCATAGTATGGTGTAGCCTACATAATGGATTAACTTCCAATATCTTTTATTACAGGGTTTTCCTGCATTTAATTTTTTGGTTTCCCTTTATTTTGATGGTCCCTTTAACACATTCTGTTGACTATAAGTAGCATTGCACCTACATGTCTAACTCTCATTGGAGTGTTAGTACAGTATTAGTTGATTGGAAGGCTTATGGTTGGAGTAAGTTGGCATTTAGTTGCACTTATAGTCAGTAGAGTGTCTGTTAGGGATCAACATTATAAAGAGTTAGCAGATATTAAGCAGACAGTCTAGGCTTCTCTAATGAGAGTTAGAAGACATGTAGATGCTAAGTTACTTATAGTCAACATAATATTCAAAATGGACCATCAGAATAAAGTGTTACCATTTTTTTCTTCTTATTTGATGAGTTATTGTGATTTCTGAATGATAGATGACGGCTGCGCTTGTGATAGGGCGCATAACTGAGTTACGGTGAGACCAGCAGAGCTCCTCGCGCGCACTTTCTGTCTTCAATAAGCACCACTGTCTTAGCTCTTTCAGACAAACATGATCATCTCTGAGCTCCGCCATAACTTTCGCCAAGTGAGGTCAAATACGGCGTGGTCATAGATGTATACGTAGATGCCTCATTAGCGCCTGCGGATCAGTAGAATGAGGCATCTACAATCGATATATCTATGACCACGCTCGTATTTGACCTCACTTGGCGGAAGTTATGGCGGAGCTCAGAGATGATCATGTTTGTCTGATAAGAGGTAAAATAATAACGTAAATACTGCTCGGTTTCGCAGAAACTGATCGTTTGGCTAGATAAGACCCTTATTCATCGTCTGGTATGGTTTAAAGCCCTTTTGAAGCTGCACTGAAACTGTCATTCGGACCTGTAACCGTTTGGGGTCCATTGCCTCCATTATAAGGAGAAATGTTTGCATCAAAAACCTTAATTTCTTTTCGACTGAAGAAAGACATGGACATCTTGGATGACATGGGGGTGAGTAAATTATCAGCAAAAGTTTTTTTAAAAGTGAACTAATCCTTTAACATTTGTGAATAGATTCAGAATCGTCCATGTCCGCACCGTGATGCATCTAAGAATCGATCGACACCATAGCCTACTGCCGGTGAAACAGTATGCTATTTTCATTTACCCGCCACGGTGGCCGGTAGGTGACGCGAGTTTACCCACTACAACACAAAATCACCCGCATTTGGCTGGTGTCAGGTGCTAATTTCCATCTCTGCTCTAGCTGTATGTGTACACCATATGGCATAACATTATGACCACTGACAGGTGAAGTGAATAACACTGATCATCTCTTCATCACGGCACTTGTTAGTCGGTGGGATATATTAGGCAGAAAGTGAACATTTAATCCTCAAAGTTGACGTGTTTGAAGCAGGAAAAATGGGCAAGCATAAGGATATGAGCGAGTTTGACAAGGGCCAAATTGTGATGGCTTGACGACTGGGTCAGAGCATATCCAAAACTGCAGCTCTTGTAGGGTGTTTCCGGTCTGCAGTGGTCAGTATCTATCAAAAGTGGTCCAAGGAAGAAGCGGGTGAATGGCGACAGGTCACAGCCACTGGCTCATTGATGCACGTGGGAGCGAAGGCTGGCCCGTGTGGTCCGGTCAAACAGACAAGCTCCTGTAGCTCAAATTGCTCAAGAAGTGAATGCTGGTTCTGGTAGAAAGGTGTCAGAATACACAGAGCATCGCTGTTTGTTGCGTATGGGGCTGCATAGCCGCAGACCAGTCAGGGTGCCCATGCTGACCCCTGCTCACAGCCGAAATCTCTAATGTGAGCATCAGAACTGGACCACGGAGCAATGGAAGAAGGTGGCCTGATCTGACGAATCACATTTTCTTTGCATCATGTGGATGGCAAGTTGCGTGTGCTTTGCTTACCTGGGAACACATGGCACCAGGATGCACTATGAGAAGAAAGCAAGCCAGCGGAGGCAGTGTGATGCTTTGGACAAAGAAACCTTGGGTCCTGCCATCCATGTGGATGTTTCTTTGACATGTACCACCTACCTAAGCATTTTTGCAGACCATCTATACCTTTTCATGTAAGTAGTATTCCCTGGTGGCTGAGGCCTCATTCAGCAGTATAATGCGCCCTGCCACAAAGCAAAAATGGTTCAGGAATGTGGTGTTGACTTGGCCTCCAAATTCCCCGGATCTCAATCCAATCGAGCGTCTGTGGGATGTGCTGAACAAACAAGTCTGATCCATGGAGGCCCCACCTCACAGCTTACAGGACTTAAAGGATCTGCTGCTGACATCTTGGTGCCAGATACCACAGCACACCTACAGAGGTCTAGTGGAGTCCATGTCTCGACAGGTCAGGGCTGCTCTGGCAGCAAAAGGGGGACCAACACAATATTAGGTCATAATGTTATGCCTGATTTGTGTATAAAGTCCATAAGCAACCACGACGTACTAAAGTGATACTGAAAGCTAATTACATGAAAAGGAACAACAGTGCATTGTAACTGCTTTTCGATAATAAGTATATGTTTATTTACAGTACATTTTTTAGGAGGCCCAAATTCCCTTGCCTGTTCTAAACAAGATGCAACAAGACCTGATTTCATGCGTGGAGAAGTTACTAAAAGCATGCATTTAAATAAAGTTAAAAGGACTTTCAGTAGGAAATATAAATGTGTATTGTGCGTCTCACCTCAAGGAACAGCAGGACGAGGGTCATTCCTCCGACCAGCAGAAGGTTCTGTTTTCCCCACCAGACGATCTCATCTAGACAGCCAGTGGTGTAGATGAGCCGACTGGCCACACTTTTCTTCATCTTCTGGGTCTCATAGCCACACATAGAGTTGAACACACTCTACACATAAATGAACAGACAGTCTTATAGAGTAGAAAGCAAACAGCTTTTGATAATTGGTCTAATTTATTAAAATGATTAGAAATTTATTATATATCATTGACACTACGCTGGGTAGCCCTGCTTGAAATCTCATTGCTTTTCTCCACATAAATGTATATTAAATACAAAATATGTTTTTGATTGATTGTGCTACTGATAATTCGGTACATTTTACAATAAAGTTCCATTTGTTAACTACAGTAGTTAACATGAAAAATACTTCTACAGCATTAAATTAATCTTAAAGTTAATTTCACTATTTACTAATACATCAAAAGCGTATATGTTACCCATCAATGAGCTTCGTTCAGGTCACGGAAGCCGTCGGCAGCGCTGTCATTTGTTTTTAGATCACGAAATCAACACACAGTATGTTTACATGGACAACAATACTCCGATATTAACTGATTAAGACAATACTCTGATACCATGTAAACAGCGATTTCCAATGACCTTAATCTGATAAAGTCATAATCGAAGTAAACGCAAATCGAATTAAGACGTGGAGTATGCCGATTTTAGTCGCATTATGGGAGAGCATTACAGACATGTACACACCTTGATCGAACTATTAAGGTTGTGTAGGAATTTTCACCGCATTTTGTGACAGGACACATACGAATGCACAACATGCAAGGGCTTTGGGTGCTCGAGCTCATGTCCTTTTTAAAAATGTATTAAAAGTTCCCCTCTAAACAATCATCAATAATATCATAAAATAAAATTTGAATTATAATTAGCCTAATATAACATGTACAAAACAGTAACAAAACGCTCAAATGTCGGAACATTCCCGTTTATCTTTTAAGTATCGGTCTGTCTGAAATGTTGTTGCCATGACGTGTTGCTATGGTGCCTGTGTTTTGCTTGACTGCTCATTCTGACACTGCTTCGTCTATTTTTTCTTCTCTTTTGGTTGTAATTATTCTGCTTATTGTAAAAGAAAAATACAATAAGTTTGTACCTGGCCACATTCATAATTTTGAACAAAATTTCTGCTTACAACAGCGGTAAGGAACCTCTATGCCCGCGAGCCGTATGAGGGTCATTCAGTGAACGCCTGTGGCTCGACGGCAGGACAAAACAAGCCAATATAATAAAATATTAAAAAGTATGAAAATCACAACAGCGACAGTGACACCTGCAGGTAAAGTTACAGCGGGTTTCCTGAGCCCATTGAATTTTAACAGTTGTGCTATGATTGGACGTCGGACAGCGAAGCGTGGCATGGGGACGTAATGATGTGCCATTAATCGATCTATGATCTATAACATGTAAGACGGGAACATGAATGGAATATTCTAAAAGCAACTAATGTAAACACTTTAATCAAAATATTGTCTTGTTCAGAATAAGGTCAATAATTAGATTACTGCTGTCCATGTAAATGTAGTCACTGTCACTAAAGAAATGTTGTGAGGGAAAAATAACCTTATTCAGCTTCCCAAATTACCCAGAGTTAAGGAAACAGTTGATGCAGTTTGTTGCAATGGAGTTCTAGTTACAAGTGTGTGTGTGTTTGTTCCTGGTCAAAACCGCAGGCGGTGAGTGAAACTTCATCAAATGTCTGTGTTTTGTTAAAAATCAACGCATAGGTAAGTGCATATAATGTCAACAACCCGAACCTATAGTGAATCAAAGTTATCCAGGGATAATGCCATGATCTATTGTGTGTGTGTGTGTGTGTGTGTGTGTGTGTGTGTGTGTGTGTGTGTGTGTGTGTGTGTGTGTGTGTGTGTGTGTGTGTGTGTGTGTGTGTGTGTGTGTGGCCTGCACGCCTACACAAGCCAGCTGTTTTCAGGAAAGAATCAGTACATTTTAAAGCAGACAACTGGAAGTAGAAATGCATGGCTTTGACCCATTGTGGTAATTAACATATGAATTTACAGTATTAGTTAATTTAATGTAATTAGGGAATTAAAATATTATGACACATTTAACTAATAACAAGTTAATGATTACTTAATCTATTAATCATATAGAATGTTCATTAGTTGCTGATGCAGTAATCATTAATAAATGGGTTAGTTCTTCATAAGTCATACATTAAGTCGTGATTATCTGTGCATTAGTTAAGCATGAATTAATGCATATTAGTGCACCCGTATTGTAAAGTGTTGCCCAATACTACTCTATAGGTACTCAAGATTAACATGAGATTAACTGTGTGTGTTATGTACCCTTTAATATAGCTACCTGAAATGACATGAACTAACAATGAACAGTTGTATATTTATTAATAAGGTAAGCAAATTCTATAACAAATATATTACTCATTGTTACTGTTGGTACTGTTAGTAAATGCATTAACCAATATCAACTAATGGAACCTTTTTGTAAACTGTCACCAGTAATTCAGTATGAAATATATATTGATGGGTCTGTACTAAAGAAGACCCATTAATATTTGAAAGCATATTTTCACTTACAAATTTCACTTTCAAACAGGTCAAAGGGATATATTCAAGTGTGTTTAAAATTCCTTTAAAATAAAAAAAATTAAAAATGTTGATAGACCTCTACATTAAGCATTTCAGGATTCAAACACAACCTGACCTCATTCTTTAGCCGTATACAGCAGGAGAAGGGCACTCCGTAGGCCTCCAGACTGGGATTTTGGTCTGATGAGTTGAAGTACATGTTTTTAGACCAGTCTAAGAAGGAATCCACCCCACAGCACTTGAACTACATGACAGAGAGCGATCAACAGTGCGACCCATTTCATGTACCAGCCTATCATGCTTAACTATATAAACTATACTGTTCAAAATTTTGGTGTCAGTATATATATATTTTTAATTAATTAAATTAAATTTATTTATTCAGAATGCATGAATGTGATCAAAAATGTAAAGACAAAGTGTTACAAAAGATTTCTGTGTCAAAAACATTGTTTTTTTTTAACAATCTCCTGAAAAACAATGTATCAGTTTCCACAAAACTATTAAGCAGTACAACTGTTTTTAACATTGATAAGACATTTTTCTTGAGCAAATCCACATATTAGAATGTTTTCTGAAGGATCATATGACACTAAAGGCCGCAGTAATGGCTGCTAAAAAACTTAGCATTTCCATCGTAGGAACAAAGTTCATTTTAAATATTACAATGGAAAGCGGTTATTTTATTTGAAATTATAACAATATTTCACAATATTACTGTATTTTTTGACCAAATAAATGCTGCCTTGGTGAGCAAACAACTTTTTTCAAAAACATAAAAAATCTTACGGTCCCAAAATTTTGAACAGTGGTGTAAATGAAATCAAGTTCTTTTACCTTTTTCTGCACAAAATCAATAACATTTTCCAAGTCCTGGTCATCATGATAGCGTACAATCGCTTTCATCATCAGCTGCTCTGTCCTCTCTTGAACCTACCAACAAGTTTTGAAAGTAATCATTTTAAACATCATGATGGTATTAGGTACAAGCAAAAGCTTTATATTTGGACCAGTGTGAATTATTTACCTTGTCAGAGAACAAAAGTCCCAGCACAGCTGCTGTTACTTGCAACAGCAGAATGGCCAGCAAAATTCCTACAAACTGGACAAATATGATTTATAATCAAAAATCTGTTGACAGACATCTCACAATATAAGGGGAAGTTGTCACAATGGCCACTGACTATATATAAAAAAAATTGAGAAGAATATATTTTTTAAAAATCTATCTATCTATCACTGTAGATTTAGAAATATTTAAAGTATATAAGGTCATCTTTCCATAGCTATAGCTTTTGTGACAGCTTCCTCATGCGAGAACTATATCTGAATCTGACCATATTGAGCAGCAAGGAGATGTTGCGCAGAGCTCCGAAACAGCCAAAGAATGTGATGGTGAACATGAGAGAACCCACAATGATCAACAACAGCGCTGGGTCTGCCATCAGCGTGTCCACTACATCTGTCAATCATTAGTAAAGGGAATATAAAGTAACACAAAATGTAAATGTACACAGTATTGTTTTTTATTTGACAGTAATTTACTACATAGACTCCATAACAGGCTACATATAACTTTTTTTCAACATTTTAGTCACTTTTTTTGTCTTCATTAGAAGAGTTAAAAAGTTTGATCTAACTTAACCTTCCCGCCCCGTTATGCGATGCATTACAAATTACATTTTAAAAATATAAATATTCCATTTAGTCTTATTTAATATGCCACTGTGGTCAATAATTAAAATATGGATCTAAACTTGTTGGCATTTTAATTAGGCTACATTAATTATTGATCTGATAAGCATTATAATGTAATATTTGTAACCATTTATTATTTGTTTGCAAGCTTCTTTTATAACAAGAGATGCATAAATATGATGAATGCTGTTTAAGTACCTGACTCTTTGGCAACTTTTGCATAGATTCCAACAGCAATTAGGAGAGCACTGAACACCTTTAACACAAAAACAACCATTTGTTTAAAACATCTGCAATGCAAACACAATTCTATATGAAACAAAACCAAACCCAGAAATTAAATCAAATATAATTTAATATGCATGTTTCACATGTAGATGCAAGCAAATAATAATAATAATCATAATAATAATCTTGCACATATAAACAACACTATAGTTGTCATATTTGTCTATAAATCAGCAGAAATACATTGGTTACAAGGCATGCTCTTACCCAAAAAATGTAGCAACACACAAATAATGTGTACTTCACGGCTCTAAATGATTTCTTTCTTTTGGTGTTCATGTTATCTCTGTGTCATTGAAAAGCAAAGGGAGCTTTTATTCTTCTGAGGTAACGTGACATTAGAGCTTCAGGTTATATCCCCCCAGTTTCGCCATAACTACGTGTAAGTGCTTGTCTGCTCAAGGTATTCACATACCTGTCTGTCTCTGCTTTTCTAGTATCGGATTTCTGTGTTCCAGAAATAATTGACACAATGACAGGTGAGCAGGGACCCCTGGCAGTTACAACTGCTCTGTACTCAAATTTAGCCAGACTAAGATGATATCATTTGCAGCCACATAATAAGATGTAAACACCTTCACCGAACCAAACTAAAGTAAACATTAGCTTTTGATAGCATATTGATTTTTCTTTCACAGATATCATAGTCAAAATTCATTTAAAATTTTAAAAGATAAGTGATATATTCCCTATTTTATGATGACTGCAGAGCAAATGGATGGATCTTATGTCCAGCGAGGAAGAGTGAATGTAATTTGGGTTTAATGGATTGAGCCAGAATATCCAATCAGCCCTAACCTTACCCACAACTCCAGAGAGGTGGAGCTGGACTATTCTCATCCCATTTGACATCCAGAGAGGAGGAGCTAGACATCAGCAGACTCTGCAGAGTACCACTATGGCAAGCCGTTTAGACTTTTATTTATTCCCAGGATATGAATGTTTGATATCAAGAATTACATTTTCACTATATTAAAATGCTAATTCTTGATATCAGGAATTAGATTTATACTAGTAAAAATCTTCATTTTTGACATCAATAATTATGTGGTTGAGCAAATATATATTCTTGATATCAACAGTTAAATTGCTACTAGTATTTAATGTTCATTTTTGATATCATGAATGTGATTGTTACTAGTAAGAAAGCCATTTTAGATATCTGAAATTATTCACATTTCAGAAATACCTTTTTAGAATTAACATGTCAAGTAAAAATTGAATCATTCAATTGAATTCATATTTGTACAACAACGAAGTAATTATTGAAATAAAAATTATGATTTTTATTAGTAAGAATTGTATTCCTGAAATGTAAAATTGGAATTTCAACTAAGAAATCAATTCTTGATATCAACAATTCGAACGGCAGTCTATGGTGACATTTCACTAGTGAAAATACAATTACAGATATCAAGAATTATAGTTTTTGCTAGTTGAAATGTAATTCTTCACATCAAAAATTATATTTAGCTACTAGCGGAAATCAATTCCTGATATCAAAAATAAGCATTTTAACTAGTGAAAATGTATTTGTTGATATCAAGAATTCATATAACCTAATGTAAATGATTAAAAGTCAAAATGGCCTGTTATAGTACCACTGGTTTTCTTCGTCTTGTAATGAATGATGTATCACAAGTAGGCTAATTGGTCTCCTTGCTGTCAGTCAGGAGCCTTGATCCTCTCCACAGACTCGTCACTTGGCACTAGTCTGACAGTCTGACAGTAAGCGGATTATCTGTTCAGTCAGCAAAACTACCTAGAGAGGACCAAATACAGGTCATGTTCTCAGTCATACACCTGTATTTAGTAGCATAACGTTACACTTTACTTTTAAGTCACGATGTTTGCCATATTTACCAAGATAAAGGACCGCATTGAGGCATTTTTAAACGAGAAGAATTTAGTCACTGACTGTCTCAATAAAATCGAAGAAAAAACGGGCATCAAGAAACGTTACTTAGCGCTCGGTAAGTCCTAAATTGTTTCTTTCCATGCTTTCTAGAAAGTGTTTTGTGCAAATTTAGAGTAGGCTACTCGGACCGTAACCTACTCATATCGGTATGTAACAGGTGGACATGGGTCAGTCGAAGCTGTTAGTGTGTAAAATTACCTTTGCTAAAGAGAAACTAAAGGCTAAAACAATTCAGTTGGTTAAAACTACTTAAATAATTAATAGCATATGAATATTTTATAATATATAGCATATTGTCGGATATTGCCCTTATATACATTTTATCAAACACAGAATGTGTGATAGTAGCCTAGGCTACATAAGGACAATAGCCTACAAGCACTTGATAACGTAGAGTTGTTTCCTTTTGTTTTATTTGAAAGAAAACTTTTTGCGTTTTAATAATAATAATAAAATAAAAAATACTTTTCTAAATGCGAACTTCCCCGAATGGAGATTTTGTCTGTACTGTAGGCTACTGTATAGGCTATATAACGTCTGTGGACAGATTTATCCTCTAAGTAGTATACACCTTTTCCCAAATCACACAGTAGGCTTCTGGGATTTCATCCCTCAGTATCTAAAAATATTATATTAAACTGTAATGTATAGCTAATAGTTCTGTTCCAAAAGCTGTCTAAATTGAAATTTAGAGAGTTAAAGATTACATTTGATGCCTCATTCAAAGACAGTTGCTTATGACTAACTTAGTTACATCATAGCCTACTTGTCATTCTACAGTTTACACATTAAAGACATAATTCAGTTGTTTTAGAAGGACAATATGATTTTTCTCCCAACAGGTGCTGCAGGTGTGACCGAGCATATTTATTATTTGGATATGGCGCTTCTTTGCTCTGCAATCTGATTGGTTTTGTTTATCCTGCATATTTCTCGTGAGTTATGTACTTTAAAGATTTTTCACAAATCCTTAGTGGTCTTAACTTAAACTGATTGTTTTTTTATGTCTTTGAGTTTGGTGTATGTTCTTTAGTTTGGTTGCAGTACTTGTCTTAACTGGCTTATCTTTCAGATTATTTTTTTATTTACATTTTTAAGTATCAAAGCCATAGAAAGTCCTGATAAGGAGGATGACACACAATGGCTGACGTATTGGGTAATCTATGGCTTCTTCAGTGTGTTTGAATTCTTCTCTGACATCTTTCTCTACTGGTTTCCCTTCTACTATGTATGCAAGGTAGGTAGAACAATGCCAGATGCTTTCTCTGACTAATATCCGATTTAAGAGGATCAGTTTTTACCAGGTCCTTCCTGCTAATTTGCACAAAGACTTCTGCCTTCCTTTGTCATGCGCCATCTAAGAGGTTAATTAGTTGTTTGGCAAGCTGTTTAACAGCTCTGTTGTTGGTCTTTAGACATATGCCAGTTTTTCCATAGTGGTCAAGGGTTTGTTTTTTGTTTTTATGATCAATTAAATATATTGGATGCACTTTTTTTTCTCCGTTATACTGGTTGAAACTCTTTTCATATCCTCATAGCAATCAATAATAGAAGTGGTCTAAATATTAAAATGTACATTTATGTTATGGAGAAGTCTCACAAGCAAAAAATGTTTGTCCAATTATTGCATTCTGTCTGAATGCAAGGATACAATGTCCTACCTGCCTGTCAACATATGTATTTCCATACCTCGGCGCACCCTTCTTACATCACACGTAATCAAAGTGTTCCATGAGGCTATTCTGAGTTATAGATAGATAGTCACAGAGCTCCACAAACAAACAGCAGGCGCAATATACAGTTCAACCTGAATCAAAACTACGAGCTTAAGCTGTGGTCACGCCACGTCCTACCCGTACAAGTATTTGGTTACTTATTCGGTTCAGTGGTGGATGGCTTTGCTTAGCACTTCATAGCAGTGCAAAAGACATTGCAACCGATGCACCACTTCCTGCCAAAAGGAGTGAGTCCTCTACTGCTTTGAGTCATCGTCGACTCAGCAGCATGCTAAGCCAGCTCCCGCATCTGCTCAACCCCAGCAGAACCAGGTGAAGCAGATCTTCCGCCCAGCAAAGCACTACCCATTTCCCAGGTTCCAGGTCCTCCGCCCCAAGATAGAGCTGGTCCCTGAGCCACTCAAGCAGCCCTGATGTCTCGGGAAAAGGAGGAGGAGAGGCCCACAGAGGCCGGACTCACTCTGCAGCATGCATATATTGGCTTATATTGTCTATTTCTCCCATTACCCTGTGCAACTGTGCAAGGTGAAATGTTGCTTTACAGATGTATAGCAATAGTCTTCTTTTCAGCTGTTGCTTCTGTGCTCCATCCTCCAAATCTAGAACGGCTGGGAAAAGTTGTGCAACTGAGCAGCTTTATTTGTATTGGCTGCCTGTAAATTATCTGGAGAATTTTTTTGGGGGGGAGGGTTCTGCACCTTTCTCATGTCTCCTGTTTTGTTGGGGGATTAATTAATGTATGTTATGTGTGCAGCAGCAGCATGTCTAACCTGTTGCTGTCTGCTTTTCCATCGTGGTCTAAAGTACCGTGAAGATTAGGCAAGTTAGTCTGGTGACGTAGGACTGTGCACAACTTTCCTGGATTTCGTCCTCCGCATACAAGCTTGATAAAGCCTGAACCTTGTCTGCGTTTACTCAACTAATCAGCATGTTCAGCGCCCAAGTCCCACCCCCGAAAGTTCCTGAACTTTGAAAAAGTACTACCTCGCAGGCAAGGACCTTCTGAGAGGGAAATTTTTACCTGGAACTTAATTTAAACTAGTCCCTGCAGTCGAAACACACCCCAAAGTACCTAGTTCCTGTCGTGGAAACGTGGATAATGTATTGGCAGTAGCAAGTCTAAGAACTTGCTCTGGAGCAGCAAGGCCAAAGCCAAGACCAAATATATTAACATTGCCATATCCATTACCAATACCATGCCAATCTCTCAAAGAGTTGTCGTGACAGTACTATTATTAGTTTTTCTGGGTAGGTAATTGTAAAGTTTGACAAACTACTTTCTTAACTCATTGCCACTTTAGTTTCTTAAAGTTAATAGGGACAACTCTGCAGCCATGTTAGTGATGCTTTCTCACAGTGGATAACTCATTACTTACCCATTACTTTCTTTTTCCCTTTTCATGTCTTTGCTGGTGTTTAGTGCCTGTTCCTGTTATGGTGCATGGCTCCGGTCTCCTGGAATGGTTCTCAGATTCTGTACAGGCATGTGGTGCGGCCTTATTTCCTGAAGCATGAAGCCACAGTAGACGGGATGGTCAACAATATAAGTGGGAAGGCCATGA
The DNA here is from genome assembly GCA_023029165.1 of Gobiocypris rarus. Lineage (NCBI taxonomy): Eukaryota > Metazoa > Chordata > Actinopteri > Cypriniformes > Gobionidae > Gobiocypris > Gobiocypris rarus. Next base: position 26,517,525 of record CM040931.1, on the reverse strand, counting down.
CAGCAGCTGAGAGCGTCACAAGAGAGGGTATACAACAATAAAACTGTTTTGGTGTTTCAAATCAGCATTAATTTCCATAATTTTTATAAAGAGAAAAACATCTAGCTTGAAGCATAGTTTAGTTTTTAAGTGTATACTAGGATATGGGGGCAGTGTGTGAGGTAAATATCATCATCAGCATAGAATGCACGTACATACAGACTTTTTTAACCACGCATAGCTGACACATGCACCTTAATATTTTCTGTACTAATTATTAGTGTTGTAGTCAAGACCACCTAACCCAAGATTTTGAGAGGTTTAGACCAAGACAAGACCAAAACGAAGGCAGGGAAAGTCTGAGTCAAGACAAGACCACATTCGTGAAAACAGCTCTTTTGCTCTTAATATAATGCTTAATTTTATCATAATTTTTATCATGATTGCAAATAATTACTTTTTTTTTTGCAATAATATCTTGAATTTTGTGGGCAGTTATATTAATTTTGGTGACATTTGAAACAATCCCTTGTTTTTTGATAACAAAAGAAATCCAATTAGAAATGTATTAAAGTTATTGATTGCATTTAACGCAGGATGTTTTACATCCAATCACAGTAATGGTGTTAACGAATAACTTAATGATGTCAACAGTGCACAGGCAAGTTAGTGATATCCCCTCAGTTTAGGTCATGACCAGCTTTGAGATAAAAACCAGAGTCTTCTTAGTCTGAGACCAAGACAAAACCAAATACAGACAAAGTTGTTTTGCTGTCGAACAAGACAGAACAATAAGAAACTACTGGCGACGGCAGCAACAATAGACACCTATGTTGGCTAGCACTTGTATGAAGGGGAAAGACATACCCGCAACTTAAATAGTACAAAAGTATTTCGAGTACTGGAGAGAAATAGCACAGACATGGATAAGGATGAAACTTTCTAGTGCACGTATTGAGCGTCTGTATTTGCGCATGCTATCAAACGAGTATTTGAAAGGCATGGGGCCCTATCATACACCCAGTGCAATGTGGCGGCAAAGTGTTTTTCGCTAGTTTCAGCCCGATGCAGTTATCATTTTCACATCCTGCGCCACGTTGTTTAAATAGCAAATGGATTTGAGATTATTTGTGTGCCTATGGGCGTGCTGGTCTGAAAACAAGGTGTGTTGACCAACTGAAACCTTGTCTAAAACAATTTTTTTGTTGTTATTTAAGGAGCGCGTTTATATGCGCATATACACTCTACTTATTACACACACAGGGATGCAAAGCAGGACACTGTGCACACAAACATTTTTAAATATTAAAAATAGAAGGATTCCTCTCTGGAGAAGTGTTCAGTCTTTCTGCTCACAAATTCCTCCATGTAAATAGCTAATCCACCATGGCTCGAGCACAACTGGCTTTTAAAGGGAATGGGAGATGAGACTCTGATTGGTTCAATGCATGTAATGCCCAAAACACACCCATGACTCATTAAGAGAATAGGGACAACCCTTTTAGAACATGCACTGGGCAAGTTGACCTTTTTCCTGTCGCTAAACTAGCAAAAGTGGATTCGGACACGCCTTAAGTGCACTAGCGATGTGTGCATTAGACCATGTGCTTAGAATGTTAAAATAGGGCCCTGTGTCTTCACGTCAAATGTTGCAAAATTGCTAAAATGAAATAATTCTTTTTTTACACAATATTTAATCTAAATTCACACACACACAAAATAATTTTTTTATTAAAAGCAATAAATAGATTTTGAAACTGACACAAGGTAGCGGTAACACTCCTGTTAATCCGCCAAATGGATGTGACTATTGGCTGTTGATTAATTTTTAAAAAAGCACAAATATCAGTTATGGAATAATTTATTGAAACTTAATATACATTGAAAATACAATATAATCAGCTTTTTATGCCACTGTTCAGCTGTGGTTGGCCAGCATTGTTTTTCATAAAATAACACATAGAGTAATTCTGTTCAGTGAGGTCACAGAGATTACAGCCAGACAAATGCCAAGCTGCAGGTTGCATTCCAAATATAGAGACTGTGAAACAAACCGATTTAGACAGATCAAACCATCACCCAGCAGATCCATTTAGTACATTATGTAATATATTATAAACATATCATTGTCCAATGATTTTAACAAGCATTGCTTTATTATAAATGTTAGAGTAATGGAGCATTATTTATTCACACTGCAAAACTTAGTTTCAGATCCATTTTAAAGGTCAATAAAGCAGTTTTAATGACAGCCCTCATTATTTGCCTAGATGAATGTAAATGCTAAACTTTTTGCATCATATTTTTCTCATCAAGTTTTAACTTGTTCTATCCATCAATCTTTCTATTGCAGTCCTTCACACTCTGGTGAGAAACCGGACTATTGTCCCAGCTGAGCCTGAAGCCAAAAGACTGCCTAGTTCTGCTCCTGTATGTCATCATATTGCTAATAAACCAACATGTGCCAAGACATACGTTTTCCCATTCTTTGGTTTTCTGCACATTAATCTATCTCTCTATATTGTTACTCTTTGCATGTCTCTGAATGTAGCCTGAACCCACTGTTGATTAAATGGTAAGTTTTTAGTTGTGTATGTGTGTGTGTGTGAGATGTGAGATATTTCAATGCTTAACATTTTTTAATACATGTATATTTTTGCACGCAGAAATACAGGGGCCAGAGTGGTCTGGGTGACAAATCACATGGCACAACATGCAAGAAGACTTCATGTTGAAGACTTGACATGACAGCAGCATCAGTCTCGATGTAAAGGCCTCAATGAGTGAATTGTAATACATCTTCATCTGCATGATTTTCAGACACCCATTGTCAGGAGCGCTTGGACTTTATAATCTGGTATATTTATTTGTATTTCTAAACCTGAACACACTTATTTATGTCAGTTATTCTTTGCTCACTGTTTATATAAAATTCTACTGGTTGTTTAAATGTCTTTGGCATTTAAAACTGCAGTCCGTAACTTTTGTTTGATTAAAAATTATCCAAAATCTATTTTTTAACAAGCAAGTACATAACCAATCAGTGTTTAAAATTATCTCCTTACCTTAGTCTGTTTCACAACGGTAAACTTGTAATAATGTGTAATAATTTGAGTGGGACTGGTGGATTTCCGTGGGAAATTTGAGCATGGTGCCATTGGTCTTTGCACCATTACATCACGTCTGTATAAATAAAGAAGGAGTCCGGCGAGTAGGCTATCGCATGTAAGGATGATGCAGGTGGCGGATCATTTATAGCCTTTTCTCACAGCAGCTGGAATAATTAAATGTATCAGTTTGATGGTGGATTCTAATCCAGAAAGTTCCAAACGACAACCATCAGTGACAACTGGAGATTCACCCGTAGTCAAAAGCAAAAGATTAGACTGTACAGAAATTGAAATCTACAGGTTACGCTAATACACATTAAAAACACAATCACACAATGCTGATGTTTTTAACATTACCAATTAGAGAACAAAGTATAACAATAATAATAATTTGCACGGTTTGATGTGTTTAGATGACTTATTCAGATTCTTATTCTTATTTTGGTCATACTCGTAGAAGTAGACGTAGAATCTGTGATTCCAAAATAGTGACTGACAGCAACACATACTCCTCAAAACATTAGATTCATACGCGCTGAGGAGCCATGCCGATGCACAACCCACGTAAAGACAATAATTCCCAAACAGAGATGGCGACAGAGAGGCTTAATTTACAGACTGCAGCTTTAAATGTGCTAATTAGAATTGTAGACAATTCAACATAAATCATTGTATTTTGTTCCCTGTAACAATAATTTATGTTGTATTTATGCCATTTGTCAGGAATTTTGTAATCTTAATATTATTATGATAAAAAAATAAGTCTTTAAACTTTAAATAAATTTGTTTTGTATTCTACATTTGAAAAGACATAATTGCGGGAATTATTATTTTCTCATGTACCAATGTGTCCAACTATTGAGTTTTTGAGATTACCATGTTAACTCAAATGTGCAATGACAATCAGAGGCTGGAGTATTTTTACTTTCTACTCAAGTACATTTTTCAAGTATATATTTTTTTTCTTTGCAAAACTTTTACTTCATTACTTTCCATAGCATAATGTATAATGTCATACTTTTTACAGCACTTCATAAATAAAGTTGTTGTTTTCTTACCTTTAATACTTAATTACATAACACATTTTGTACTTTCTTACTTCTATGTAAGTAAAACTTTGAATTACTTTTACTTGAGTACAAGTATACAGTACTACATTTTTGATGTAATTAAGTATTAAATGATATTAAATATGAAATGTATTGCAGTAAAAGTACAATATTATGTCTTGGAATGTTGTGAAGAAAAAGTTTTCCAAAGAAAAACACTGATAAAGTACATACTCTTGAAAAATAAAATTACTTGGAAAGCAAAAATACCCACTGTCCGCCTCTGATAACAATTCCACTGACAAGTTTAATAGATTGAGGACCCCAATCAAATTCATGTTACTGTGAAGCCCATGATATGTGCACATGGTAAAGTTTTGTCTCAGAATTGTTCAATTATGAAACTTTTTTAAAACCACTATAAAAGTGTTCATTTCTGTTGTCCTTTGGTGTGACACCCCTACTGTATATTCTTAATTATTTTTATGTCACACCATAGGGCACATTTCAGAAAAAATGTAAAAAAAAAAAAAAAAAAAACAGTGAAATAATTGACAAAGTTAGTGACCCCTTATATTTTCTCAAACATCAGATTTCACACTACAATTTTTTTTCTTCAGAAGTGACTTATTTTTCAACCACCTATATATATATATATATATATATATATATATATATATATATATATATATATATATATGTATGTATGTATATATTAGTGCTGTCAAATTGATTAATCACATCCAAAATAAAAGCTTGTGTTTACATAATATTTGTCTGTACTGTGTATAATTATTATGTTTATATTTTTTTACATTTATAAATTATTAATATATAAATTATAGAAATATATAAACAGTATATACATGCAAATATTTCTTAAATATGTACATGAATATGTGTGTATTTATATATACATAATAATTATACACAGTGCACTCACATATCATGTAAACTTTTTATTTTGGATTGCGATTAATATACTTAGGACCATGTGATATTTCAGTTTTTCTTTTTTTAATAAATCTGCAAAAATGTCAACAATTCTGTGTTTTTCTGTCAATATGGGGTGCTGTGTGAACATTAATGAGAAAAAAAAATGAACTTAATTTATTTTAGCAAATGGCTGCAATAAAACAAAGAGTGAAAAATGTAAGGGGTTCTGAATACTTTCCGTACCCACTGTATTCAGTCAAAGTGTAGTCTGATTATAGTATATATTTAACATATTTTAGTATTTTAAAACATAAAAAATGAGTTAGGCCTACTTATTTTTTAGAATCTTATTCGTAATTACTTAATTAGTTACTACCCAGCACTGTCAATTGTATTATCTCTATAAGGTTTTAGAACCCTCTAATTTTATTTATTAATATTTGAATATATGAATATACTCTCTCTCTCTCTCTCTGTCTTTTTTGGTGTTTTTTTGGGTGCAGCTACTGTTAAAATGCAAATTCTCTTCAAATGCTGTTTTACTCCGAGTCATAAGATGGCGACAATCATCACAAAGATCTTAAAAACGTCATCCTCTGACGTTTAATCACTGGGTGTCACAGCAAACGTGTTTACATGTGAAATATGTGGTTCACTCATTTACTAGCAGGGTTTGTTACACAGTGTAGGCTACAGTTTCCCTATCATCATAAACATTAATGCTTTATAAAAATCCTTGGTGTTTAAAACTAGAGCTGGTGCGTTTCCAGTCAGGATGAATTTTAGTTCCAAATGCAAGAAGCGGATGGTTTTGCCGACCCGACCCGATCCGCCGACAGTGGAGCAGATCATGGAAGATGTAAACCGAGCCTACCCCAATGATCCAGTGTTCACTGTTTTACACGAATCTGCTGAAGGTAGGCTATCGCACAGACGAGAATCTTTCAGCACAGTGGCTTTAAACACGGGTTGCTGATCTATTAAACGCACAGTGTTTCATGCAGAAACACGGGGAAGGGAAAGTAACGCTTCTGCCTGAACAAGAAGTTAGTTTTCAGACACTTCACATAAAAAACACACACATTTCGAGTGGCAAATGCATATGAACAACCGAAATATAACCAGTATTATTAGTATCGTTTTGCGTTATATATATATATATTTTTTTGTCAATCTATTAAGATACCAGTGCGGACGGGGGCTAAAAAGTAACTCTGGACTTTCACAGCACCCACCAGCTCATTATGCACAGACTCAGATAACTTTTTTTTAACACCAATTACTAACAGACACAATACAAAAATATGCTTTTTTTAAATTTATTTTTTATTGAAATAAATTAACATTATTGAATGACTGGCATACTTCTTTACATTATTTTAGTCTTTCCTTAGCCTGGATGCCAGCCGAATTTAGCCCCGCCCTCAACATTTTAGGTCGAGCATATTCTGACTAGAATTGAGTATGACCACGTCAGGCTAGTCTTTCCTGGTGTACATAGCAAATAGTAAATAATTTTGTAGAATTTTTAAACAGCTCTTTTACAGATGGATAGTTTAATATCATAAAATATTAAAATAGTTTAAAATCAGTCCATATAACACCAGTGCTCTTGTATGGTCTAGAAAACTTGGAATGTTTTGTGTACTGTTTTTAAGTTGCCATTCTAGTTTTATCCTTTCAGGAGCTTGAGGTGACATTTTATGGAATAGAGCTCGAATTTGTATCTAAAATGTATTCTTGTGATGCTGATTTGTACTCCATTGATGTACTCCATTCTGATTCTTCAGTGTCACATGATCCTTCAGAAATCATTCCAGTAGGCTGATTTGATGCTCAAGAAACATTTCTGATTATTATCAACGTTGAAAACGGTTGTGCTGCTTCAGATTATTGCGGAAAATGTGATGCACTACCATTCAAAAGTCTGGTAAGCAACAATAATTGCTGTTCTTTTGAACTTTCTATTAATCAAGGAACCCTGAAAAAAAAAAAAATTGGCACAACGTTTTGGCACAAATAATAACTGATTTGAATAATTACAGTGCATTCGGAAAGCATTCACAGCGCTTAATTTTTTTCCGCATTTTATGTTACATCCTTATTCCAAAATGGATTCAATTAATTATTTTCCTCAAAATTCTACAAACAACACCCCATAATGCCAATGTGAAGGAAGTTTGTTTGAAAGCTTTGCAAATTTATCAAAAATAAAATTCATCTTCCTCCATTTCAAAACACACGTGTTAAAAAAGTAAAAAAAACATACTTTTTTCTTTAAAATGGTCACATTAATCGTGTTATATATATATATATATATATATATATATATATATATATATATATATATATAAAAACATTTTTATTAAAGTGGAAATCAGTTTACTAAATAATGTAAACATGACTGACTGCTTCATTTCCACTTTAAAATTTGAGCAGATCTTAAAACACAAGGAAACACATGAAGACACACGCGGAATCACACAGCGTACATACACGCGGAGATGATGGTTATACATACACGCCGGAGATGATGGTTTGTTTCGACACATACACGCCGGAATCACACGGCGACATACACGGAATCACGACGTAGACAAACACGCTGGAATCACACGGCGTAGACATACACGCGAATCACGACATACACGCGGAATCAACATACACGCCGGAATCACACGGCGAACACATAATCACAATCACACGGCGTACATACACGCCGGAATCACATACCAATCACACGAGACATACACGCGGAATCACACGGCGCATACATACACGCCGGAATCACACGCGTGACATACACGCCGGAATCACGACGTGAACATACACGCCGAATCACACGGCGTACACATACACGCGGAATCACACGGCGTACATACACGCCGAATCACACGGCGAGACATACACGTGGAATCACGGCGTGAACATACACGCGAATCACACGGCGTACATACACGTGGAATCACACGGCGATACATACACGCCGAAATCACACGGCGTATACATACACGCGAATATATATACATACACGCCGAATCACACGGCGTACATACACGCGAATATATATACATACACGCGAATCACACGGCGTACACATACACGCTGAATCACACAGGGCGTACACATACACGCGGAATCACACGGCGTACACATACACGCGGAATCACACGGCGTACACATACACGCGGAATCACACGGCGTACACATACACGCGGAATCACACGGCGTACACATACACGCGGAATCACACGGCGTACACATACACGCGCATAGCTCAAAATGCGTACAGATAACACGCCATTTTTGGCTTTAGAATGTGCCGTGTATGTTTACACAAAGTCATGATGTCATGTTGGTTTAAAAGAATATGGGTGCATCAGCTCTCTAGTTCAGTAGTCAGGGCTGATCAGGGCTCTTTTAAGAGGTCTCAATAGCAAAATGCTTCCTGTCCACCGAAACATTCGCTCCCTAAAAAGTCCCTAGTCAGTGTTCTGTGAATGTGAAAACCAGGGCACTCTTTTCCCTAAGCAGTCCTGAAGCGCAGTACAAAAATCACGCTGACCAACTGACCACACATAATGACGTGATTGATAAAAAAAGTTATTTAATTATATTTCAGCATAAACATACATAGTTAAATAGGTACTGAACATAATCTAGCTAACATTTAATAATATGGCTAATATGAATTAAATACGTGTATGTAACAATCAAAGTATTTATCATAATGTATTTTAAATAACATAAAACAATCAATGTCAGAATAATATCAGTTCTGCTGTTGTTCATTAATACAAGAAGTGACATTTTACAATGAGGACATTGTCATGTCACCAGAAGTGTCCTACTGTGTTGCATTCCAGGTTCCTGTGCTGTCCTTACCAGTGCGCAAATTTGTGTGCACAGAATAGAAATGAATTGTAGACAGTGCGCAAATTTGTGTGCACAGAATAGAAATGAATTGAAGAGAGATTGTTTTGGCTATACATCAGCTCTAGAGAAAGTCATTGTTATTAAAGTTTTTGATTGATTAATTTCCGTCATTAGTTATTTACTTTGGAGCCGCTTACACAAATACAATTTTCAACCAAAACAGAAAACTCTAAATCCGTTCTGGCTGCTCATCCGCATGGCAACAGCACCCGGCGGCTAGAGAACTTCAGGGCTGTGTTGAGGTCGTGTCCAGGCGCAGGTCCGCTATCTGATCTGGATATGGCCTGGATCCGGCAGGCTAATGTAAACCCTAGGATAAACAGAGAGACTAACATTAGCGTAGATGCCATTCTTCTTATGATGTAACGAGTACATCAGGTGTTATGGGAAGTGTTCCTGGTTCCGGCTGACCTAGTTAATGCAGCCTAACAATCATTTAAAATTTGAATAATAGAATAGTGGTAAATTAGTATGAATTTGTACAATCCCACTATCTGCTTTCACCCTACTGACAGTTGGGTTTAGGGGTGGAGCTTCATACTTACTTTTTGTATGTTTTCTTGCTGCAACCTCCCAGTTTCTCTTGAAGCCAATATGGTAGTGACTTAAACTGCAATGCAAACATTTATATTAAGCGTTAAAGTTCTGCATAATTAAGGGCGTGGTCACTTGAGTGGTCCTGTTAGCTCCTCTTTGCCCATTTTCAGTCACCCATGAGTGATGCAGTGCCAAGTTGTCAACGGCTGCACTTTTGGCTTCAGAAACGCTCTTCAAAAACTTATGGGTGATGTCACAGACACTACGTCCACTTTTTTTTTTTACAGTCAATGCATTTTTCGCATTTAATCACATCTTAGGAATTTATACAAAATTGCCACAGTTTTCTCATGAGATGGGGTTGGACTTTAGGGAATTAATTCCTCCAGACTGTGGTGTAGTGTATTATTACTGAACTGCAAGTTATCATATCAAGTGATGTTGGTCTCAAAATGAAGCAAGTTTTGTGTATCAGGCTCTACCATGTAAATAACAGAATTTTGAAAAATGGGATCACAAAGAACAGGACCTTTTAATAGTATTGTTTGTTTACCAGGTAATGTTAATGCCATTCATCATCCCATTGGTAACTTCTTTACTTTTGTGTGTTGTGTTTGTTCACCTGGTAATGTCAGTACCATTCATTTCAGAGTGATGTTAGAATAGTAAAGTCTTTTTTTAAGTGACTGATTACAGAATTCTATTACAGAATTGTGTTATTGAATGTTGCCTCATTGCTATAAGCCATTTTGTACATGGATAGTGTGACTGGCTGCACTTTTGCATGCATGATTGTAACATTTGGCCTTGACCACTGACTTTAGGTGTCATTTTTCAGATTTGAAGTCCAGTTCCAGCAACAGTGAAGTCGAGGTACGATACATGCAGAGCAGACGGTACATAGAGTTGCAAGAGCGATTGCAAGAGGAACGTGGCAATCTTGCTCGACAGAGAGACGAGCTGCGTGCGGCTGGGGAGTCTTTGGAACACAGCGTGATGGAGGTGAAGAGGAGCGCTCTGTGAGAACTCGCAGGGGCCTGCAGAACATTCATACCTGCATCTTATGAACTTGAGATTTGCTTATTCAGTAGTTAATTGCCAGACATGGCACTTGAATATAACAAATAGAGATTAAAATCAGTAGGAGAAGGCTACTGAGTGTTCTTCCTTATTGGATGTTTGGTGCATTTATTTAATGATTTGTTTGTGATATTTTTGGCTGATTTGTTATAAATCTACTTGATAAATGTTGATATGTGTTGTCGTTTAATATAAGTACACAGTCCATTCAATAAGTGCAGTCTTAAAGGGTTAGTTCACCCCAAAAAACCTTTGTTCATCTTCGGAACACAAACGAAGATATTTTTGATGAAATCCGAGAGCTCTCTGACCCCTCCTTAGAAAGCTATTTAAGTAACTCTTTCAAGGTCCAGAAAGTTGGGCTGGGTATTGGTAAAAATTTTTCGATACTGATACCTTGACTTCGATACCGGTTTCTGAACGATACCAAATTTATTATTCTGTTTTAACAAGATTACATTACCTAAAAAAAACCTTTGGTTTTATTTTTTCAGTTTATTTTCTTTTACAGACTCAAAGACTCATATATAGGGTACTGCGGTGCGGAATATATGCCTCGCTCAAGCACACACACAAAGCTTGAACGTGCACGCGCATATATAGGGAATTGGACCTCTCAATTGGGTTACATAATCAAAGTATTTATTTATTTATTTTTTGGTTTGGTTAAGGGGCACCTATTATGCAAAATTCACTTTTATAAGGTGTTTGAACATAAATGTGTGTTGGCAATACACAACCCATAATGGTAAAAACCCACTCCTTTTTTTTTTTATCTCCATAAATCATAAGCAGTGTCTCAGAACAAGCCGTTTCCAGATGTGACATCACACTGCAGAGGCCCCGCCCACACGTTGATGGACACATACTAGCACAGACCCCTCCCTCAGAGAGCTGAGCTGTTCACAGTCCACCATGTTTATCACCTCGCCAGAGCATTAACAGTAGCATTCAAGTAAGAAATGTGTTCTTATTAAAGCTACTAAAGTTCAGTCAGTCAAGAGCAGTGAGTGAATTTCTGTTTATCTTCTGTTGTTTGATAGAAAACTAGTATAGTTTAATAGACTACTCACTGATGTGATGACATGCAGCTCATGTGTGTGCGTTTAAGTTGAGAGCGAAATGCATGCAGATGATATTTCATGATGATGATGAACTGCAATGTCACATGAACGTGTCTGCAATAGAGATGATCATTAAAACAAACAGATATCATGTGTCAGTTTTCATTCCTTATTCACTGCTGTGAATGAACTGTGAATGAGATGTGTAGGGTGGGGAGCAGCAGCTCATTCGCATTAAAGAAGCCACGCACAGAACAGCTCATTTTTCTTCAACCCCAAAATTGCCATTTTCAAAATGGTATATTAAATGATATGTTAGGAATTTTGATCTGAAACTTCACAGGCACACTCTGGGGACACCTGAGACTTATATTACATCTTGTAAAAAGGGGCATAATAGGTGCCCTTTAAACAGATATTTCAAGCTTTCTATAGGCCTTATAAGACTAGAGAGATGTTGGAGATTGCCCCTCCCCGAGAAGACAAAGGACACTTTCTGGAAATTAACATCTGAACTCATTCTTGTGCATTTAGCATCCGTCTCCATCCGAGATGTCATCACACTGAGTTAATCATCTAAGAATGGCCTTAATTTACATGCCTTTCCTTTCACTGCCTCTCCCCGCATCTCTCCTCCAGAATTCACCCAAAATCTACATGGATTTATGTAAACAAGTACTATACAGTATTCTACATGTTTGGTATCATTTGAAATGTCTCAGTGCAACTGGTACAAAGGTCTCATTCTTACAGAAGTAAAACAAAAGATAACAAAGGTTTTAAGGGTTTAGAGATATTTTGCCTATATGCTGTTTTACTAAACGAGGTTCGGGAGGAACATGTTAGAAAAATTGACACAGGTGGAGAGTACTCAGCCAATCAACAAAAGAGGTATATATATATATATATATATTTCCAGCATCCCTCCACCACCCCTTCTCACATTTTGCTCTTTTTTCCTTTTAAGTTCTAAACCATACGGGGGTACTCTGGGTTCGGGCTAAAGTCCGAGCTCGAAGCCCTCCCCCCGGACAGCACGCCAAATACGCAATTAAATTTACTCTATAAATTGTGAACTAGTGAAATGGTTGTGTCTTCGGCCAATTGGTCTTTACCTCCTGTCATCAATACAGGTCTATATAACTTGATTAATGCTTATTCCCATTGTGAACTCATGTTTACATTTGAAAGAGTTTTCCAGCTTGGTCTAGTATTTAAGGAGATGTTACAGGAGGTTCGGGACGATCCTGTTACCAGATCAGCCGGTAATGCTATGCATTATGTATCCTATTTCATTAAAGCCAGATATGCTTTTCTCTTTATTTCAGAGCATTTGATGTTATGTATCTATTATCTTTGAATTGATTATGTAATTGGCATGATACATTTACCTTACCTTTATTTATTCCCTGAATAATAAATTGTTACATTGATTTATTCTGACTTACTCATTACGATCTATACCCATTTTTTCCGCAAATCTGTCAGGTTAGTAACGGACTAAAGTCCAGTTTTGAGTGGAGCATACGGCACACCAACTGAGATTTTAGAGTTCCGACTAACTCTTGGCATTAGTTCAAGTGAAGGCTAAAAAGGGAATTTCCGTTTAGGACAACAATGTTGAAAGGCCAACCTAAATAGGGTGAGCCTTACCTCTGTTTAAGGAATTGTTACTATAATTAAGTATACATGGGAAACAATGACATGACCAAACCAAAGCTACTATTTGAAGAGTAATGTTGGTCAACTTATATCTGTAGTAGTGATTATGACTTCTGATTAGAGATCATGTTATTTTATTTCAAGTGTACACAGATCTATGGGGACTAAATCAAATACTTTTAGAGAAAGCAAGCATGAGGGCGGCACTCAAAAAAAGTATAGTCAATTACCTCTGTTTAGTGACCAAGACTGGCAAGTTTGTGATCGTGGGCCCACATAATGAACGGCTGGTGCAAGGACCCTGTGCGACTCTGAGAACCGAATTAATTATTTCAATAAGAGTAAAAAGTTAAAGATTAATCAAATGTGTAGTTAAATTGTTGTACAAATGACTTAATAACCAATCAGCATTTTAACCTAAATTCGAGGTCATGATAAAATGTCAGAGAGTCATAAAGAGTCAGATAAAGATAAATTGGAAATAAATCACTTTGCCCCGCTGAAACGACCGAACGCGCAAGAAACCTTCACCCACCAATCGTAAGCCTTCATTGGGACTTTCTGCGAGGAAAGTATATGCTGAGTTTCAGTTAATTTATGTGACGAGCTGCAGTTCTTTTTGCAGTCGAATATGGAGAAACTTTCTGCAGAACTTTTTGTTCTGTCCTTTGCAGCGCCGTGGCTGGTATAAACAGTAGGATTGACTAGAGTGGACGCGAGCCGCATCCCGGGTGTAACTGCCGTAAAAACATTTTTCCACCACAGCCAATCATACTGCATGCTTATTTGCTCACTGACATTGACAAGATTAGGTATCGAAATGACAAGACCTTTTACGATACTCGTTAGTATTGAGGCAATTCGGTCGATACCTAAAAAGTATCAAACTCGATACCCATCCATACCAGAAAGATAGTAAATTCATCGTGGTGCTCGTGTGAAAAGCTTCGGCCAATGGTAAGCCTGCGTGCTGGCTCTGACGTAACTCGAAAGCGATGGACCGTATTTACAACATCAACAGCGTAGGAGACTGACACATACATGGAGAAATTGCTAAATAAAGTTATTTTTGTTTTGTTTTTTGCGCACAAAGAGTATTCTTGTCGCTTCATAAAATTATGGTTGAACCACTGGAGTCACATGGACTATTTTACAGATGTTTTTAATACCTTTCTGGGCAAGAAAGTTTTTGGATGAATGTAATTTTTCATTGTTTACAGACACTACAACATGTTGAACTCATTGATGACATTGATTATAGTTGCATTAAATATGTTGTGTTAAATAGCATAAGGTTCTTTGTACAAGCAAAAATATTTAATTGCGTGTAGAGATCTCACCACCTTTAAAGCCATAGTCATTTCCTGTGTTGCATAGTGTGTACGGTAATGTGGGGGTGGAGGTGTCAAGATAGGGGTGTGATCCTTTTGGGTTGGGTCGTGTTTGTTCAAATATCAACAGCTTTTTTACCAAAAATCACTACTTAAAGGTGTGTAATTTCTTTGGCATTAGCCAAAGTAGTAGCACCATATAATCTCAGGTTACGCATATAATTATGGTTCCGAGAAGGACAGTATGGGGACTGCCTTTGGCATAGTGTCCTCAAGAGTACACAGTAGTTCCCATTCGAAAGGGAACCAAATTAATTTACTGATAATTTACCAAACCAGCACAATGTAAGTGAATTTCATATAATTTAAACAGTTTAGCTGGGGTTCCAACTAATGGATTCCCCTGCATGCAATGGTCAGAAATAAGGTAGGTCCTGACTACTGACCCAAACTTGTGCTGGGTCAGAATGTTCAAACACAGCAAGTACAAATGACTTAGATGTCTGTGCATATTTAGCTGAATATAAGTATTTACCATTGAATAAATCAAAGTTCCACTCAGAAAAATAAAATGCATACACGTTTTTATGAGAATGTTTATTTAAGGACCCCTAACCCCTGGCCACAACTGTTAGTCTACGCAATATTCTATAAACATTCTGAACCCAATTCATGCTTTTACCTCTCAAATATGCATACAACTGTCCCTAAATGTCAATTTGAGTTTAGCATTGCATCATTGCTTTATCCTGACCACCACAGTTATTTATCATTTCACTGAGCTTTGTTACTGGACAATTTCAATATCTTATAGTCAGACATTCAGGCCTGGTTTCACAGACATGTCTTAGATTAAGTCAGGATTAGGTCTTAATTTAATTAGCACATTTAAGTAGCTTTTATAAATGTGCCTTAGGAAAAAAACATTTCTGGTGTGCATCTTGAGACAAAACAATGGCACTGACAAATTTTAAGATGTGTCAGTGGAAGTTGCTTTCAGTTAAAAGAGCTCAAACATGCATTCTAGTCAGGGACTAGATTTACGTATTGTCTGTGAAACCAGGGAGTTGTCTTTAATCTGGGAATACCAGTTGGTAGAAGCAGTCACAACACATCTGAAATACAGTTCTCTCTATCATTCTCAGAATTTCCAAAGGCTGATGTGGGATGTTACTGTTAGAGAGAATGCATGTTTTCTGACCAAGAGACAAATTGAGTGAAGCTGTTATATCACAGTAAAACTAAGTCCATGTAAATACTGCACCTCACCGAATAAGACAAACACTTTTTGTGCTGGCTAATACAATATTTGCTTGTGTAGCTGCAGTTTTGATAATGGGCTTTGGTTGAATGGAAGCCATTTTAAACATTCTACAGCAGTCAACTTCAGCCCAACTTACTATTAATGACAAGTATTTATCTCAAACTACAGAGTTGCTACTCATTAGCTTGCTTTTAAATACTCAAATCATAACATGACTGTACACAAAATGACATTATGAATGCATTCAATAAGCAGGAATATGTACAGCCACTTAATTGTATTACATACATTTGCTGAACACTCGACAGTTACAACAATCTTATATTCAAAAATGCAAATGTGTGGGTAGAGATTCATGGTTGTACTCATAGTCTGTCATTTCCATTGAAAAAAAGAAACTGCAAAGTCAACATCACGTGTTTACAGTGGATAAGTGAGCATGCTATTTGTTGCAATGGCAGGATTACAATTTGCCTTCTGGGAAGCATTAGATTGCAGTTTTAAATCAGTATTTACAACAGTATCACTAAATACCCATGATGATTACATTGACATTTTGTGCAGATTTTACCTATTGTAGCAATATTTACCTGCAGTAATAATAAGTGAAGGCAATAGGCTGTGTTAACCTGTCAGTGTGGCATAAAGGCATGTGCATACATGGTTCTCATGTGAGAATACAACAGTCTTTTCCGGTTTGCAGGTGGCACATGGTCTTTTGTTTTTCGGAGAATTGTTTGCATATTGTTCTGCATGTGGGCCATAATTTGTATCAGTGGATAACACACTCCGAGGCAGTCTTTCTCATGTTTGATTAATTGTCCAAGTAGCACAAGCAATGATTAATATCACTGTACAAAACTTAAAAAAAGTTATACCCTCACTTGTGGTGTGTACATGTTGTGAATCCAGTGAGATTCTATAGTACATGGCTAATTGTTTCACATCCAGATTAAGTTTTTCCCCCTTTTTTCAAATAAGTAAATCTTCTGATGCATTAGCAAGCACAAGACTCATTAGGTAAAGAAAATTAGGTAAATAACCAAGGTAAAGAAAACAATATCCATTACCACCTGAGTTTTTACAGCATCAGGAGCATAGTACTTTGTCAAGCCTGGAACTGTGGACAGATCACAGGTTTTATGCGTCATGTTTTTCCCCTGTCTTTTCAGGCATTGTTGTTGCTTGACACTGTGTCTGTGCAGAGAAACAGACCATGGGGCTGGGGATGTAGTTGAAAGGAGTAACTCTGACGGCTTTACTAGGGGAGCTCTGTCGGAAATGTCCAACGCCACCACTGTGGGTACTTTCCATTGACTGAAAGGTGGAGGATGATGCTGTGCTGTAGTTTTTTAGAGATCCATCCGAATCCCCATCTTGGAGGGTATTCCCAAAGGCCATGCTTATTTTTCTGGGAGGGCCATGTTTGCCTCCTCTGTAATGCTAAGACCTTTTTCAATTGTAGGAGAGGTGCTTGAGTTAATTTTGTTGGCTGAGTAGTCCTCAGTTTGAACAGTTGCGTCACTTGTTTTCCGTGATGCCAGTGTAATAGTAGGCCGTTTTCCTGGTAGTGGTGGTGGCATCTGTTTGGTGCCATCAGGTGACGGTAACAGAGGCAATGCAGTGGGTGGAAGGGTGCTCTTTAATATCTGTGGAACATCCTCATCACGAATCCTTCTCCAGGTCACTTTGTCAGAGTTACGTGATCCAACCCTCTGCTGCTTCTGATCTGAGTTCCTTTCACTTTTAGCTCGTCCACTTGAGTCAGAGGATGAAGAGCGAAGAGAGGAGCGGCTGGTGACACGACTCAAGACATTTATGCTTGGTGAGGAAGAATATCTTTTGAAGGTCTCATCCCTTTTTTCTCTTGGTTTTGGTCCGGGTCTATTTCTCTGTGAGGCCCTGCAAGGACTTTCTGAGCTTGTTCGTCTAGCTGGACGTTTCGCAGCGACTTCTCTATCAATAGAGGTGGCTCTTGATAGAGCCATGTCCTGTCTGACAAGCCCTAGTTCCTGAACTTGTCTTTGTCCTTGAGTCACAGGCATTCTTTTGGACCTTGAACTGCTTCCTTGAGCTCCTGACAACGAGAAGAACATAAGAAAACTGCTGGGGCTCCTGGACCTGCTCTTCGGGGTGAGACATGCTGTGATGTTGGGACAGAACGTGAAGAAGCATCACGTCTTGAGACTTTTGGTGATTCTTTGATGAATGTCAGTTGTCTAAGAAAGCCATTACGATCTGATTCACCACTATTTGAATGAGTAGATGTCATGCGAACCAAATCCAGTCGGTTTGCTGGTAGGATCCTTTTCCTGACATCTGTGTATTTTGTCTGGTGATGCTACTGGGCTGGCTGGTTACTAAAGGTGAAATGTTTCTTGTTTGCCTTGATGGGTTCTGCATGAATGGTATTCTGACAGGGGATTTCTGTGTTTTTCTGTCAATAGGAGATTTAGAATTTTGATTGAAGTTTGAAGTGCTTTTGTCTGGTGGACTGCATGGTGCTGATGCCACCTTCTTCGGACCTTGTTTAATAGTTTGGGTTGGGGAGGTTACTTTTTTCTGAGGATGTCTGGAAGGTGTTGAACTTTGAGATGATCCTGAAGATGAACTCTTTGGTATCCTGGCAGGTGGTGTTGAGCTTCTTTTGGGCAATGACAACTGAGTGGATTCCATGGGGTTGCCCAGTCTGTGAAGACTTCTTGACCTGTGTTGTGCTAGATTTGGATTTTTTGGGGCATCGGCTTTCAGTATATTTTTTTTAGGTGGTGGTCTTTGAGAGAGAGTTGTCTCCTTCTTGGGTGTGTAAATCACAGTTCTACCCCTGAAGACCACAGGCAAGTTTGCAACAGGTTTACGAGGGGCAAAATCAAGTGGTTTATTAGCCTTTTTGTCATCTTTGTATACCTTCTTCTCTTTAGGAGTAAAGCTTGAACCAGACATAAATGACAGAACAGATTCAGACTCTGATGAGGGTTCCTGGGACTTTGAAGCTTGTAACTTGGTAATGATTGTATTTGCTCCTTCTTGTATTGCTCTCCATTCAACACTATTGAGATCAGAGTCTTTGTCAGATGCCATTTCATCACTGTCTAGGTCAATTTCAGGGCTCCACTCTGTTGTTTTCTGAAGAGTAGCTTTCTGTTTGTGCTTTTTCTCAGCTTTCCTTTTCCTGGAATTCTTTTTGTTCTTGTGTTGAGGCATAGCAGATGTTATACATTTTATCAAAAGATCATCTTCTGAATCCATGCTGACTGAGCTTGGCGAGCTGTTCTCTTCAAACGGGTTGAGGTCTTGCTGTGATTTAGGAGGGCACTGAGGGTTGGATGTAATATTATGTCTATTCCTTATCCATGTATGATGAGGTTTTTCATGATGTTCCTCAAATTCTGCATCACTCAAAGAGCTAAGGGAGGAACTCAATGAGTAACATGGAGGAGCTTCTTCTAAAATTAGATTTTGCTTGATTCTGTGAAAACCCTTTTGACGGGACTGGTAACTGTTGACTTGATCTTGTATATTAGTGTTACGTATTACATTAGTCTTGATTGATTCATAATGTTGTTTCCGTCCAGTCCTATTCATCAGTCCATCCTGTCTGTCCATTTTATGGCAGATGGCCACTTCTGTAGTTGTCGGGTGGTGCCTAGACTGGAAGGATAAAGTGTTTTCCTGCGCATGACTCCGAGAGCAGGTTTTCTGATTTTGGTACACCTCTGTGCTTTGTTTTCTAATGGGAATATCTAACTGTGGCATGCTTTTGACAGATTCTGTCCTTGCTTTTGAATTTGTCGAACTGGAGACTGGCTTTGAATCCTTTGCTGGGTCATTTTACTGCCATCTCTTTACTCTGTATAAGTAATCTCTGAGTGGGCACCATATGTCTGACTGTTTTGTTCAGTTGGTTTGCAACTGTGTGAGACTGACATGTTATTTTAGTTGGTTTGTGGAAGCGAGAGAACATGCGTAGGTCTTCAATTCTTTTTGCCTCAATATCAACAAGCTCTTGTGTCTCTTTGTTTCTTCGCCAGTCTTTTATTCCTTTAGTTCTGACTGGATATTGGAGGGTGTCATCGCTCAAGGAAGTGGTGCTTGAGAAATTTATGGCCGTACCTTCAGCCGAGTCAGTGTAAGAGGAATCATCATGATAGATTTCTGTTGAAGACATTCCAAGCTTTTGTCCAGTAAACATCTGACTGTTTTTATTCTGCAGCACCATATACACTGGTAATTGCACAGATTTTCGAGAATGCATGTTGAGAACTTGGTTTGAGAGGTTGGGCATCACAGTGGGCCTTACCTTCTTAAACCTGGAAGGCATGGCTGAATTAATGCACTCTTTGAGAATTTCAATGTCATCGTCTGAGTTGCCTTCACTGTATTGGTCTTGGTCATCCATATCCTCTTCATTTTCAGAATCCTCTGGGTCATTGTCTTGTTGGTTTAGCAAAGGAGTAAGTTTGAGCTCCACATCTTTCTGAACATAGTGTTCATGTAGAGGGAGGGCACTCAGACTAGAGGCACATGAGAAATTCTCAATTGGTTTTTCCACAGTGAAATAGATCATTGTGTCCAAATCTGGAGGTAGGTTAAACCTTTCTTTAAAGTCTGTGATTTCCATAAATTTGCGTAAACTGCTTTCCCACTGGCTTCCTACACCATTAAGAGCCTGTGCCTCTTGTCCACTTGATTCTGCACAACATGGAGTTTTGCTGCGACTCGGAGGCATTGTTTGTCCTGGGCTGTCTGGTAGGTCACTGGGGCTAACAGTTCCACTTATCATTTCACTGCATGGATCACTCTGAATAGAGCTGGCAATTGAAGGAGATTCAAAGCTGCCAAGTGAGCTCACTGAACTACAGCGGCTCATTACAAGAGGTGTTTCATGAATGTAATTTTCTGAAGAGCTGGATGGTGTCCTGTCCTCAAGAATTATTGGGGACACTCCTCTAAGAAACCTCTTCTCATTTTTGATTGTACTAGGGATCTCAGCTGGATCAGAGCTGCTTATTTTCTGATCAGTTACTAATAACTGACTGTCACTCAAGTCATCAAGTGTCTCATTTTCATCCTCTTCATCTTTTCTCTCAACATTCACATCTTCCACCTCTATGATTTCTAATGAGGAGTCACTCTCTAACTCATTTTCAGTCTGACTCTGTCCATCAAGTGCTCCATCCCCAGATGATAAAGAGGACAGAGAACTGCAGCGAGAGAAGCATATTGGAGTGTTTTCTACAGAATACTTCTGAGGGGTCTCCAGCTGTCCTATTGTGGGACTTCTTGCAGCACATATTGGGGAAAACTTGCTAATACTTCCACCAGTCATCACTGTTGGAACCCAAGCTTGCCTACGCATTGCTTGAGCTGCCTGAACATTAATTGCAGTCTTTGCAACCCCAAACTTGGCAACACTCTGGATCAGTGGAACATGCTGATAGGAGGGAGACAACTTGACAGTTGGTATACTGGCATCCGAAGACACCTTGGTTGATACAGTTGCAGGTGTTGATATAAAAGGTTCTTGACTCTTCTCTGTATCTGTGGAACCTAAATCAGGCAAAATTGCATCTTTGTTTGTCTCAAAATCTCTTTCAGGGATCTCATTTTGACATATGACTCTTGAAATATGTATACCACTGTTCAATGGTTCCTCGTGAGCTAACTTAAGGTCAAGTTTATTTGGACGTCGTTGTTCTGTTGGTCTTGCAGATGTGTCAGTCTGTTCCTGACTGCCACAATAGCCATCACTGGTGCTTCCACTGTTAAGGCTGTCATTGGATAAACTCGAGTTGGCTGTTTTAAGACGCAAGAAGGCATGTGCTCTACTGAGGCGCTCTTTAGGTGAAAAAGAGCTGGTATCAGAGAGATGACAAGGAGAACATGAAATGGCTCGTGCCTCATGAAGCTCATCTGGTCCATAATTCCAATCCACAAAATAATCCTCTGAACTGAGGCTGAAGCTGTCCTCTGAGGATGTATGCATGGTAATGTCTTCTACCAGTTTGTCAATTTTAGCCACTGTGTTGGTGATCTTCTTGGCTAATTTCTCAGCTGCCACAGTCACTTCATCATCAGGGGGTTGTGACCTTTTATTATCAGTTTGAAAGGTTTCAACATCTTGTTCAGGCTCCCCTTCTCGCTTACGTGGCTGAGTATTCAGGAAGTTAGAATTGTTCAAGAACATGGAGAGCATGGAGAAGGTTCCCGTATCCAAACTGGTTGATGTATTAGGAGCCTCATCATCATCAAAACAACCAGAATCTGAGGCATAGTCTTTTGCTAGGCTTTCAATATGCCTCAGTGGCTTGTTTATACTTTGATGCTTGAAACTTTGCTTCTCGATTGAATCAAATGTTTCTGCCAGATGCTTCGCATCTAATTCAGCCTCTAATGCTTTCTGTTTCCTCATGTAGAGGGATGGCATGCAAGATCCTGGGGATATAACAGCAGTATCTTTATATTTGTGTGGACGATTTGTGAGGAGGTTTCGCAGAGCTGCAGCACTTCCCATGGCTATCATTTTGTGCTTTGAGTGGATAAGATTGCGCAGCATGCTTACAGCTCCCAGATCCCACAGCAATTCCTGGTCCTTCGGACTACGTGCAGACAGGTTCCAGAGGGTTCCACATGCATTACTCACAATGGTCAGACTGTGAGATCGCAAGTGCTGCAGCAGAGTCTGAAGGCAGTTATGATCCCTGAGGATTTGCCTGAAATAGAAAACCAGGAAGAAATTAAGTGATGTTGATGTTAAGACATTGATACTTTGACCATGACCTCTGCTTAATTTGTGAATGTGAATAAACACAATACCTGTAATCATCTCGGGTAGCAATGAGACTGGACACATTACGCAGGATGCCTCCACCACTCTCAATAATGGCCAATGAGTTGGTTTGGCATCGATAAGTCAAAGTGCTAACCAAAAAGCCAAGCGCACCATCAACAGAACAAATTGCCACCTTATTCTCTGTGCTGTGTGCTGACAAATTCCACAGTGCACTTAACACACTCTTTAAGGTGGATTCCTGTGGGGAAGACCATGTAAAATCACTTATTACTTACTGAGTGGTATTGGAGCACAAATGTCACTAGTTTAATGGGTAAATCAGTTATCTTCTGTTATCTTTTATGTAAACTTGGATCTAAACAAGAGATATTTGATTGTACCTTTGTAGCCTGCAGTGCACATGTCATAAGTGCTGACACACTGCCGACATCTCTCAAAGCCCTTTTACTGTTGATATCAGCACGCCAGGACAAGTTTCTCAGTATACTTGACACTACCTAAAAGTAATGACAGATCACAGAGCTGATTGTGGACCAATTCAATAAATACTATAATATGAGCTGTTGTTATATTTGTCTATAGTAATGCATGTACCTGCTGTAATTCCTCATTATCAGATGCAAGCTGTGAAACAATGGCTTGAAGACAGTTTTTCTTTGAACAAAGAGTAGCCTGAAAAAGTAAATAAAGAGGATTTTGTCAACATCAAAAGAAACATTTATACATTATGTAATTTATACATTTGCCTGGTACTGAATGTATAGATTATCAGAATTGCAAAATAAACTGTTTCCAATGATCACATTTTTATTTTGTTTCATTATTAAACAATATTTAATTGTAGTAAAAACATTTATGGCCAATGTGGCAATAACTTAATATTGGGTGCTGATTGTATAATTATAAAGAAATTACATGACTGTACATATAGAAATGTTGTTTATTACCAGGTATTTCATTTATACATGATTCCACACTTGTATGCAATAATTTGAAAATGTACCTTATTTACAACATCTCCATATGTAAGATTAGTGAGTGCCATTCCTGCATAACGCCGGAGGGCCATATTGATTGGCTCATTGTGCATGCCATATAGTTCTTGGTCCAGCTGCATTAGCTCTGCAATGGCTTGCAGGCCCCCTAAAAATACACAAATAAGCATTTTCAGTGTGTTTCTACCTACAGAATACAATCAACTCTTTGGTCTATTAAGAGTAACTGCATTACGTACCCAGTTCATTCATTGCCCTGTACTCTTCCTCAAAAGATAACTTCATTATTGCGCACAAGGCCTGGCACATCTGGGGATCCACTGGCTCATGGATTTCTGTGGATATCAAAGAAAAAATTATATTATTGTAACTATATATGACAATTTATTTTTGATTTTACCTAACCAGCGCTCACCTGTGGTTTTGCCACCACCAGGTGAAGGGGTACTTAATTGATTTTCAATCCAGTCCCAGCCATTCTCGCAGTGTGAGCGGATCTGCTCTAGCACATGAAGAACTCTCATCTCACGCCGTGCTTGGCCTCGTCTGGCTGTGAGTACACAATGTTGTGAAGGGCAGCACTGGCTCTGGAACGGGCTTCGACTATAGCCTCCTGTCCCAGCTGCATCCCGGTGCCTCCTCATGCAGTATTTGCACAAGCAGTGGACGCAGCCGGATTGCGCATTGCAATGCAGCTTTCCTGTGAGCTTGACATTGCCAGAAGGGTACGGGACATCTCTTCCCGATCTCTAGAGGCCAGCATGGAGAGTAGCCAAAAAACCATCTCCACCTGCAAACAAAACAGTATAACTATAGGTGACATATATTATCTTACAGTTCATTATTGCTCTACTGTTTTTGATTACAATATGTTCAAACTAAAACTATACTGCATATAAGGGTATAAAGTAGGGTATAAACATATATATTGCGATGGATATCAATAGCATCAAAAGTCATGGGTCAATAAAAGGAACCAGACAATTGGCAGACAAATGTTATGATAAATTTGTGTATTATTTACAACTATTTTGTGTTTGATGTTGATTTTAAAGGGGTCATGAATTGAGAATTTACATGTTCCTTGATCTTTTGACTAGAGTTGTTCCGATTCCGATACTAGTTTCGGAAATATCACCGATACCACAACAAATTCTGGCATCAGTATCGGTGAGTACTTTAACCCATCTACCGATCCGATACCATTTTCTTAAACAAGACGCAAGTGGACTTGCGCTGCGCTTTAGACCATGCACTTAGATTGTTAAAATAGGGCTCTTAGTGTCTTAAATGTACCTATCCTTCTGTGAGGCAACAGTGCTACCAACTGAGCCACCGTGCTGCAACCATAAGTGTTCAAATTTATTTCAATGCATTTATTCAAGTATGAAGTACAAGCATAGACCAGTATGTTTACATTACAGAAAGGCAAATAAAGGAAAAAAAACAAAACAAACAAACAAACACAACAATGGTCTTACTTTGCTCCCTGCTTCTCCAGGAGCATCCAAAGTACCAGAATTTCCAGTATCCATGTCAGGGACAGATGCTTTTGAGAGGCACTCTGTGCTCTGTGAACACAGAGAGTATGGTTTATTATTTGTTCACATTTTGTACAGTATGTAATTTGGTTTATACTGTATGTCTGACTTAACACATTCATATTTATTAAAGCAGCAAAGTAAATCTGTGATATAGCAAGGATGTTCCACACATATTTATAGGGTGTATATTCTTACCAAGTACTAAATACCTTCAGTTTATACATATTCTGTTTAAAACCTGTTTCTGTTTAATTGAGCATTTGCACACCATCTGCATGTGGAGAGTGAATCCCCACCAGTGCCAAAGCACTTGATTCATTCTTGCATGCTCAAAGCCATCACTATAGCAACGTTTGGCACCAGTGCTGCAAATACAATCTCTAGACAAACTAGACTACATAAAAGGATACAGATATAGCTCAAATGATCTTTTAGAGATTTCAGAATAAAAATTTGTAGATTTTAATGTAAGTAGTTTTCAGTAAAAAAAATTAGATTTACATTTATTCATTTTGCAGACGCTTGTATCCAAAGCGACTTACAAATGAGGAATACAGAAAGCAATTCATCAAAAAGAGTGCTCAAAATACAAAGTTTCAGATATTGCTTAGAGTATCATAAGCTAGAATAGGAGCGAATTGACCTAAACGCTTAAAAATAAGCTTGATTGTAAATCACAACCATTAATTGTGAACATGAATTTATTTACTAAAGAAAACTATTTAATTTATTTATTTATTTTGGACTGGACAGTGAAGGAAAAACAGTTACTGAGAGTAAATCATACATGTGAACCCATTCAATACTGTTTAAAAAGCATCTCAGGATGCACCCCATGAAGGTTAAGTGTATGTCCAGTGTGCAAAGCTGTAATTTAGACAAAAGGGTGCCTAACATAAAATATTGTTTTTAGCATATAGCTTGATTTGCTGAGCTATTTTGTTCACTGCATAATCCTTATACTTCCACATGAATTCATAGCTTTGATTATATAGTTTTGATTATTAATTATTCTAAAATTTGCAAAACAGTAAAAATGCAGAATGAGTTTAAAAGTGTACTGCAGGCCCATAATAAAAAAAAGGCTTTACTCATTGTTTCATTATATCCCGACTTTATCATTTTAGATTTCTCAGCATCATTAAACAGTAGGTAGTTCTCAAGAGCTCATTGTCAGTCTGGTGCAGTGTTGAGCAGACAGATGACTGTGCTGCGGTGGGAATGCCTTAGTCTCAGAGAGCTATGCTCCAAATTACAGCGTCACACTTGCCAAGCATCCCAGTTACTGAGCAGCCAATAGTAGGCAGCTTGCAGAGGGCATACCCTGGTTTCTGCATAGCAACATTTGGTGCCAGTCTGTGCTGTGAGACAGGACCAGGTGAGATTGGGCAGTGCAGCTGTGCAGTTAAAAAAAAGTGAAAATCCTAGAAGAATAACACCTACAATTTTCATGTGCCGAGTACTAGCTATTGGAGAAATACCATATCTACATCAAACCTACATCATATTTCCATTATTAAAACACTGAATTACACATTTTATTACATTACAATAAATATTAAATATTGTATTCTATGTAACAGAGCATATTTCATGCTACACTACAGTGGAAATACATTTCTGAATCATTATTTAAGACAAATTAATG
The DNA here is from genome assembly GCA_023029165.1 of Gobiocypris rarus. Lineage (NCBI taxonomy): Eukaryota > Metazoa > Chordata > Actinopteri > Cypriniformes > Gobionidae > Gobiocypris > Gobiocypris rarus. The sequence continues at coordinate 26,490,597 of CM040931.1, read as the reverse complement.
CTAATTACAATTTACAATTGTTTAAGCATATTAAAATGAGCAACTAGCAATTTAATGTTAAGACCTGTTATATAATGTAAATTGGCATGTATAATGTTATATATTAATTCCTCAATCCATTACCTGTGCTCTTAATGTCAAAATTTTAATGGGATTTAATTTGAATGACTTGAGCACATTGGTTCAGTCAACATTGTTCTCTGTGGTTTTGTGTTGCTCCTGGTAATGCCAAACCCTCAGTAGTTTACAGCATCTATAAATTGTTCTGTGAAAATGCCACTACTGTACTGAGAGATAAAAATAGTGGAGAAATGTACTTGTAGAATTTTAATTTGACCAAATAATTCACTGGAATTGAATCATCAATGTGCCATTTCTTTCTAGTGTGATCATGAAAAGTTCCTGTCTTCACTAAACTACTATAAATATGCTAAACACTAAACTTTCTACCATGGCCCACTGTTTTATGGTTGCATGTCGGTTATATCTCATATACTTGACTTTTGACAATTTTCATTAAAAATATGAATAATGTTTTAAAACAAAAGGCCTTCACTTATTTCAAGTTTTATTTTTATTTTTAAAGAATATTTGTTTTCAGTAATTTCAGCCTTATTTAACTTATTTAAATTAAAATCCCCAGTCATCTGAAATGTTTTAACACTACAAATATCATAATACATTTTATTTCAAAAAGTGAAAACATTCATCATAGAAGAGGTCTCTTTAAAATCTGTATCATTGTTTTAAAAGTTTTGAACAATTTAAAGGTACCGTATATAGGATTGACAGCTAGTGGTCGAAATAGGTACTGCATTTCACATTCAAAATACTGGAGATCGTTATTTCCCGAGGACACGCAACAGGAGCAAGCAAAATTGACAATGAAAGCCACACTGATTGATTTATCTGCATTTTTAATATGCTCTCGTTCTTAGAGTTTTTTAGATTGATACAGAGGCTTTTTAGGTATGGTAGAATCTGCGATCTCTGACCCAGTTTGTTTGCTGGCTTCCATAGCAGCAAAACGCTGTGTTTTCCGCCAACTGGCAACCTGGGCTGTTGAAATACTATTGGGTAAACTGGCAACGTGCGGTTTTGCACAGACCAAAACGAAAACAGACATTTCAACACGGAATTCAAATTTTTAAGGAGAATAACTGGCTGTAGCAATGCTTTTCTAAGAAACAAGTAGATGAATTTAGCATGTTTCCTAAATATCGGCAAATATATTATGGTCATTATGTTCAAACATATTATTATATTTTATGCTTTAGTAAAGTGAAAAACTTACATACAGCAGCTTTAATATACACTATATAGCCAAATGCTTTGGGACACCTGCCTTTACATGCACATGACATCTTTAATGACATCCCATTCTTTATCCGTAGGGTTTAATATGGAGTTGGCCCACCCTTTACAGATATAACAGCTTCAACTCTTCTGGGAAGGCTTTCCACAAGGTTTAGGAGTGTGTTTATGTGAATATTTAACCATTCTTCTAGAAGCGCATTTGTGAGGTCAGGCACTGATGTTGGATGAGAAGGCCTGGCTCACAGTCTTTGCTCTAATTCATCCCAAAGGTGTTCTATCGGGTTGAGGTCAGGACTGTGCAGGCCAGTCAAGTTCCTCCACACCAAACTCACTCATCGATGTCTTTATGGACCTTGCTTTATAGACTCATCCATCGGATGGCCAGACAAATAAGCCTGAGTCAGTACTCCAGAGAACACGTCTCCACTGCTCTAAAGTCCAGTGGTGGTGTGCTTTGCATTGCACTTAGTGATGTAAGGCTTGGATGCAGCTGCTCGGCCATGGAAACCCATTCCATTAAGCTCTTCAAGCACTGTTCTTGAGCTAATCTAAAGGCCACACAAGTTTGAAGGTCTGTAGCTATTGACTGCAGAAAGTTGTTCGACTTCAGCGCACTGTATGCCTCAGCATGTGCTGACCCCGCTCTGTAATTTTTTTGCACAGGTGACAACCTATCACTATCACGCTGAGCTCCTGAGCGCGACCCATTCTTTCACAAATGTTTGTAGAAGCGTCTGCATGTCTAGACGCTTGGTTTTATACACCTGTGGCCATGGAAGTGGTTGAAACACCGGAATTCAATGATTTGGAGGGCTGTCCCAATACTTTTTGCAATATAGTGTATATAAAAAAATAAAAAAAACCTGAGTGGCACATCATTAATCATTTACGGAATTGTATTATTTAGGGGTGCATGTGTCACCTGCGTCTCTGGTAGAGCACTCTTCTCTTGAGGACCACGCGAGCTCTGTGCCTCATTAAGCTCTTTCTCCAGCTGCTCCAACCGAGCAACACGGATCTGTACATAGAAACACATACCGTGATTAATATCTGCAACATTCTAATGATTTGATAGCGATACTTTGAAGGCATATTTTCATACACAACTGTATCATACACCATAATATATCCGTTTAGCCGTTTTATCCGTTATATAAGTTTAGCCATACAGTTCATCCAACATGTTTTTTCTGATAAAGCTGGTTGACCAAGGATATCTTGTGGTTAGGGAGATTAAGAAGCCCGGTTGGGGACACCAGCATCCAGAACACAACATAAACAGTTAGATTTGCAGCTGATAAAAGTGTGACATGGTTGTGACTGACACGTGACACTTAAGCTGGATTTACAGCTGGATCTTTGTAGATGAAAACGTGGCATTTAATCTATAATCTGTTCTTACTTGTGTTCTCTGAACCATCTCATCACTGGTGCCGAAACGCTCCTCCATCACAGAATGCAATTGTTGAGCTTCAAACTCCAGCTGCTGACGAATAAAATCTACCTGCAAGGAGAACTGTGAAGCACAGAAAAATGCACAGATATCATTTGTACTGCACACATACCATTGTTCACCATTCAAAGAACAAGAACAACATTCTAGAGATATGAATTATATATATATATATATATATATATATATATATATATATATATATATATATATATATATATATATATATATATATATATATATATATATATATTAACATATTATATAATATATAAGACATATTTGCATGTACATACTGTATATATATTTATATAATTTATCTTATATATAAATATAATTATTTTATATATAAATATAACATATTTTTCTTAAATATATACATGCATGTGTGTGTATTTATATATACATTATAATTATACAAAGAAAACACACATATATTATGTAAACACAAACTTTTATTTTGGATGAGATTAATCTAGATTAATTTATGCCACCACTAATATATATATATATATATATATATATATATAAAATATTTTATAAAAAAATAATCTGCATACATTTTGATGAATTTCCCCATTGTAATTAATGAAAAAAAGACAGTCAATACTGGTTTCGAATGACATGTTAACGAGTTTTCGGTTATATTATACTTTATTTTAAGGTGTCCTTGTTACAGTGTAACTATACATTTAAGGTCTACTTACTATATAATTAAGGCTAGGATTAGGGTTTGGTTTTGGGTAAGTTTATTATGCATGTAATTATGCATCATTTACTGTTATTACTACAAAACATACATGTAGCATTGACAATTTTAATTTTTGGCTGAACTATCCCTTTAAGAATCATAGCTGTTATTTCAAACTAGACAAGGTCATTACCTGACTCAAACAGATCTACATGTAGGACAGTCTGTGGTCATTAGCAGCAAAACCAGGTGACCTCATTTTTGGCTACAGATGCACACAGTCCTATTAGTGAAAAACTGGGATGGAAGTTGTTTAGGCTGCTTACCGTATCAAGCCGTGGCAGTTCCGCCAGTCTCTGAGACAAACCCTGCAGCTGTGAGTAATACCATCGCCGCTCTCTTTCCTCTTTCTCTATTTCACTCAGCAACATGGACCTACAACACACAAAACACATTCCTGAAAACTGAAATGACTGAACTCAACCAGGGTTGAGAAAAAAAAAAAGTACTGAATCACTTTCATGAGTGTGAATTTAAATGGAATACGCCATTGCCCATAGCATGCTGAATTAGTAGAACTGAATGTCATGTTCTTGCACGTTTTTTTTGTTGTTGTTTTTTTACATTTGGAAAACACATTGGATATATAAAATGTGCAGTTTGCTCCTTCCCTGAGTATTTTAGAAGTTACACTCACTTTATTAGACACCCAGCCAAGTCAAGTCAAGTCCCCTTTATTTATATAGTGCTTTTAACAATGCTGATTATTTCAAAGCAGCTTCACAATGTTAAACAGGAAAATAACACAGAATTTGATTTTGCTGGACAGCCGCTCTGGAGAAAACGGTGATGTCATCCAGCTCATTTCAATTATCATATAGTGTCAATGTGGGCAGATCAGTAATATAGTTGAATATTTAGTGTCCACAACTGAGCAAGCCAAAAGCCAAAGACGACGGTGGCAAGGAACCAAAACTCCATCAGGTGACAGAATGGAGAGAAAAACTTTGGGAGAGCAGGCTCAGTCGGGGTGCCAGTTCTCCTCTGGCCAATGAACAACAGTGTATGAATCTGGTAACGTTACAGGACAGAAGTCATATTAGATAATATAATATTCGGAATATTCAACCATTGTTCTATTCAACTGCTTCTAATCAGCCAATCAAATGGCAGCAACTCAGTTGCTGGTGCCACACGGGCTGGTCTGATTAATTCAGAACCTGCCGATCTACTGGTATTTCCACACATAACCATCTGGTTTACAGAGAATGGTCCGAAAAACAGAAAAATCCAGTGAGCGGCACTTCTGTAGCAGAAATTTAGATTCCAGAGGTCAGAGGAGAATTGACAGACTGGTTTGAGCTGATAGATGGGCTACAGCAGCAGAAGACCACACTGGGTGCCACTCCTGTCAGCTAAGAACAGCAAACTATGGTTAACCAAAACTGGACAATAGAAGATTGGAAAGATGTTGCCTAGTCTGATAAGTCTTGATTTTGCTATGACATTCAGATGGTAGGGTCAGAATTTGGTGTAAACAACATGAAAGCATAGATCCATCCTGTCTTATATCAATGGTTCAGGCTGTTGTTGGGGAAATAGTGTGGCCATATTTTCTATGCCTATCCCTTTATGATCATAATGTACCAATTTTCGGATGAATACTTACTGCAGAATAAAGCGCCATGTAAAAAAGCTCAAATCATCTCAAACTAGTTTCTTGAACATGACAATGAATTCCCTATTCTCAAACAACCTCCACAGTCACCAGATCTCAATCCAATAGAGCACTTTTAGGATGTCATAGAATGGGAGATTCACATGTGCAGCCAACAAATCTACTGCAACTGCATGTTGCTATCATGTTAATGTGGAACAAAATCTCAGAGGAATATTTCCAACAACTTGTTGCATATATGCCACAAAGAATTAAGGCAGTTCTTAAGGCCGGTGAAAGGTCTTTCTTCATATCTCTCTTATATTCATGAAGCATCTTGCATTCATGGTTGAATCCAAACTGTTATCCAGTTAAATACTCTCTAGAATGAGAGCATCTATAATTTCCTTTATTACCACCTATTTTCGATTAGCAATAGCAAGTAATTATTATGGATTATGGATGTGACCTAAACTAAATGTCATTGGCTTTTAAAGAGGACTAACCCTCTAAGGAAAATAACATTTTGGATAAACAAGACAGATGATGAGTGTTAAGATGTGATGATCTCACCTCTCTTTAGAGAGGTCCTCTAAGTGCTGGGCAGTGACACGGAATTCTCCAGCCTGATGAGGGTGTCCGGGGTGCATGGCTGTGCCCTCTCCAGATGCAGATGAAGACTGGCGAGACGGTGGACAGACGGGACTCCTGGCTCTGCCGATGCTCAGTCTCTCCTCGCCTTCCCCAACCTGGCTAGCCATCGTCTCCGAAACACACGCAGGTTGTGAGGCTGATACTTTAGCTCGTAGTAGTTGGTCAAGTCCATATGCAGCTCTGTAAAAACAAGTTTTTTTTTGTTTTGGTCTTTTAGTTTTGTTTAGTACTTGTGGATTTGTACAAATTAATCAGCTAAAATACATTTCTTTTGCTGTAGTTTTGTACGCAGGGCAGGATTAACATAAGGGCTAGGTGGGGCTGAAGCCCTAAGGGAAGGATTGACTGGCCATCTTGAGCACCTGAACTTTTTCTGGTGAGCCACTCGCCAAAACTCTACCACGCCCAAACATATTAAGCCAAATGATGAAACCTACCTGGCAGTACCTGATTAAACCCTGCACATACCCGATTAAACTGTACATACCCCGCAGTCTCAGCGCAAGAGCAGCTGGACCGCCTCACGCACAGCACAGACAAACTCGACACTTTCGCCAAGTGATAATCAGTGCCAGTCACTTGATCCATTTGAATTCTATACAAGCGCAACATGATATCTGAACATTAAAGGCTCCGTGATAAAACTAGCTGAAACTAGACTGAATAGTTCTGACCATTTAAACTGAAGTGTCGAGGTAAACTGTAGGCTGCACAACTGTAATTACAAGCTTTTCAGTCCACATAGCATCACCCTATAAAAATTTACCACGCACTTACTAACACTGTAGAAATGTTGCATTATGGTATCTATTATTAATCTTACTACTATTAGCTTTATATTAAATATTTGGTAGCCTAATATATAGGAGTAATATTAGTCACTTTTTGGTTGTTTTTTAGTTTTTTCATTACAAATACCATAGTTTATTCTTATAGAAATCATAAAACAATGGTAATAAGAAGCATGATTGTCATGATTTTACAGTTAAACTCTGGATTCTGTCCAAGAAGAGCACACGTGAACCAATCATCTCTTCCTATTTACTATTAGTTATAGCACCAAATGTTGAATAAACATCAGAAGGAATGTTGAAAGAAACAGTACAACTTAGTGAAATGTACCATGTCTCATGTAATTGCTCAATCAGTATTTAAACCGTGGAAAGGTGTCAATAACAGCTTGTCACGTAACGTTTACCCTAGGAAAGCCATTTAATGTCCATATCTTGTTAATTAGCTAGACAAAATAACTCTCTATTATATATTTTAAACAGACAACTACAGTCTACTTTTAAAAAAAGTTACATTTTCATGTCTGTAATGAACTAACCCTCAATGACCCAAAACAAAAGTACATAAAAAACAGAATAGCTTCAACAGGAAAAAAAAAACCTCGACTGAGATGCTGTAGCATGACCTCGAGAGAGATTCACGACAGAAATCCCAAGAGCTGTGTTTAACTGAAATCGTTTAGAGGGATGATACAGAATACAGCCCGTTGTGCGGTTCTGATCCGCATTTACTGGACATGTTTGGTGGAGGTTTATTGCTACCAAAGAAGCATTAACTAATTATTTAACCCATTGTGTTTAAGAAAGACATGAAACTTATTATTATTGTTTTTTTATATTATTTGTGTAACAGACAAACTTCAAATTAAATGTAAATTCAATTCCTGTATAATTATGTGATATTTTTATAGCTTTTCAAATAAATAATATGCAAATATCTTGTATATTTATCAAAAAACATAATTAAATAACTGATGAATAAAAAATAAATATATTACAGTTAAAAGACAAATGCTACAGAACTGTGACTGCAATGTAGAGAAGTGTGTACATTTCCTTCAGTACCTTTAAGCTGGTCCAGTACATCAGTTCTGCCTGAAGAGGCAAGTGTTCCGCCTCCTGCTCCAGTTTATTTTGCAGCTGCCTCAGAACCTCCTATTATAGCGGAAAAAAAAGAAAAAGAAAAAAAGAATGAGCAGCCATTGTTTGGCAGTGTAGCCCAGTTTAGCAAAAACTAACTTATACATTTCAAAGTAAAAAGAGATGCTTCTCTCATACAGTAACCAGATGAGCATAATGCAGGCATCCGCTCTCTTTGAGGAGAGAACAGACTGTGAGAGCGAACATCTTTGCCAAGGATTACGCTCAGCATGTGGGCCACAGTGCAATCATGGGATATTGAATAATATCACATCTCATTAAAGCAGAATCAATTTCAATAAATGAATCAGCTGTATATTTAAAATGGATGTTAAAGGGATAGTTCACCCAAAGGTAAAAATTCTGTTGTTATTTACTTAATTCGTGACCAGCGATATACTGTTAGTGAGCATCCAGATGCCGCCTACACTACTGAGAGTGACGTTTAGATATTCATGTAAATAGGCCTATGTGCTCCACACTTTCCTCTTAATAACAACATAAACACACAGCGAAAATGAGTACACAGGAGTTAAGAAAGCAGCATATCATAGCAACGAGAATGTTTGCACAAGCTCTGCAGTTCCTCACTCTAGTAAAGGCTTGTCGCGTTTATTTAAATAGCACTTTTAAAGGGATAGTTCACCCAAAAATAGAAATTACCCCATGATTTACTCATCCTCAAGCTATCCTACATGTATATGACATTCTTCTTTCAGACGAATACAATCAGAGTTATATAAAAAAATGTCCTGGCTCTTCCAAGCTTTATAATGGCAGTGAATGGCAGCCTGAAATTTGAAGTGTTGGGGTTTGGACATTCATGCTCCATGTGTTTGTCTTCTGTTGTTCTCCGGTCTCGCCGCGTGAGCATGTGGTTTCGAGTTTGCTCATGTTGTACGCTTTTCTGTCCGTGTGTGTTGATGTCCTTACCTATTTATTAGGGGTGCCACGAGGGGGTGTCCATTATGCATTAAGTCATACTAAATACAGGTCCTTGTCAAAAAATTAGCATATTGTGATAAAAGTTCATTATTTTTCATAATGTAATGATAAAATAAAACTTTCATATATTTTAGATTCATTGCACACCAACTGAAATATTTCAGGTCTTTTATTGTTTTAATACTGATGATTTTGGCATTCAGCTCATGAAAACCCCAAATTCCTATCTCAAAAAATTAGCATATCATGAAAAGTTTCTCTAAACGAGCTATTAACCTAATCATCTGAATCAACTAATTAACTCTAAACACCTGCAAAAGATTCCTGAGGCTTTTAAAAACTCCCAGCCTACGTAGTTCATTACTCAAAACCGCAATCATGGGTAAGACTGCCGCCTTGACTGGTGTCCAGAAGGCCATCATTGACACCCTCAAGCGAGAGGGTAAGACACAGAAAGACATTTCTGAACAAATAGGCTGTTCCCAGAGTGCTGTATCAAGGCACCTCAGTGGGAAGTCTGTGGGAAGGAAAAGTGTGGCAAAAACACTGCACAAAGAGAAGAGATGACTGGACCCTGAGGAAGATTGTAGAGAAGGACCGATTCCAGACCTTGGGGGACCTGCGGAAGCAGTGGACTGAGTCTGGAGTAGAAACATCCAGAGCCACCGTGCACAGGCGTGTGCAGGAAATGGGCTACAGGTGCCGTGATTCCCCAGGTCAAGCCACTTTGAACCAGAAACAGCGGCAGAAGCGCCTGACCTGGGCTACAGAGAAGCAGCACTAGACTGTCGCTCAAATTTTGCATGTCATTCGAAATCAAGGTGCCAGAGTCTGCAGGAAGACTGGGGAGAAGGAAATGCCAAAATGCCTGAAGTCCAGTGTCAAGTACCCACAGTCAGTGATGGTCTGCCATGTCAGCTGCTGGTGTTGGTCCACTGTGTTTTATCAAGGGCAGGGTCAATGCAGCTAGCTATCAGGAGATTTTGGAGCACTTCATGCTTCTATCTGCTGAAAAGCTTTATGGAGATGAAGATTTCGTTTTTCAGCATGACCTGGCACCTGCTCACAGTGCCAAAACCACTGGTAAATGGTTTACTGACCATGGTATTACTGTGCTCAATTGGCCTGCCAACTCTCCTGACCTGAACCCCATAGAGAATCTGTGGGATATTGTGAAGAGAAAGTTGAGAGACGCAAGACCCAACACTCTGGATGAGCTTAAGGCCGCTGTCGAAGCATCCTGGGCCTCCATAACACCTCAGCAGTGCCACAGGCTGATTGCCTCCATGCCACGCCACATAGCAGTCATTTCTGCAAAAGGATTCCCGACCAAGTATTGAGTGCATAACTGAACATAATTATTTGAAGGTTGACTTTTTTTGTATTAAAAACACTTTTCTTTTATTGGTCGGATGAAATATGCTAATTTTTAAATGTGTTTCTTTGATGTCTTAATTTTCATATTAGAAATCATTCTAATATGCTCAATTGGTACTTAAGTTAAAAAAAATTGTATTGTTATTAATGTTAAAAAACGTTTGTGCTGCTTAACATTTTTCTGGAGTCTGTGATACATCGTTTTTTTTTCAGGACATTTCAAGAAAAAAAACATCATTTATTTGAATTTGTATTTTAATGAAATGTCTTTACTGTCACTTTTGATCAATTTAATGCATACTTTCAGAATAGAAGTATTTCTATTTTACTGATCCTAACAGTTCGCAACAGGCATGTATCTGCTTTTTTTAAAGGGGTCAGGAATTGGGAAATCAACTTTGATACAGTATATAAAAGTTCATTGTGATATAAGAATATCCTGTATGTTTCGGAGCTGAAAACTTCCTTGTTAGTCAAAGAAAAGATTTTATTGACATCAGACCCAACAAACGCTCGATCTCAGAATATGCCAACCCTTGACGTCATCTTGTGGTTAAATGCCTGAACATTAGCACGCTGTCGCAGGCTCGGGAATCCTTTATTTGTGCTGCGATTCGGGATCAGACTAGAACATGTATAGGTCAGGGCTCGCAAAGCCCAACGTCCCAGGGCTATGTGTTTTCCAGACGGGCTACCAAAATGTAAGCCTGTCGGCAGGCTGGTGAATCTTAAAGAGTAAAATAATGTTCCTTTCTTGATGTGCGTTGTTCCCTCTTTTGACTTGATATTTGAAGAAAAAATACAATTGCAGAAGTTTTGATCAAGCTGATTTGTCTGACTCTTCAGAGGCTTGTGCGTGTGTGTGTTTGTGTGTTAGCAATGCACGGTTCACGGTTATATCCACCAATCGGGCGGGCCAAGTAATAAAAAAAAAACATTACAAATGTGTTTGTTTGATAAAGACATATTGCGAGCTCTGTGGGGGGAATCATCATTCCGGTTGCCATTTTCCCTCACGCTTCGAAACAATTCCTTATGTGTACTCACAGGGGAGACAAAGCTCATTATAATATACAAAGCTTATACAATCATAGCAGTTGGCGCTTACTTCCAAGTCTTCAGTGTGGCACGGCCTTAAAAATGAGTTTTCCATGAGAGAGGCACAAAACCAGGGTAGAAAATTCTTATTCATTATGATGTTTTTGAATGTAAAAACCACGCGAACGTCATTAGTTGACCTCAGACAACATTATAAAAAAAATTAAAAAGCCAGTTCATGACCCCTTTAACCTACACACAACCTTTTAAGAGTATTTCTTAATCTGATTTCAGTGTTATCTTAGATATATTTATGTGGTTTATTGGTATGATTTCATAGCCAGAATCGTTTAATGTGAATATGATAGGAAAAAGACACTCCCATTTTACTGGAATTCGAAAGCTGAACCGACATCACTCTCATGTAACACATCAAACATTCTGCAATTTAAGACTCAGGTCAATAATAAAATAAGCTCCACGGTCTATTGGTTGCCTTTTCCGCTCAACTGAGAGCTGTAATGGACAACAGTTATTTAAAATGTGCTCAGACATCCTTCAGCTCAGAGATGCTGGACATTGATCATTAGAGTCTCCAGACATTTAGTGGGAAGTAGGTCATGACTGATACAAACGGATGCAATAGAGTGGAGACACGCTCTCCCCAAACAGACCTACAACATACTGCTCAACATGACCAAAAGTATTATAAAACATTTATGAACTTCATATAGAAAATAAAAACAATCACAAATACTGAATGGACAATATTCCAAATGAAAAACTTGAGTCATAATTATTTTTGAGGTTTAAAAATCAAATATCCAAAGTCCAAAAAGACCCTTTACTGCATGAGCACAACAAAGAATATTTTGGTCCACCAACAGGCCCATTGTAACATAGTTCAATCAAATGAAGGAGAATATAAAATTCCAAGAATTAGTCTTTTAATAATAAACCAAAATATCATATATGCAGAAGAACAGAAAACCACATGAAGTGTCAACAAGAACCAACAAGAGACTTAACTAAACAGGAGGTATATATACACAGGACTAATCAAGTAAAATATATATAATATAAACTTTTTTAACCTAATTTTTATTAGCAAAAAAACTAAACAAATTTAGCCATTCTTAGATTGACTTTGATAATTGTAACTATCAGCGTTCCCACTCTTTTTCAGTGATACTTTTCCAGGACATTATACATTTTACCACACTGTAAAAAATGTCAGGCCTCTTCAATTATTATATTTTTTTAAATTGGCCAAATTGAATTTCTGTGAATCGATACAATTTAATTCACAGAAATTCAACTTGCCCAAATTTCGATGTGACCAGTCACTAGAAAATTTTAAATTGGAGACCTGACATTTTTTACAGAGCATGGAGGGAAATGAAAGAAAAGTATCACGCTAAATAAAAATTAAAAAAATTTAAAAAGGTAATCGTTACTTTTTTTGTTGGGTTTTTTTTCGTGTATTTTTGACGTTATAACACATTATATCACAATAATGTAAATTTATGTAAAAACAAAATTTAGAATTGTGAGATTTTTTTATATCTCAGAATTCTTAAAACATTTGTAAGAATTGCAATATAAAAACGCATTTACGATAAAAAGTCAAAATTGCTAGTTCAAGCAATTCTGAATTTATAACAACTACATCTTGTATTTTTGACATTATAACATTATATCACAATAATATAAATTTATGTACAAATGTTTTTTAGAATTGTGAGATTTTTTTATTTTTTATTCAGTGGCAGAAACAAGCTTACATAGTTTATTGCCATGATTAAACAATAAAATCAGTTTTTAATTTGAGCTCTTAATCATATATGACAAATGTTCTTGTTATCAGTGTCAATATCATAAAAAATTTAAAAAAAAGAACGAAAAAAACATAGATTTATTTTAATGTTTTGTTTAATGTGATTTAATGTAATTGTTTTGGGCCAGTGATGAACTCTTTGTTCTCGGCTAAAGAAAAACCAAAGAACTTAAAAATTATTTTCCAGGACTACAACATGATTTTCCAAGACATTTTACAATTTTTCTCATTTTACATTTCCAGGACTGGAAAATGTATCAGCAAATTTCCAAGTTTTCAAGGTTTTCTTGAAAGGCTATTTTCAAGGCTATGTTGCTCTGTGGTGCTTTCAAACAACAGCTTTTTTAAACAATTTTTTTGCCAGATGACTATAATAAGCCTAGACATTTTTTTCTATTTTTTTTTTTTTACAGACAATTGACTAGTTTGTCCAAGCAATAAAAGAAGAGCAGTGCAGAATTTATAGCAAACCTACTTAGAAACTTTTGAACATTGCTTAGTTATTATTTGTGCAATTTTGTTTGGGGTCACTAATGCTCCACACATACTGCACCATTAACCATTATGTGCATCATTCTCAAACATTACCCTGATGCTGTGTCAGTTTCAGTTTTATGATCTGTTATATAAATTCAGAAGCAGATCCAACACATCCAGAATCAAAGCTCTAGCATCTGGACTGAATCCAGTTTATAGGCCATGTAAATAATTGGGTGGACCAGGCCCCCCTGTGGAGCCAAGGCTTTCAGTTTAATAATTTGTGATAATCTGAGCTACACTCACCTTCATGTCAGAGGTTTCATTCTCTAGCTTGGACAGGTGGTGTGAGTTGTCCTGAAGCTCACGGCGCAGGTGAGAGTTCTCTTTACGGAGATCCTCCACCTGCCGCACCAGCTGGTCATAGGAGGCCGTTGGGTATGACATCATCACTCGATTGGATCCCTGAGAAGATCAGAGGGCAGGGGTCAGAGTCAATGCAATCACAATCACGTTTGCAGTCAACCATGCATCGCAGCATCCATGGAGAACAATGTTGAAAAAGTAATTCATACTAGCTTAAGGCTGTCAATAGTTTTTGAAACATGTTAGCCATTTATTTATTTAGCTGGTTCGAAGTAGTCTACAATAGCTTTATAATGGAAATAATAGAAAAAGTCCCATATGTTGTAATAGTTTTAACGTTTGGTCAAATGCCTTTCCTAAAGTGAGTAAAGACCTTTATAATGTAATATACCAGTTGTACATATTCTCTTCTTTAAAAGCTTAACTTTGACTGTTTCACTGTAACATTGCTCAATAAAGCTAATAATTATTAGATTTTCAAGCTATAAATAGGTGAACACTTTCCATTATGTTGACTGCATTACAGTACACTGAAAAAAAGTGAAAGAACCATGTTATGGTTTCTGGTTTAAACCTGTCTTGTTCATTTTGTCTAAAAGCAAAGAACACTTCCCATAAGAAAAGATAAAAATAAACAATTTTGTTTAAATAGTCCAGTTACTATATACAGCTTTACTGGCTGCAGAAATTAAAGTGGGTTTTATTCATTTCATGTTTTTTTGTAGTTACATAACTGAAAATATAATGCACATACTGTATATAATTGTGACATGGTACATTTGAACATTTTGGCTTATGTCGAAGGAAAGTATTCTTGATTAATATATCTTACTTTTTTCACTTTGTATAAATGTTTATTTATTTATTTTTGCCTACCAGTTCTATTCGCCTTGATCAAGATGGTCTACCAGGTTTAGTAGGTCCAACATCTGCTAGTCCAGCTAATCAACAATATCAGCCAATTTGGACCAGACAGAAATCCAAAAAAATACAAATTAAAACACTTATACAACTTAAAAACAAAATACAAATGTTTGCTTTCTTTTCTCCACAGAAGCAGGACTGTAAATAAATGACTAAGCCAAACACCCTCTCTGATAGCTGAGGTGTTGTCAGGGATCATGACCTCTCAGGATCATTTCATACTGCTGGAAGCTAATGCCACAAAGGTTAAGTAATCACCTGTCAAATTTATTTGAGAGATGTCTCATATTTAATTAATGTTCACACTTGGCCAGACCTGAATGCATTTCCTGTGGGGCTTCCAGACAGATTGGCAACTATTAAAGAGAAAATTATATAAAGCCTAAAAGAGTGACAAGTGACATTTGTATCGTTGGATACAGAAATACACATACAATTTTTTATTGACACTATTACAGTATCAAACATTACTTGGTGCATACTATAATCTATAGTATAGATTATACTTTTCCAGACAATTCAGATGAGAAAATAATCAACAAAACAAAAAAAAACAAATATCACAAAATAAGTAATCAAATAGTTAGTAAATTAATTTTTTTTCTAAAGCAACACAATCCAACAGTGATACAAACTGATAAGCCACAGTGTATAGCGTAATGTAGTGTGAGCTAATGGTATGCCATATGCTTTTAACCAGAAAACTGTGTAAACGTCGGAATATTAATTGTCTCACAACTCTTTATGTAGTGTTAAATATATATTGTATGTCCAACTTTATCTGTATATTCACAGCTTCATGACTGCTTGTATCGTCTCAAAATATAAACTATATCACCCAGCTCTAACCTGATAAATGCAACATGATTTTTGATGTTGAGATAGTTTAAACTTTAACATCATGATTTTCTGTAAAATCATGATTCTGAAAAGCGCTACACACATAAATTTGACTTGACATTCAACCTCAAAATACAAATACTGCATACCATATGTTGTATATTAGATTTGAAAAATGCAAAGATATATCTGGAATACACAATGAAAGTCTGCCTTTAAGCTTATGGATAACAAACTTCCCAAAAAATCATCACCGAGCCATCTGTCTGTACGAGCAGAGCCTCCTTGCAGTTGATATGACAGCTTTACATTATTCACGGCTGTGTTAATTCTCTCTGTGACTGGTGCCAGCAGCTCCTCCAACCCTTTTTGACCATCCCCCACTATAGACCAGATCAGAAACACATTAAACATTCTTATATTCCCCACTTTCTCTCTATCTCTCTCTGTTGTTCCTTGCTTTTTGTCTTTTTTTGCTCCTGTCCATGCAGTAATAATATACATGCACATACCCTTAGCACTTCCATGTTTTATGTTTGAATTCATGGTTGTGGTCATGTTTCTAGTTTAGTTCAAATTTACAGTATGAAGGAACGACAGATGCTGGGGGATAGGGAGGCTTCGACCTCAAACATCTGATTCTGAATCAATATACGCTTTAAAGTACACTAGTGTAATAATTTAAACCTCAACCTGATACATTTAATACTGCTATAGAATGGCCTGACACAGGTTAACACAGCCAAACATATCTTAACACAGCCCTAAACACATCTCAACAATCTTAATACAACCATGAAGCAGCTTCCAATACTATGCACAGCCCCAAAACTAGCCAACACTGTCAGCTTTATATTCATTTTGCCTGAGCCCAACATCACCCCGGAGCCTGAACCAATAACGCCTGGGTCACGGAGCTAATAACTCTCGTTGGCCCGTCGACATTACAGCTCCACCTTGGCTCCTTGCCCCCTTGGCTCCACCGGGCTTCCTCTTCCCTCCAGCTCTGTCTTGTTCAGTCATTGCTCTGCATAGACCATGGACTTCAGGGACTTTGGCTGAGCCCCGTTCCTCCACCCCTTTGGCTTCATCAGGCTACCTTTGGCTCCACCTTGGTCCTCAGCCAAACCACCTCCACCTCAGTCCTCCGGCACCCTGGCTCCACCCCGGTTGCTCATCGCTGCGGTTCCTCCAGCTCCTTCTGTGTTGCACGGTCTCATCATCCCCTTGGCTCTGCCTGAATCTCCACGTCTCCTGTCTTTGCCTTCATTGGTTGGTCTCCCTCCCTGCGTCGTCTCTGCCATGGTGTTTACCTTTGCGCCCACCTCCAGAGTGAACATCTCCTCTCTGTTGGACCTGTTTACCTAGTTTCCTTGGTTGCTGATTATGTTACGCACCTGTTTCAGTTTCTGTTGGTTAGCTACCCTGTGTATTTATAGTCCTCAGTTCTCACAGTTCTTGGTTTGACATTGTCTATGTTTTACATGATTGTCCATTCCTGTATTTCTTGTTACCTCCTGTGTGTTCCATGTTAGATTTCTTAAAGACTGTTTGTTTGATACTCCCCTGTGTTGTGCGATTTATGCACCCATCTGTGACAAACACAGCTTAACACACTCTAACACACCTTAAATGACTCTCAACACAGTTTAACACAACCTAACACAGGCCAATACAATGTAACATTGCAACATCACATAACATATCCACATACTACTGAATTATTGTACCTTATTTTTAACTTAAGTGTCGACGTGTCCTTTTTTAACTTGAATGTGCGAGGTTTTCGGTGTCATTGTATGCTGGTGTACGCTGTTCAAAAACAGTCTGTTTTACTGCTTGAATTTGCAAACTGGTATTTGTTCACTTATTTTTTATGAATTATCATAATCATTGTAGCGCAAATACCGGTAGTTTAGCAGCACAGATACGAAATACCAAGGCATTCTCTGCAATCACGACTATCCTCTAATTGTCTAAATTAAGTCTCTGTAATTCTGCTCTAATAGCCCTCCATTAGTCAAATAAAGATTTACTCACAAACAGACTGCTGCGTTCTCCAGACTGAACAGATCCCAGTTTCAGCCAGTGTTAAACTACATTACCAGAGCTGGCCAGACCCCAGGACACTCAACCAGACCTCTCTGGAGAAGCACGTGCCTTTATATGCTCGGGTGAGGTCCATCTAAGGACAGGCTGGATTATGTAAAGATCACACACAGCACCAAAATCAATCAATTACAATTCAGACTAGCTGATCAATGGAGACAATTAATATCCCAGGAACACGATGGCTAAAGCAGTGGTTGAATTTGATACAATTGCTTTTAGATTATAAGGACACAGTGAACACAGTATTAGTGAATTTCAGTAGGGTTTGGACAAAATTATTTTTTTTGACAGCACAGGAGACCCTAAATTGAAAGTGTGTGATTGGTAAGATATAAAACGAGAACTGAAGAATGGAAAGATGTTTGATGATGAAGCATGTGTGACGGTCCACAGGGATTTGAGCACAGCTGGTTAATCTTTTTCATTTGGCTAGTCTTGTTGCAGATCAAATGGGCACCATACAGGGACATTAGATGTTTCTGCATTTTAATTGGCTCCTGGAGGTGTTTCAATAACTGTTAAATTAATGATGCCAGGAGAGGAAATGGCGATTCCTTGTTTTTGTTTTTTAATATTGTGTGCTTTCTGTGCTCAGCTCTATATGCTGCAGTGGATACTGGGTAGTCTGCTCAAAGATCTATCCCTTGAGGAAAATAACTGAAAGAGTGTTAGTGAGCTGCCAATGCGGGGCAGCAGTTCTCGACAGTTGCCATGGTAACACCCTATCCCTGCTCTCTTTAGAAGGGAATGCTCTAAAAATCACAGCATCTTATTCTGCATTGTGACTAGACATAAAGAGATACCTAAAACATACAGTTTGTCTCACTGTATGCTGTGATTCTCAGATCTACATCTGTGCAGCACATCTCCCCTGAGCTACACGGGAAAGGCATAGAAGACAGATTAATTTTTTCTTTTTTTGAGGTGCTGAAATAGTCTAATGGTACAGCTTTTGCTTAGAACAACCAGAACAAACAGAAGACAGTCAGAAATAAGGGATCTGCTGTATTTTTTTGTTACAGTATATATATTTCATGACACCAGGCCATAGGAAATTAACTTCTGAATTAGAGAATTGCACAAAAAAAATGTTAATAACCCTTTTCAGAAATGTATGTGAGTCAGTGAGTCAGATACATTAATTATTGTTTTAGCACTGAAATGTTTCTGAAAACAATGCTGTTCTGATTGAACATTTAGAGGTTATGGGCAATAAAACACATGGTTGAAAGTTTAACTTTATTTCCTGTTTCAGATGAACAGAGAATCAGTGATGTTCTGCGAGTGGCTCACACATGTGGCTATGACTCGTCCTAAAGTCCTCCCTAACTGTGATATAACAAGAGCCTGCGGCTCTTCAATCATGCACACACAAAAGCAGGCAAACACATTAACAGCATGACGGGAAGGTCAGCAAAATGCCTCACTGAAACAAAGTCATTTTTTTAATATAATATAATATAATATAATATAATATAATATAATATAATATAATATAATATAATATAATATAATATAATATAATATAATATAATATAATATAATATAATATATCAAACTGTTAATTATTTCCGCCAAGAAGAGTCACTTAGATTCTTTGTATTTGCTAGTCATGTGATGGATGCACATGAATGCATTTTTTGTTTTCACTGAATATGAATATACCAGATAACAGATAACGAGCAAACTCAAGGTATCTATATTAGACAGACCAGAGATAAGCCAATTAGATATTGCATTTTACCATTTAATTGATCAAATCCCATAATAATCTAGAGGTCTGATTCATCTATTTTATTTCAGAAAGTAAGTAATATTGCAGTCAGACATGCGTTGAACAGAGGGTTTCTGATACGATGAACTAAAGTAGGCCACAAGCAGCGGGAATGAGAACAAAGAAGATGGAGGATGCTTACATTCCTCCCCCCCCTCCCTGACCACATCTCACAACAACCATTCACTCCTAGACCGTCTGGTTACCAAGGAAACAGCACCTGCAAAGGAAGGCACTATGCCTGAGAATCCCATATCTGATCCAGCAGGTCATTTGTTCGTTAAGAGACTACGTTAACCCGACTGTAATGCTGTACTGTGGATGGTTTGTATAAAATGGTGGCGGCAAATTCAGGCAATTCATTCTTCTGCCAAAAGGGGGATAGTCAGACATATTACTGAGTGTATGGTTTTGGGATATTTCCAATTTTACAACCAGTAAACTGAATTTTTGTGGACTACTTTAAAATGTTAATAAAGACATTTTAATCAGGCTGATTCTATGTTAGTGTCCTTTGCATAATTTAGTTAGTGCTGGAGTCTCCGTGTCAAAGACCCATCAGTTAACAGTGTGTTTATAAAGTAAGATCATTTCATTATTCAGATGACCAAGAGCCTAGAAATATTAACAACTCATCACAATTTCATCTAATGGTAAGCAACATTTTGCAAGAGAGGAAAGGTGCCAAAAGAAATATGCAACCATACATTTTTTTTACAAAAAAAAAGAAAAAAAAAAGACTGCAGTAACCTTCATCATATGCTCCATATCATTAATTCCAATGTCCCTGAAGACTGGAAAACTGCATTGAATCTAGATGAATATTGTATTATGATCAGGCTTGAGAAAAAAAAAAAAAAAAAAGCTGAGGTTCTTGCATGTCTGTCAACAGAAATACATGATATATTATGGGACCTTTCAATCTACGCTGACCACAACATGACTAAACCTTCATGAAAATCACTTTGACATGAAACATATCATGTATGTTGAGGAAGAAACAATATTACACATCTTCTATTTATAAACAAAATAAATTAAATTCCATCTGTTGGACAACACCGCTAAACACAACAACGACAAAAACTGTAACTGTAACCATGGTTCCCTGAGTAGGGGAATGAGACACTGCATCTTGGATTGATGCTATAGGGAACATCATCAGCGTGACCGTAGTCTGAAGCACATGCATAAACACAACAATTTTAATGGCTGATGACAGTCCATGACATCATTACCAGAGTGCCCCTGAGTATAAGAGCAATGTACGTCACCAGCTTTTTTGTCTTAAGGAGATGTGTTGGCAGGCCCGAGGCATGCAACAAGACCCAGTGTCTCATTCCCCTTCTCAGGGAACTATGGTTACAGTCTTAACCTGAGATGTTCCCTTTTGAACTCAATACTGCTTCGTGAATTGACGCTAGGGGAACAAATACCCACTCCGCCATGCTGAGGGAATGCTTGCTGGCTCTTACTTAGCCAGGTCAGATCCGTCAATCATTCAGGGTGCGTCCTTCCCCCCGATCTTGTTATCCTACTCCAGATCCATTCTTATAGTGGCGCAAGCCAGCCATAAATTCTAACAACTCACATGTGGGGCTGGCAGACTGACAGGGCTCAATGCAAGCGATATACTCGCCCTTTTCAACGGCATTCACCTCTTTCTGCCTGGATGGTGCTAGCACCATGCTGTATCAGATAACTCAAGAGACAGCACATCCAGATCTAACAGATTGCTCGAACCGGTTACTGAAGAACATTAAAGAGCCATTCCGTTTCCAAATTCCTCAGCCAGTTCAACCTGCAATTCCAAGCTCCATTGTGCCTCGGCTACGGCAAGGCCCAAGCCATGATGTGCAGACACTTGTCCTCATGTCTCGAGAATGAAGTCAAGTGTGAATCACAAATTACTCACAATTACTCACAATGGGTGTATACAGAACCTCGAGAACTGTACGCATATGCTCCTCACCCAATAACCAAATGCACAAATTGTGTGTCCTTAAGTGTCAGAAAACTGGGACACAGAGGCACACACTTCCTGAAACACTTGGCTAAGTTTTTCATACTAAATTGTCCTCACACAGGCTACTACAAACAAATTGCTCCTGTGAAGACAAATAAGCTCATGATACATTGCAAGCACCTTCTTAAAGGGGTACTTCAGCGCTGGGAAGAAGAATCTGTATTTAAACTGGGTCATTAATGTAGTAGAAATGTGAAATTATTTTTGAATTTGGTGCCTTCTAGACTGAGAAAACACAGAAAATGTATTTTTGTCTCATGGAGATGAAAGACAACAATTCCCAGAACGCACTGCTTCACTGCCCTACTCTAGGCGCGGCTAGTCGGCTAAAGGATTACTGGATAACTTGCCCACCGGTTCATTTTCAGAAAATCAGTTCAGTTAGAGAAACTACAATTAAAAACTGAACGCGTGTCTGTTCGATATAATGCGAGTGAGCCGATTGAGTGTCACGCACAAACGCAGCAGGATCGGGTCACATGAACTGAGGTAATCGCGGATTCGCGGGATTGCGGTCGCATTCACAGCGCGTGATCAGTCTGGCGCGTGTTCAGTTCATGTCTTTGGAAGCTTAACTGTCATAGGAAGTTCATTTTAAAAGTTAAAACACTCACTTTGCTCTCCACCGCTCCGCTTATATGAATCTCCGCAGCTCCGCAAGCCGAGTGCTGTGAGTGTGATGTTGAAAACATGTGGAAATGGCGCCCTCTGCTGGCTGTAGTCTTCAGCCTCTGGCCAAACACTCCTCTGATGATGCAAAATGACGATATTTGCGTCATCAGAGGAATTTTTCCAGAAATAAAATACATAATTCTCTCGTCTCAGGGTCATATGAGGTGGGAAATATACTCCTGGGTTTCTACTGATACAGAGCTTAATGCTAATAGCTGAAGTAACCCTTTAAATAAATGGTAAATGGACTGTATTTATATAGCGCTTTCAACAGACCAATGGCCATCCAAAGAGCTTTACATCTTGCCTCACATTCACCCATTCACTCTCATTCATACACCAACGGCGTGTGTCAGCCATGCAAGGCACCATCCAGCTCGTCGGGAGCAGCTGGGGTTAGGTGTCTTGCTCATGGACACCTCGACACTTGGTTAGGACCTACATGAACCACTGAGCCACTGCTGCTACTCATGTACACTCTGTTAATGTCATCATGTTGCCAGCCAATAAGATTGTTGTGTATACACACATGCTTCCGACTGATGACTATGTTGAGCTATGAGCTATGTTCCCATAGCTTCGATCCAAGATGTAGTGTTGAGTTCCACTTCAAAAGGTGTGTGTTTTATTTATATAATGTTCAATGTGAACTAAATTGGCCAATACAAAAAAAAAAAAAATTAACTGGCCTATATTTTGTTAAATATAATAAGATAAACTGTGAGTTTCATTAGAAAATTTACAAGGCGCCTGAGCCTTGAACCTCTATAGTTAGTTCATAAAGCACCACCATCTTGTGTTTGACTAGCCAGCAAGATTTTACAACTCATCTCATAATGGGTGTCAGTTTCTATTATTAGTTTAGTTTATGTATTTATTTAACAGGGACCATGCACAACACAAATGTTGTCCCAGAGTTAGCTAAATAGCTAATTTGCATCTGTGGTCCCTGGGCAGGATGATGTTGAATAAAATTACAACATTCAATTACAATAAAAATTATTATTAAAGGTCAACCTGGAATTCTTGGTCAGTTGCAACATTCAGCTTACTAATATTTTAAAATAATGATGGTGTCCAGATAATATACACTATACATGCTAAATAGCTATGCTCATTTTCTGTCTCTTAGTGGTCTCCATAAGAATGCTAATTTAAAAAAAAAAATCTCAAATCAATATTTCATGTCCATGTGTTTTTTATACAAGGGTATGTACAGTCCGTTGATCATTATAAAATAAACATATCCTAATTCCTGATCACTCTGTTGGTACTATACTACTTGTTAATTATTACACTTATCAAATGGCAGGTACAATAATTCTTCAAATAAAATCTGGATTTACCATTTACCTCACTATGCATTTTTTTATTGCTATTACATTTCTCTACCAGTGAAGTGGGAATTTTAGGCAATAGTTCTATGCCATGAATAAATGGAGACCAATGTATTGTGCATTCTTCATCAAGAAATGAAGGGGACTATAATAGTCTATCTATCTATCTATCTATCTATCTATCTATCTATCTATCTATCTATCTATCTATCTAATAAAACAATAATTTTATTATAATAGTTTTATTTAGCTCTGATGTTCATTGAGCCATGTCTAATTCAGAAGCTGGTTTAGGATCAAAACCAGGTTCCGAAAAAGACTGCTCACAATAATGTACATACGAATCTAATAAAATAAATCGTCACATTTTCTTTGTGCTCATGCTAAATTCAAGGTGATGGAGGCCGAAACACATTTACACATGATCCTTTCCTTACTTCTATGGGCATCGAATGGCTTCAAATGACTGATAAGAAGCTTTTATCATAACTTGAACAAGAAAATGACCCTCGAATTTGTAACTATTAAAGCCGATGACTCGGGCAGAGCAGATTTTGATGTTTGATTTGATGTTTTATTGTTGACCTTGGTCTTGATATTTTAGTTATGATATCAGACAAATAAAATCTTTGTTTTTTATATCCCGGAAACAATAAGCATTTTTTTTTTGTATCAGGCAGTTCATTTTAATCTTATTTAGGCATTAAATCTTAAGATTCGTGGGAAAACGCTTCTGGTGAGCCGCTCTCTGGCGCCCTCATAAATATTCTCATCAGGACCTCAACACGTCTCACGGACACACATTTCATCGTTAAATTTAACGCACAAATACCCGCAAACATGCAAGTGTTATGATCCATCTGTAATCCATGATTTAACATATACGCTAATAGATTTAATTTGTTTAAATCTTACCTCATGTTCAGCAGCGTTGGTGGTGCATGTTTACTGGGCGTGGAGGCGCTGCTGTCTTTCTCTTTGGGGATGATGCCCTGCATTCAGTGATGCTGCGCGCTTCTCTCTCTCTCTCTCTCTCTCTCTCTCTCTCTCTCTCTCTCTCTCTCTCTCTCTCTCTCTCTCTCTCTCCCACACACACATACGCTTTTCCCCTTCTCATTTTAAAATTTTGATCTCGAACGTAAATATTGGCTGGAAAAATATGTCCAAAATACATCTGTCAATATTTTATGTATTAGCCTATATATTATGTTGTGTAAGCAATTGTCATGATGAAGGTTCATTTTGAGTTAGATTGTGTTTTTCAAAATGAAATATTTTTCATTAATGCCAGACGGAGGAAAGCTTTACAATTCGCACACACACACACACACACACACACGCACGCACGCGCGCACGCACGCACGCACGCACGCACACACACACACACACACACACACACACACACAGCACAACACGTTGTGTTTCCATGTTTTATGGGGACATTCCATAGGCGTAATGCATTTTATACTGTACAAACCGTATTTTCTGTCCCCCTACACTGCCCCTGCCCCTAAACCTACCCATCACAGGAGACATGCTGCATTTTTACATTTTCAAAAAACATCACTTAGTGTGATTTATAAGATGTTTTCCTCATGGGGACTAAAAAATGTCCCCACAAGGACAAGGATTTTGGATATTGCCATCTTTGTGGGGACATTTTGTCCCCATACCGTAGGGATCACCAGTCCACACATACACACACACACACACACACACACACACACACACACACACACACACACACACACACACACACACACACACACACACACACACACACACACACACACACACACATCTCGGTGATATATGTCAGTGTATGTATACACCTTCCTTATTTTGTGTTGGTCACCCTTTTGCTGCCAAAACAGCCCTGACCCGTCGAGGCATGGACTCCACTAGACCCCTGAAGGTGTGCTGTGGTATCTGCCACCAAGATGTTAGCAGCATATTCTTTAAGTCCTGTAAATTGCGAGGTGGATCTCCATGGATCGGATTTGTTTGTGCTTTATGGCAGGGCGCATTATCCTGCTGAAAGAGGACACAGTCACCAGGGAATACCATTTCCATTAAAGGGTGTACATGGTCTGCAACAATGCTTAGGTAGGTGGTACGTGTCAAAGTAACATTCAGATGGATGGCAGGACCCAAGTTTTCCAAGCAGAATATTGCCCAAAGCATCACACTGCCTCCACTGGCTTGCCTTCTTCCCATAGTGCATCCTGGTGCCATGTATTCCCCAGGTAAGCAACGCACATGCAACCGGCCATCCACGTGATGTAAAAGAAAATGTGATTCATCAGACCAGGCCACCTGATACTCACATGCCCATTGTTGGCGCTTCGGCGTTAGACAGGGGTCAGCATGGGTACCCAGTTCTACAGCTATGCAGCCCCATACGCAACAAACTGCGACGCACTGTGTATTCTGACACCTTTCTATCAGAACCAGGATTAACTTCTTGAGCAATTTGTGATACAGTAGCTTGTCTGATCGGACCACACGGGCCAGCCTTGCCGGTACACCACTGTTCCTTCCTTGGACCTCTTTTGATAGACCCCCATTTTTCATGAGCTGAACTCAAAGATCTAAGATTTTTTCTATGTACACAAAAGGCCTATTTCTCTCAAATACTGTTCATAAATCTGTCTATATCTGTGTTAGAGAGCACTTCTCCTTTGCTGTGATCCACCTCACAGGTGTGACATATCAATATGCTGATTAGACAGCATGATCGTTGCACAGGTGTGCCTTAGGCTGGCCACAATAAAAGGCCAGTCTAAAATGTGCAGTTTTACTGTTTTGGGGGGTCTGTGGGGGTCCGAAAACCAGTCAGTATCTGACCTGACCACCCTTTGCCTCACCCAGTGCAACACATCTCCTTTGTATAGAGTTGATCAGGTTCTTGATTGTGGCCTGTGGAATGTTCCTCTTCAATGGCTGAGTGAAGTTGCTGGATATTGACAGGAACTGGAACACGCTGTCATATATGCCAATCCAGAGCATCCCAAACATGCTCAATGGATGACATGTCTGGTGAGTATGCTGGCCATGCAAGATCTGGGATGTTTTCAGCTTCCAGGAATTGTGTACAGATCCTTGCAACATGGGGTCGTGCATTATCATTCTGCAACATGAGGTGATGGTCATGGATGAATGGCACAACAATGGGTTTCATCTCGTCATGGTATCTCTGTGCATTCAAAATGGCATCAATAAAATGCACCTGTGTTCGTTGTCCATAACATACGCCTGCCGATACCATAACCCCACCGCCACCATATACCACTTGATCCCAGGTTGAAATCAGCAAACCGCTCACCCACACAAGGCCATACGCACTGTCTGCCATCTGCCCTGTACAGTGAAACCAGGATTTGAATGGTTCGCAACTTGACTGTAACCCTGTTGATAAAGCGGAACGAGATGCTGCACTAAGTGCATTTGGGAAAGTATTTTTATTGTGACTGGCTGTAAAAAGTGTGTTTAACACGTCAATGAAATTGACTGGAGGTAATTATAGCCTTGGCTGGTGACGTCACATGCGCACCTGCTGCAGAGGCTATAAATAGACCAGCCCCAGCTGCCTCACATCAGGTCTTTTGTTTGAAGAGCAGTCCTGGGACATCATGAGCATGGCACTGCAGTGCAGCATCTCATTCCGCTTTATCAAGGAACAGAGTTACAGTCAAGTAACCCAACCCATTCCCTTTCAAAAGCTTCACTCAATGCTGCACGAAGTGCATATGAGAACGACAATACCCATGCCGCTGTGCTTGATGGTGTCTGGCCTCCTACGGTTGTGTAGGTGTGCACAAGAACGCCATAAGCCTCAGACATTAGCTTGTGATGTCGACTCAAAAACATGAGAGCCTGGAGTGGCATGAGCATCGAAGCTATAAAATCTTATGACTGTGCGGAGAGGACCAACCGGCTGCATAACAAACACTTTGTAAAGGAGCGCCCCCTTGCCAAAGCAGTAGAGGAGGCAACTCCTCTGGTGGAGTGAGCCCTTATGACTGTGCACCTCATAGGCAAGAGCAATAGCGTCCCTGACCCAATGTGACATAGTCTGTTTGGTGGCGGCAGAACCTCTGTTATGGCCCCCATAACAAACAAACTGTTGCTCTGACTTGCCTGAAGAGCACAAACTGGACACAGTCTATGAAACTTCTCCTGATCCGGCGTCATGAACAGTGGAGGGCAGAAGGTCTCAAGAGGATGTACAGTCGAGAAAGGAACCTTAAGAAGGTAGTCAGGATGAGGATGCAATATCACTTTCACCATTTCTGGGGCAAAGTCTAAGTAGGATGGCGATATCGACAGAGCCTGCATGTCCCCGATTCTCTTTAAAGAAGTTATAGCCATTAGAAAAAACATCTTAAGGGTCAGAAGTTTATCAGACGCTGACTCTAGTGGTTCAAAGGGGGTCTCAACCAGTCCCATGAAGGGATATTGGTCCTTACGGGAGTCCTCAGTCGTCTAGCTCCACGAACAAAGCGAGCGAGCAGAGGATGCTTCCCGAGTGGCACCCCGTCAATCAGGGCATGGCAACCCGAAAGAGCGGCCACATAAACCCTGAGAGTGGCGGGTCATGTGCCTGCTGACAGCTTTTTCTGCAGGAAGTCCAGAACTGAAGCAATCTGGCTGTTACCCGGATCTGCATTATGTGTCGCACACCATCTTTCAAAGGCACTCCATTTACTGACATTACTTTTTCTAGTGGAGGAGGCCCTAGCACTTAAAATGGTCTCAATAACATCAGGTGGAAGCCCAGTGTCCTTTAGTTGGTGCCCATTTGGGGCCAAACATGAAGGTTCCACAGGTAGGGCCTGGGATGAAATATCGTGCCCTCCGCTGGGACAGAAGGTCCCTCTCTCCGGAATCACCCATGGCGAGCCGCTGAGGAGAGATACTAACTCCAAGAACCAAAATCTATTTGGCGAATGCGGCGCTATCAGTAAGAGGCTAGACTCTTGTGAACTCTGGCTAGAACTCCCGGGAGCAGAGCGACTAGAGGGAAGGCATACAGGCGCATTCTGGGCCATGAATGTGCCATTGCATCCAGACCCAGCAGTGCTGGGTGACTGAGCAAGAAGTATAGGGGACATTGCGCTGTCTGATAAGAGGCGAAGAGGTCCACTTCCGCTTTGTAAAACCTGGTCCAGATCTGTTTGACTATCTCTGGGTGGAGTTTCCATTCCCCCTTTAGTTTCTGTCTGGACAGTAAGTCTGCTCCCACATTCAGCTGCCCAGGAATGTACACTGCTCTGAGAGACAGGAACTTGTCCTGAGCCCAGAGAAACATCTGCCTCGCTATTCTTTTTAGATTGCGTGAGCACAGACCTCCCTGATGATTTATGTATGAGACTGTCGCTGTGTTGTCCACCCACACTAGGACATGACAGCCCTTCAGCTGTGGGAGAAAATATTTCAGGGCCAGAAATACAGCCATCAACTCTAGGCAGGTTATCTGCCAATCGAGTTGATGACCCTCCCATTCCCCTTGGGCTGGACGGCCACTTAAGGCCGCACCCCAGCCCGACAGGGAGGCGTCTGTCGTTAGCAACCTGCGATGACAAGGCATTGCTAGAGTTGGACCCAAGGCAAGGACAAATCTTAACCACAAATTTAGAATACAAAGCCTGCGGCACGTCACCTTTATTAGCCTCTGAGGATTGTACCTTGGATGAAATCCCCAGGCTCTGAGCCTGACATGAGAACTGAAATAGTCTCATGTGCAACGAGCAGGTTTTTGAAGCGCCCCATCTCGTGACCAGACTGGCCGCAAAACCATCAGGACTTCTTTTTTTTATTAATGATAGTCCTTTGGTCCGCCTGGGAGGTTGTTGAGCGTCAAGCCAGTCCCCAATATTTACGAGGGGGAGCGCGACTTTTGCTTGTTGGAACGGAAGTCCAAATCTGTGGCCTGACAAAGTTCAGCGAAAGCTTTGCCATCAATCGCCCCCTCCGCACTCAGATCCTTCAATAAATCAGCCCACGCCTGTAACACCGCCATGGTGTGCAGCGCACCATCCTGACCTGCAGCTTAAGCTTTGCCCACGAGAGCCGAGGTTGTTCTACATGGCTTCATGGGGGCTTCATGGGGAGGATAGGCTTTTTTTAATGAAGATGCCGATCCAGGCGAGAGATACCCATAAGCATCTCTTCGGCCTGGGGCATTCCCATTTACCTGTGTGATTTTGCACCCACGAAAGTCGAAAAAGAAGACGTCCTGGGCACAAAAACATGTAAAGTATATGGTTTATTCCATGATTTAGACAGTTCAGCATGAAGGTGCTCAAAGAAGGGGAGATACTGATGTTGTGTTCTCTCTGCCACCGGACAAAAACCTATCATCCAGCTTACTGTGTTTGGGGATCTCTTGCTCGCGGGGCCAGTCAAGCTGCAAACTGGCCACTGCACAAGTTACCATCTATAATAATTCTTTGGCTAATTTACCATTGTGCGAGGAACACTCAGAGACTGGCTGCTCAAATTCTGCAGACCCAAGAGATATATCCTCTTCATCTCCCACGAGAGCCAGGATCATGCGAGGAGATGTGTGGATCTGGTGAACGAGCAAGTGAAAGGGACAGAACCGTCTCTTGCTGTTCAGCCAAATCCCTTCTAGAGCCCCACAATTGAAGTGCGGACTGAAAGAAGCCAAGATGAGCGCAAAGCATTTTGACTGTGAATAGCTCGCAGTGCTCGCACTCGCCCGACTCCAATGCAGCGACCGCGTGCTCTTCCCCCAAACGCAGGAAGGAGAAACACAACACCTAGAC
The DNA here is from genome assembly GCA_023029165.1 of Gobiocypris rarus. Lineage (NCBI taxonomy): Eukaryota > Metazoa > Chordata > Actinopteri > Cypriniformes > Gobionidae > Gobiocypris > Gobiocypris rarus. The sequence goes on along the minus strand of CM040931.1, from coordinate 26,460,378 downwards.
TGCTGACTAATTTCGACTGAGCTAGATTTCTTTTAACTTAAACTCTTTTTACTTGATGTTTCTTGAATCAGAGAGAGAAATCTGAGCACGGCCAGTTGAAAACTAGCTCCTAACAAAAGATCTCGAGTTGAGTTTGAAAGGAGAGAGTCTTTTCGGATAATTTTCTCAGAGAGATTTGCTTTGCACACCATACAGAATCGGTCTGAAAACAGAATACCTGAAGTGAGGCAGCTGGGGCTGGTCTATTTATAGCCTCATGCTATAATTACCTCCAGTCAATTTCATTGACATGTAAAACACACTTTTCACAGCCGTCCACAATAAAGACATTCCCATATACAGTTTGTGCATCATTGAGTGAAGCTTTTGAAAGGGAAGTGCAGTTAGGTCAAGACCCCGATGAGGACGACGAGCATGCAGAAATTCTTTGGTTACGCAAACTGATTGTTGCAGCAGCTGTCCGAGTGGCTAGTCTCAGACGATCTTGGACATGAAGATGCTGGATGTGGGGTCCTGGGCTGGTGTGGTTACATGTGGTCTGCAGTTTTGAGACCTGTTGGATGTACTGCAAAATTCTCTGAAATGAACATTCAATTTATGGGCAACAGCTCTGGTGGACATTCCTGCAGTCAGCATACCAATTGCACGCTCCCTCAAAACTTGCAACATTTGTGGCATCTGCGTGATAAAGTGGCCTTTTATTGTAGAGGTGTGATGTGAGGTGGATGGATTATTGCGGCAAAGGAGACTCATTAACACAGAATTAGACTGATTTGTGAACAATATTTGAGAGACATTGGCCTTTTGTGTACATAGAAAAGTCTTAGATCTTTGAGTTCAGCACATTAAAAATAGGGGCAAAGTGTTGCGCTTATAATTTGTTTCAGTGTATATACACTTTTTTTTGCAAAGACTTTAAGGTATGTGTCAATAGAGTAATTTACAAAACATTAATTTGGATAAAAAATAAATAAATACAAAAGCATCTTGACAAGTAGCTCCAGTCTCTCCAGTTGATTTTATATATAGTTTTCACAGTTTTGTTGTTGTTGTTTTTTGTTTGTTTGTTTTTTAAGTTCAGTTGCTACAAACTGATTTAAAAATCATTATTTCCTGGGGAAAACTATACAGTTCATACACACACTTAATACAACACAACACAACACAACAACACAAATGTTTTGGAGGATGACGTAATGGTCATTCAACTGCAAGAAAAAACACATGCTGATGAAATGCATGTAAGTAATTTCAGATAAAAGAGTATACCAAATGCATTAATATCACACTAATGACTAATGACTATTCTATTGGACTATGGCGAGCCTTGGAATCAAAATTCGTACATCAACATTGGAAGACTATATGTTAAAATCACAAAGGTTGTTTAAAACACTTAGAGTAAAAACACATTCATAGTCAAGTCAAGTCACCTTTATATAGCGCTTTTTACAACACAGCTTTACAGTGATAATTAATTTTGCTTTAGAAAAAAGCTAAAGAAAGTTAATGTTTGATTCATTTCTATTGTAAAAATTGTTTTGTTATTTTGCCACTTAAACAACACCATCCTCATCTGAAACAGAAAACCCCTAATGAGTTCCACACGCCCATCCGCAGGGCAACAGCACCTGATGGCTGGAGAACCATAGTGATTAATGTGAAACCTATGATGAGAGCCACTCTCTTTGAAACAAAAAGCTGTCACTATCACATGTAACAGGGCTAATATATTAAAAGAGGTTTCATTTAGGTTAGCATTTTACATTTAAACATCTTGATCATCATGGAATAAACTATATCGTGATTCCTGTTGTGTGAAGATTAAGGTACAATCTTATTTATTTATGTTTAATTAGTCAGTAGTATTATAAAAACTCAGTAGTCTTTTTGCAAAAGAGTAGGCTAATTTGAATGGCATGCCATAAAATCATTATATCCCAGTCTTGTATTGATGACAATGGAGTGTTAACACGTAGTGCAGTGACCATGATGTGTGATACTAATGAGTTTATTATTATTATTATTATTATTATTATTATTGTTGTTGTTGTTGTTGTTATTTTGGTAACTTTAGTATGGGGGGCAGCAGTGGCTCAGTGGTTCATGTAGATTGTCTGCATACCGAAAGGTTGGTGGTTTAATCCCTGGTTCCATCTGACCAAGTGTCGAGGTGTCCATGAGCAAGACACCTAACCCCAGCTGCTCCCGACGAGCTGGATGGTGCCTTGCATGGCTGACACCGCCGTCGGTGTATGCATGAGAGAGTGAATGGGTGAATGTGAGGCAAGATGTAGTGCTTTGAATGGCCATTGGTCTGTAAAAATGCTATAAAAATGCAGTCCATTTACCATAGTATGGGAAACACATATGCCCAATTAATTACAACTTTTGCCTTAATAACTCCTAACTGCTTATTAATAGTTAGTAAGGTAGTTTAGTAGTGTTTAAGTTTAGGTCTTGGGTATAAGGGATGTAGAATAAGTTCATGCAGAATAAGTCATTCATGCTTTATAAGTACCAATAAACAGCCAATATCCTAGTAATATGCATGCTAATAAACAACTAGTTAATTGCGAGAATTTAACCCTAAAATAAATGTATTTTTTATCAACATTCATGAACTTGAGATATAGGCCTACATGTTACATGCTTGTTCATTACATACACAATCGAATCTCTCCAACCCTGCATGCTGTCTTGAAGGTTTTATAGGCTTAATTTACTGTAAAATGATTGCTTTGACGATTCATCAGAAAACCATTGGAGGGAGACAAATACTAATACACCACTGAACAAAAGTGGTCATCCCGACGCCAAGATGAGCACACCTTAAATAGGTGTGGGAGTCTGATGTTTTTGCCGTGTGTGTGTGTGTGTGTGTGTGTGTTATTTTTAAAATGACAACTAATAAGTTAAATGCGTCAATGCGTAAAACATACAGCCTCATTACATCAGCAGGTGCACGCAGAGCATATGATCCACAATCTCAAAATGTGTTGTGTAATGATTTAACCATATAACCATATGGCGTTTGTAGACATTTTTTTACTAGTGCGTAGGCTACTAATAGCCCATACCTCTCGCAGATCTGAATTTTAGTCCATTTATTTATTGTATTTGATAAAATACTTTTTTCTTATAGATATTGCAATTTAGTATTTTATTTATTTTTTTATCATTCCAGTTTCTCCATCCATGTGTGGGCCAATAAAGGACAAAATGGTGTTTTATTAATGTAGCATCCCCCTTTAGTGACGGAACAATGTTGTGTGATCAACATGGCGTAGATGGAGAACAGTTTTTACGGTATAGAGCAGGTGGGGTTTTTGTTCTCGTCGTGTAACGGGACACAGGACGCGGGGGTGAGCCGCATATCGCGTGCTTGCGTGCGTCAGAGAGGACGTGGTAGGACAGCTGGAGCGCGCGCGCCCGCCCGCCCAAAGAGCAATAACAGCATTTTCAGCGACATCACTCGATTTACGCCATGCAAATAACACGAGAAAATGAAACGGGACTGGTACGGCAGAGAATGTAAGATATTTGTGTATCTGATCTCCTAATGCTTCCTATACTTTATAACTAACACGATTTGGGACGTTGCAACACAGTCGCCAGGTAAGAATACATCGCTTTCACTAGCTATATGAACATAATTGTTTTAATATGTAAAGCATTTAGACAAATGCGGCTTTCATGTATCGATACGCTCATGTCTTTGATGCGCGTCCTTGTAGAATTCCGTGTGACGGACCGCAATAGCATCTTTAGGCGCACAGCAACGTAATGACTTTGAGGAGCCTTTGCATTTTGTTATTCATCGCCTGTGCGTGCAAACGATACTCTTTTAGAGACAAACAAGCGATTATCGACTTCACGAGTTAAAAAAAGAAAAAATCGTTCTCTTCCTTCTTATAACGACGTTTCGTTCGGTGCGAATTCATGTGAATTAAGCTCGGATGATCTATTTTTTTCCGTATGAACGTGAACGCGACATGTGATTAAGTTAAATAGCGTGTTCTGTTATCCACGGCCTCTAATCGCTTCGAAATGCATGTTCATTCATGTTGCATGGCCTATATGTGATTTATTACCCAACTGGCTCAGAGAAAATAACTGGATGCCCGTTTTGGACGTTGCTATAATTACAGATTTACGCGCAATATTAACGGCAGTTGTAACAGCAAACCCCGTTGAGTAAAAGATGCGGACAATCTCAGATCTGCATTCCATCATAGATTTCAAGGACTGAGGATCGAGCTTGAGTAAGAATTGAGTTGGTGGGCTGTGGTATTTTTAGACATCACATGTGATAGACGTTTGCATGTCTCCTGTAGCCTTTTAGACCACCTCAATTACACATTTCACCATCTCAGGGGAAATAGCTGTAGATTTTAAGTATTTTTGGCAAAAAATTCTGATAATCAGCCTGGATCAGTTAATTATGTTGTGTATGAATATGAAAAAAATAAATAAAAAAAATCACACATTTTCATATAGGCTACATATTTTCCTTTCACTATAAATAGTTTCTTTCACCTCAGTGTATGAATAGGCTGCAGTGACGTAAATTAAACCCACTGTTTGCCAGTTGGTTACTAGGGTAACTAACAGAAAGATGACATGCAACATTAGAAATCGTTTTTTTACCCACGTCTTCTTTTTTTTCAGAATCTCTGATGACATTCTCTCATTCTTGTTTTTGCTCATTCTCTCAATCACCCTATACATGCCCTCGAGGTCTGTTTCCACAGCAACCAGAGAATTCCCAGAGTCCCAAAAACCATGCACAACTGAGATGTCCCTAAGTGTCTCAAGGAGAATCTCTAATACAGCTTAGGTGTACTAAGGCCTGATGTATACTGGCATCATGCAAACTGGTAAAAACCAGCAGAAAACTAATGAGATATCATTTACTGTGTACCATGCACCCATATCCATCCAAGCAGACACAGGATTTGGCATATTACCCATGGTAAAATCACTGTAATCATAGTTTTAAAGTAGCTTAATGCTTTATAAAATGAAGTCAGCAGCAATATGATAAATAACACCAGTGTTCAATACATTTAATTTATTGACATGAATAAGAGTAAAGACCCGTTCAAATCAAGGATGATAACTATAACATTAAAGATAAAGTTTTAATAATTGTTCTTATTCTAAGAGACTACTGAAATCCACAGCACAGCTAAAGATAACGACACAGTGGACTGATATTACTGGAAACATTTTTAGAACAATTTTTCCAGCTGATGAACTGTAAGAACATTTTGTAAATCATAATTATGACATAATAAATCTAAAATATTAATATACTTGGTCATATTTATGAGAATAAAATATCACATTAAAAGACATAATAATGAAATTATAATCTCTAGTCATTATTATTACATTGAAATTATGACGTCACATTTTTTAATGACTTTTTCTGTCATTACTTTTTCTGTAATAATTTCTAATGATTATGATTTAGTATGTCATATAGTTTGACTTTTTATCTCATAAGTAGGACTTTCATAATTATGAATTTGTATGTGTTAATATGATATACCAAAATGTTTATTTTCTTATTTTGGTGAAATGGGCATTAATTATACACTTGAGCATTAAATGTAAACACAATTGTGTCATGACAACGCTGATTAGCTGATGGCACCACAACAATGTGAAAAATCCTGCTTCATCCTTTTTCATACTCCCATAGTGTATGATTGCAGAGCAAATATATATTATGTTTGCATTGAACATTTATGGAGCAACATATTTTGTGTAAAAATAAATTATAAAAGTGGTTTATTTTGTTTTAAAATCTTATGTATGAATGAGGTGGTGAGGAGGGCAGACACCACACATAGGAAAAAGGCACACATTATTGATACTTTAGCTAAAGTGGTATGTTTTTAATAATATCTAAGTTAATACTTGTTAAAAACATTCACTTTAGCAAAGTTTGTTATATTTTCTGTTTATTTTAATAAATAAAAGAACACATTTTTGTTCAATAAATATACTGTCATTAAAATAAATCAGTATTCCGTACTTTATATGAATCCGTTATTGAAAAACTGTTGCTTTACTTACCTTGAACAAAACTTAAAATCATTAAGAAGACCTCTGTCTCAAAATATATAAAATCATTTCAGCGATTCTCATAAATCTACATTTTAAAAAACTTCAAATATTAGATCATATTAGCACAGAATCAACTGCGATGGCGCCAATGATCAGCCAATTTTCCATGTGCATCTTGAAAAGCAGATGTTTAGGAAAGTAACGCACAACATCTGCTGTAATATAATGAAATATATGTGTATGTGTGTGTGTTTGGGGAGAACCCCCTAGAAGATATTCCTCTTCCAGCCATTTATTTATCATGAATCTGCCATTTATCTTTCATATCACTCTTCCATTGTTCTCAAACAGCATGTCTCATCTCTCACAGTTCTGTGCATTACCTCCATTGGACAAAATTGACTGACCTCTGGTCAGTTTTACTAGTAGAGAAAAATGATGGAATATGAAATGTACGAGTTTTATGAAAGATTGACTTTGGTTCTATGCACATAAAAAAACAAAATGGCTTAAATATTCAAAACTTCCTTTCCAACCATTTTATGCTGCCAGCAAAAAGAAAGTAAGAGGCTCATCTGGGCTCTGTTCATCTGAGTGATAGTAATCGTTACTGCTTATTCAGAAGAACCACTGGATTTTCCTCTGGGGCTGAAGTAGATGTGTGACCCACAGAGTATTTTCAAGCTCTTAAAAATACAGACAGTTTCTCTGTTAATCAGGTCTGGTGTGTGTACTATATGGGGTCTATCTTTTAAAAATTAGGCATTTAATTAAATCTCTGTTGAGAATGTCAGTACAGTAGTCAGACTGTAATCTCTGTCTCCAAATGCTGCAAGAATTCAGTAAGATGCCAGAAATATCTGGTGTGAACTTGCTTTCCACAGGAGACTGAGTCCAACGGCTGCTTCACAGCAAGATAAATGAGTCATTAATAGATGACCTTGATGCTGATGGCAGCAGAGACCGTCCTACTCACAAAGGCACACAGATATACAGTGGCATACACTAATGTATACACTGAGAGAGAGAGAGAGAGAGAGAGAGAGAGAGAGAGAGAGAGAGAGAGAGAGAGAGAGAGAGTCAAACATTTAGGAAAATGCTGACCATTACAGCTGACCCCCCTATACACTAAGTTGTAAATACATTTTTTATGATTATAAAAAAAAAGGATTATTGGAAATCCATATCATTCTTTCTACTTAAAAATGTTATGTTTATTTCATCGTGTTATTTGCTGATTCTTTGTAATTAACTGTAAAATCTACTAGCAATTTCAGATTTGTTGTTGTCAGGCAACCCTGTCACCACTGATATCATGTGTAAGTCTCATGAACAATGTCAAGCACATCAAATTTCAGCCCTAAATATAAAAATAAAAAAAAGGATTCAGAAATTATATTGTGCTTTAAGATAATTAAGCCATTTTTAAGCTATTTTTATGTCCTTAAAAATTATAGATGCAATGTGTCATTCCTGAGCCGCTAGCATCGAAACACTTACCCAACTATAGTTAGTCAGAAAACCAGAGCGTCTCGCCATAAATGCACACTGTGGATTGTGTCAATGATGCAATATTGTGCTAGTCTGGGTGCTCAAACAAACAGATCCATGTTTTGATAGTGCCACAGAGCCACAGAGTTTACATATTTGGTTGAATCAGCCTACAAATTGTTTACTTTAAACTATCTCTACATGTTAAGCTGGGATGGTGGAATTACTTTGAAGAACATTTTCCCCAAAACTCCCATTGCCCTTATGCAAAAATACATTGTGATAGTATTCTTACTGCTTTGCAGATTTCATTTAACTTTAGGTAAAATGTGACTAAGAATAAGAAAAAGGAACACACACACACACACACACACACACACACACACACACACACACACACACACACACACACACACACACACACACACACACACACACACACACACACACACACACACACACACACGTTGTGTTTCCATGTTTTATGGGGACATTCCATAGGCGTAATGCATTTTATACTGTACAAACCATATTTTCTATCCCCTACACTGCCCCTGCCCCTAAACCTACCCATCACAGGAGACATGCTGCATTTTACATTTTCAAAAACATCACTTAGTGTGATTTATAAGATGTTTTCCTCATGGGGACCAAAAAAATGTCCCCACAAGGACAAAAATTTGGATATTGCCATCTTTGTGGGGACATTTTGTCCCCATACCGTAGATTACCAGTCCACACACACACACACACACACACACACACACACACACACACACACACACACACACACACACACACACACACACTCATGTTGTGTTTCCATGTTTTATGGGGACATTCCATAGGCGTAATGCATTTTATACTGTACAAACCGTATTTTCTATCCCCTGAACTGCCCCTGCCCCTAAACCTACCCATTACAGGAGACATTCTGCATTTTACTTTTTCAAAAACATCACTTAGTGTGATTTATAAGATGTTTTCCTCATGGGGACCAAAAAAATGTCCCCACAAGGACAACAATTTGGATATTGCCATCTTTGTGGGGACAATTTGTCCCCATACCGTAGGGATTACCAGTCCACACATACACACACACACACACACACACACACACACACACACACACACACACACACACACACACACACATGTTGTGTTTCCATGTTTTATGGGGACATTCCATAGGCGTAATGCATTTTATACTGTACAAACCGCATTTCTATCCCCTACACTGCCCCTGCCCCTAAACCTACCCATCACAGGAGACATGCTGCATTTTTACTTTTTCAAAAACATCACTTAGTGTGATTTATGACCTGTTTTCCTCATGGGGACCAAAAATGTCCCCACAAGGACAAAAATTTGGATATTGCCATCTTTGTGGGGACATTTTGTCCCCATACCGTAGGGATTACCAGTCCACACACACACACACACACACACACACACACACACACACACACACACATATATATATATATATTTTTTTGTTTGTTTATATAGTTAATAATTAAAGCACAATCTTTGGTTAAAAAAAGAGCTTCCTGCCTTATGATGTTATGTGATTCCTTATGATGTAGTTATGTGTAACAAGTGACAACGATAAAATATATAAATCTCAAACAATCTCAAGTACAGTATAAAGTTTATGAGAAGCACATAGATAAAATATATGATGCCATTCTAAAATAACATAAAAAAAAACAAGACATGAGTTAATTTTATTTTAATCAGTTTTACATCATTAATTATATTTCAAAAGACAATAAAATCAAAATCAAAATAATTGATTGTGTGAGTATAGTAAGGCATAGCAATTTTGAATACATTTTTTAATTGTTTTATTCAATAATTATAAAAATATTTTAATGGGTTCATAATTAGTTAATAAAACTAAATAAAATACATTCGGTGGCTTTAGATTTCCATTTACTCACTATTAACAATTTCATATATATTATTGACTTTAAAAACTATCACTGATTTATTGGTTGCCCATTTTCCTACCTTACTTGTCGGTATGGACCAAATCCACTATAGGATGATATTCAAACAGATGGTGTAGTTATCTAGTAGGTCACTTGAAATGTACAGTGGTCTTCCTTTTCTTCCTAATAGATTGATTGGAATACGCTAAAAGTATTATTTTCCTCGTTCTGATGTTTGAAAATGAGAATGTTTTTAGAATCTCTATTCATTTGTGTTTGAATGTTCACCTCAGAAGACAATTTTCTTATGTGGATGTGTAGCAAATTAAACCTTTTTCCTTTTTCAGATCTCAGGAATAATTGAGTCTTAACCACCACATACCCCAATAAACCTGAGCAGCATGCCAGAGCAGAGTAATGATTACCGGGTGGTGGTCTTTGGAGCAGGGGGTGTGGGCAAGAGCTCCCTGGTTCTGCGCTTCGTTAAGGGCACCTTCAGGGACACCTACATCCCGACGGTGGAGGACACATACCGGCAGGTCATCAGCTGTGACAAGAGCGTATGCACTCTGGAGATCACTGACACCACTGGCAGCCACCAGTTCCCTGCTATGCAGCGTCTGTCCATCTCCAAGGGCCACGCCTTCATCCTGGTCTACTCCATCACCAGCAGGCAGTCGCTGGAGGAGCTGAAGCCCATTTACCAACAAGTGCTGGCCATCAAAGGTAACGTGGAGAACATCCCTATCATGCTTGTGGGTAACAAGAGCGACGAGACCCAGCGCGAGGTGGAGACCAAGGAGGGCGAAGCTCAGGCAAACATCTGGAAATGTGCGTTCATGGAAACATCAGCCAAGACCAACTCCAACGTAAAGGAGCTTTTTCAGGAGCTCCTGAACCTGGATAAGAAGCGGGATATGAGTCTGAACATGCGCTCCAGCAAGCAGAGACGTGCAGACAAGCTGAAGGCGAAGTGCAGTGTGATGTAGGAAGCTGGATCCATGGTTGCATCACTCAACGCGTAACTGACTCCTTGATAATGTACATAAGTCCCTCACCTTAAAGGAACAGTATGCCCAAAAAATTAAACTTCTGTCATTTTTTTTCTCCCAGGGAACACAGAAGGAGATTTTTTTTTTAGAATTGTACTGACCAAACTTGTCAATGCAAACAAAAATGTCTTGTGAGGTGTATTCCAAGTCTTATAAGGGAAGTCATATGAGATCAAATTATCTGTGTGAATTTATATCCATAATTTGAACTCATGAATTAAACATTCAGACTGATTTTGATTCAAGCTAACAATTTGTTCATGAATTAGATATCATTACATATTGCATTAACGTGCCAACTTGATCCAAGGTGGATGTAAAACTTTAAAGTAATTAACAATCATTTCAGCCATTTCCCCACAAAATAAGAACATTGGAATTCAGTGCACAAGTCATATGGGCCACATTTATGAAACCTTTATGGTTCTTTTGCACCTTTATGATTCCTTTTTTTGTTTTCAATGGCAGAAAGCCATGCATGTTTGCAACGACACAAGGGTGAGTAAAAGATGACAGAACTTTCATTTTTGGGTAAACTCTCCCTTTAACTATAGATTCCTCTCAGTCTTAATCAGGTAATCTTTAGTGTGCATCCAAACCTTCAATCGTCTCCTTCCCTGTATGTTCTGGCTCCTGTAGTGACTCTGTGTTACAAGACTATAAGAGCTGACACATGAAGCAGGGAGGACGTCCCAATATTCTCACACATGCTCTCTCTACTGCTTTTTGTGGACTTTTTATTGAATTCAAGACAGACCAAATCATCAATGTGGCCATTTTTATGTCTGGCTGTGGCTTTAATGGTACAGTGTCGAAATGCAGACATAAATGTCTTGAACTGGTTATGCATTGTATGGGATTCTCGTCCAAAGATGGAAAAGGCCTGGACACAGCTAAAGAGGCGACAATATCCGCTCTTCCAAATTACATAGCAGCACAAAAGCCTTTTACAAATCGGAAAACAATTTGGGGACGAAGGACATTTAGTTAACCGGCTTGCCAGTGATGTAACCTGGTATAACAGAGTAAAGTGCATAATGCATGTCTGATGATATAAACTACCTTCATATTAAATGTGATTGAGATCTTTTCATTGAGAACAGAGCTATACCTTATTGAAGCACAGTGAATAAGTCCTAAATGTGATCATTTCTAAAAGCTATTTTTTGTGAGGGGGGTGGGGATTTGGGGGTGTTGATTGGTGCTTTGTTTTAATCTGTTTTGTTTTTCAAGTGTTGATGGCACTTGAAAACCTTAATATATGCATTTCATTATCTAACTGAAAACATATATCCTGTATGTGAAATCTATATGTATTATCAGCACTAATGAAAGCCCCTGTACAGCCCCTGTTTTTCTGTCAGTGTCTATATTTCCTCTGATAATTTAATGCCATTTGCTTTAGCAATACATAATATAAAAGCACTTTTAGAATCTTGAGCACATTCAAAACATAGAGCATTAACCTTTACAAAAATGTTCTTGTCAAACACTCTGCGTTTACAACTTTACTGCAGATACAGTGTTTATTCAATAAATATTATGTGAGGGACCAGAAAAATAAAGAAGCACAAACAAAAGGGAATTAATTACTGCTTGTTTTCTTTTGTGGTTTTGAACATCTATGTACAGTATAAAGTGGCCCCAAAAGTATTTAGATACTTTTGGACCCTGAAGTCACGTGTAAAAAATGCCATTGCATGACAATGCAAATGCACTGGATTTATATACAAAATATTAAACCAAGTTGCATCTGGAAACACATGATGCTAGAGTTTTTCTTAGAACTAATGACACTTTTATGAGCCGTGTGTCAACAATTCTCAAGATGATTTTTACAGAATACAGTAATTTCATTATATAGAACAGTATTAACTGATTTATCATTTAATATATATATATATATAATACTAAGTTTATTCAAGTGTGCTGTTACTTCTTTTAAACTAAAAATAAGAAAGTATACTTTCAGTCTACTTTTTATGTACTTCTAAACAATATGTAATGCACTTCTCAGAAATACACAGTCCCTGACAAAAGTCTTGTCGCTTGTGTACAAATTGAACTGAAGTGCTGCTGAAATATATTTCTTATCAAGATTTTTACAAGAAATGGCTCATTTTAATCCCCAAAGCTTTTGTAATAATGTTTCAGTGCAAAATTAAATTGTCAAAAATATTCTAATATTCACAGCTTGGTAAAGGCCATTGAGTCAATTTTGCAAAGACATAAATATATATTGCCATATGAGCTTCACCTGTGACTAATAATGGATCAATTAGATCTCAGGTGTGTATAAAAAGAACCCCAGTACACTAGACCTTCACATCAACTGCAACTAGACCTCTGCAAACATGCCTAAGATTCACCCAAAGACCAAAGAGGCTGAAGACTAGATCCACTGCTGATGTGGCAGACACCTTCAAATTGTATATATATATATATATATATATATATTGTAGACTGGAGACATTTATGACAAACCCAGGTCAGGCAGACCCTGCAAGACAACTGCTCGAGAGGACCGTTTGTTGGCTCCAAAATAAAGCCTGGAAAGAATTAGCAAAAATAAAGTCAGAAACTTAACTAGACTAAAAAATTCAGGAACAAAGAAAAACTTGTATATATATATATATATATATATATATATATAACACTAAATCTAGAACTGACTTGACACAGAGCTAGAGACTATGCAAGTACAAAACAAAAGCAACAAACCAGCAAAGACATGAGGAAAGGTAGCACAATATAAAGGGACCAGAGCACATGAGGAACAGGTGAGCACAATTAGTGAAACGAGGACTAGACAAGGAGGCGTGGTAACAGCAAACAAGGAGGCAGGACAAGAGGAACACATGATAAACACAAAGAAGGACAGACCCATGTACTAAGACACAACACAAACATAGAAACATTAAACAAAGACAAAACAGACAAGACTGCCAGGGCAGAACCCGACAACATGATAAAAAAAAAAATTATATATATTATATATATATATATATATATATATATATATATATATATATATATATATATATATATATATATATATATATATATATATATATATATATTGTCCATATATATATTGTCCATATATATATATATATATATATATATATATATATATATATTGTCTAATGATGATTACTTAATATAATAATTGTACAATTATAAATGACATAGTAAAATATGTTCAAATAGAAATCAGTTATTTTACATTTTAATAATATTTCACAATATTTAAGTTTTTTTATAATATATCATAGAAACGGATTGCTATATATATATATATATATATATATATATATATATATATATATATATATATATATATATATATATATATATAAACATAAATGCACACTTGGTGAGCACAAGAGACTGCTTAAAAAAAAAAAAAAAAAAAAAAATTGGCTGCTTACTGCTGATGTCACACTTTCACGTGCACGCGCTCCACAAACTCAGGATCAAAGCCTTAGTTGACAGAGAAAGTTGATGATCAGCATCATGGGACCAACAAAGCCTGAACTGATTGGTTTTTGTTTTGTCAACTCAAAACTAATCCTATAACCCTGAGTTTGTTAATCTACCATCATGGTATGGGCCCCAGGTCTTGTCATGTGATTCCGTTGCCCTCATATGATCCTGCCTCATTTGTTATGTTCTCATTGGTTCATTAGTTAATCAGTGTTCACAGGTGTCCCTTGTCTTGTCTTTAGCCCTTGTGTATTTAGCCCTCATGTTTGCGATAGTTTTTGTCTGTTATTGAATGTATGTGAAACCTACTATTGGTAAGTGCAAGGCAAGGCAAGGCAAGGCAAGGCAAGGCAAGGCAAGGCAAGGCAAGGCAAGGCAAGGCAAGGCAAGGCAAGGCAAGGCAAGGCAAGGCAAGGCAAGGCAAGGCAAGGCAAGGCAAGGCAAGGCAAGGCAAGGCAAGGCAAGGCAAGTCTGTTTATGCCAAGTCTTTGTTTTATGTTTATGATGTTGAGTTTGTTTAATAAATGCTGCACTTGGGTTCTCACAACTTGACTACCAGTGGATAACATTACAATCTCTTTCCAGCAAATGCTTTGATATTTCTATATGTTTTAAAACAAAATACATTCCTACATTTTTAAGTGTGACTTAAATGTCAAAATATTTTCTGGAGCCGCTGTAGATGAGATACTCGCCATAATTCTTTAAGACTTTTTTAACAGTGATGTGAACTATGGGACCTTATTATATTACTGCAGTTGATGATGGATAATAAAGTCTAGGTTACTAATGTAACCAGGAAATGGAGACATTACGTCAGAACAACTGATGTATTGGGATCTCGCCGAGAACCCCTTTGTGTGATAACAGAACAAGCCAATGCAATGGCAAGTGAAAATCGCAAGACACTCTGCTTCCGTGTATATAAGGCAGCACACAAATACTCACAATAAAGTTTTCTACTTTAACCCTGCACAGTGAGATTATTGGATATGACTGGGAAAGTGTGCCCAATCCAACCAGAAAGGGATGCTATGGAGACCACATCTTACCCGTAGGTAAGTGACGTGTAGTTACACACATGGGCTGACCGTCATGGCAGTGCTACATATGAAAGATCTCTGCATAGACCACCTTGACAGTTGATGTATGCAACGGTTGATGTGTTGCATATTTGCCCTGCAGCAACAGCAGAAACCAGCACAGGGCAAATTGTACTTTTAGCAACTTGAGGCAATTTATATGCTGCTGCAGTTAAGGTCCTGTCCTGGAGCCAGAGGCTGCTTGGCCATTGCATACAGCTGTAAGGATCGGTTTTGGTGCTAAGACAAAAGCTGAGATACAAACCCCAGCAATAGAACAATAAAAGTCACTAATCTTGAGAGAAGATCTAACAGAAACTGTGGGACACCACCCTGATGAAACATTTCTCCCCCCTCCCCATTTTGCCCTCTCCTTGCCCTGTTTTCAAGTCACCAAATCCAGAAATACCAGTGATGATGTATCTCGTAAATCTATTGTTTTATCCCTTTCATGTTTGATGTCTTTTTAAAGGTCTCGGTGCGAATGGTAAATTGGTCTCAACTTCACTGTAGTCACTGGTAGGATGAGATATGAGAATTCGGTTATCCCTTTCTGAGTGGTCTCTGAGAGATATCTAAAACCTCTCCCCCGAAACCAGGTGTTGTGTTACAAATATTAAAAATCTTTTGTTCTGGTCTGGGTATTTAAGCAAGGGTAGCAGAACTACCAGTTGGGAACATTCTGTAGCCAGAACCCCATGCAGTGTTTTCAAGCGTCCTTCAAGACACTCACACACATTGCATGTACTATGCCAGACAATGACTCTCTGAAACTATTTTCATATTACGTTGCAAGTGTATTTTACATTTTAATGCTGAAAGTACAGATCATACCGAGGACCCCATGAACTGGAGCATGGAGCTAAACATGAGGGGCAATCCGATTTCTGACTGTTGCGGTATTAATAAGTTGCAGCTCGTGTCTATTATTCAAATTACACTTTGTTATGAGTAAGCATGGGCGACTCACTTAAAGGTAAAATAGTTCACTCTGCAATCCTCTGACTAATACCAGAAACTGACAAATTTGTGTCCGTGAGGTAATGTAATTAATCGCGAGCATTATCCTCTGAGCGACTCCGGTCCCACGGTGGAACGAATTTGAAGATAAGATATACTAAGAGAAATCAATGATCTAAATTTAATCACAAATAATTCTTTGATCAGCCGTTAACTTATAAACGCAACAAACTTAACGAAACCACATACAATTAGAGTCAGATTAAATTATTCATGGAGTCGATAACAAAAAATTTAGTGAAAGTAACAGAAATGCTGAAAAGTCTTACACGCAGAAGTCCTTCGACCAGGCCGTTAGATTCCGTCCTTGGGCTAACGGATGGACCTTACACCAGCCTGCCGCATCACAAATGTCTTGCAGAGCCACTCCTGCCATGAAGGCCTTAGATGCCGCCATGCTCCTGGTAGAATGCGAATAGCTACGTTAGTAGGCACCTTGGGAATATAACCTGGTCTAGGATAAAGGAAGGCCTTAACCATACCAGGTGCAAACTCCAGGCTTGAGGGAGCCACAGACAGAACCTGAGGATCTCCAAATCTTTTTAAGGACGAGATAGCCAGGAGGAACAATGCTTTAAAAGTTAAATACTTAGTCGGAACCTCCTCCAGAGGCTCAAAGGGAGCATGACACAGGCCCCGCAGGACCGTGGCCAAGTCCCACGTTGGCACCCTAGTGCCTGCTACAGGCCTCAGCCTCAAAGTCCCACGAAGGAAAAGAGAAACAAGGGGATCTTTCCCCTTGGTCATACCACCCATTTTGGGAGGGGATAAACCTGCAGTGAATCGCTCCTGCAGGAAGTCCAGCACTGTACTAACTGAGCAGTGGACTGGATCCTGCTGGCGACTATTACAGCACGAAGTGAACACTTTCCACTTCAAATTGTAAAGTGTTCTAGTGGATGGAGCCCTGGATTGAAGAATGGTCTCCACAACCTCCGTTGAAAGACCTGAACTCATGAGCTGGGCCCCATGAAAGGCCAAGCTCACAGGTTCCACAGCTCGGGCCGGGGGTGAAGACAGAAGGTCCCCCCTGACGGGTAACTGTAGTGGAAACCCATTGAGGAGAGACACTATGTCTGGGAACCACACTCTGCATTTCTCGGGACGCAAACAAATCCACTTGTGTCTGGCTGAACCTCTTCTATATCTGTTCCACCACCTCGGGGTGGAGCGTCCATTCCCCTGGCCTCAACTCCTGTCTTGACAGAATATCTGCTCCTACATTCTGAGTCCCTGGGATATAAGCTGCTCTGAGAAAGAGAAACATCCCCTGGGACCACGAGGATCTGGTGCGCCAGTTTGCAGAGCTGACGTGAGCGCAGACCCCCTTGGTGATTTATGTAGGCAACCACGATGCGAATCCCTTGTAGGCGCATGGGCGCCAGAGCTGCATCCACACACTTCAGCTGCATGACCCGAAGATCTTTTTTCAGAACTATGAAATACTGGCTGTAAAACCCGGTTTCCCTGTCTGAGTGAGGTACACACTCTATGGCCCCTTTCTCTAACAGGGCTTTCACTTCCTGTTCCATTACCAGAACCTGCTCGGGGCCCACCACTGTAAGCAGGACCCCATAAACCTGGGTGGGCAAGACCCGAACTGAATTTGATACCCTTTTTGTATACCCAGCGAGAAACCTTCGGCAGTAGCTTCCATGCTGCCAAAAATTTATCTAGTGGTACCATCCTCTCGAGAATGGCTTCTGGATTTTGCTGCGCTGTCAGCCTAGCACCCTGTAACGGCGAACCCGCAGGGAAGAGCTGAACTGACTGCTCTAGGACCCTCCTTGGAGGGAGCGAGCACCCCAAGGCACTGCTTCCCTTCGGAGTGGAATGCCCTCAACGGCCTGACTCCTTGGATGTCAGGACCTTTTCCCTGCAGCCTTCTTGGAAATAATAACGGTCCTCAGAACCGCTTTACCCCTCGAAGGCTGCGGCAGATTTTACTTCCCTTGTCCCCAGGACTTCTGCAGGGGAGCACGGGAAGCCCTGCTCTGTTTTTGAGTGGCACGATATGATGAACTGCTCGGCTTGCTAGATGTTTGGGGCTGTTCTTTAGGCGCAGCCCAGGGGGATATGTGAGCGGCGGGGGAGGAGCCATTAGAATGCGACCGCCTGCTTAGACGCCTCCTGGTGCCAATTGACGAACACATTAACGGCATCGCGGAACAGGCCCGAGGGAGACAGAGGTGCATCCATAAGGAACTGTTTATCCTTCTCCTTAATGGAACTCAAGTTCAACCAGAGATGCCTCTCAGTGGCTACCAAGGCTGCCATAGAGCAGCCGATGGATTTAGCCGTCTCCTTAGCAGCCCTGAGAGACAAATCTGTGGTCCTCCGTATTTCGCAAACTAAAAATGGGGAAAAATGGTAAGCCCCTGCGTTGAGGTTGTGAATGGGATGGCAAAAACATTTGTATAATTTACTCTTAGAACGAACGTCCTGCTGATCTTCTGGCCACTCAATGCTCAGATGCTCAACAGCCCGCGTCACAACCTCAACCAGTTCATCATATGCGTGTGACAGAGGTGGTGAATCCTCCAGACACTGATGCTCTCCAGCTCCTCACAACTAGAGAGCCGCATCAGAGGTGCAGGGACAGAAGTAACCGCATCGCATGCTTCATACCGAGAAAAGGCACTGGATCTATCAGGTGAAGGTAGAGATAACTCCCATCTCTAACCCCGCTGATATATCCATCTGTGAACCCCAAGACTGCGATCACCGCTGAGCCTCGGCAGGAGCGGGACCAGAGTCCTGTGGAACACGAGCCTGAGCGTCCTTGCGAAAGAACGTCAGGCGGGATCGGAGCGTCCGCAAGGGAAGCAATTCACAGTGTTCACAGCCACCGCTGTTTTCACAGTTTGTTTTAGAATTTAGAACTAAAACACCGTTTGTTTTAGAATTACTTTACTGAACTAGGAAAAAAACTGAAAAACTGCTGTGAACAGACTACATATAGAGCACTACTGAAGATACAGAAGCTGGCGCGGCTTTGTTTGGGCAGGCTTTATACTTCCTGGTCCGTGAAGTCACCCGCCTCTGAAGTCTCCGTACCCTATTGGACTAATTTCACATGTGCTTCATGACATCACGCAAGCGTTCCCCTAGTGTCATTCGATGCAACGGGAGTTCCCTTGAAAGGGAACCCAATAGGTTATAGGTGTATAGGTTTAATTAAAGTACACAGCAGGTGAGGTTTATTTTGTTTAATTTTTTTGGTTTTATGACCTGATGTTCA
The DNA here is from genome assembly GCA_023029165.1 of Gobiocypris rarus. Lineage (NCBI taxonomy): Eukaryota > Metazoa > Chordata > Actinopteri > Cypriniformes > Gobionidae > Gobiocypris > Gobiocypris rarus. Next base: position 26,440,994 of record CM040931.1, on the reverse strand, counting down.
GTTATTATTTGATACTAACTAATAATAGTTGATACTTATAGATCAGATAAGTACTTTTTTTTGTTTTTTCATCTTGAAAAAATAAATAAATAAATCCAGTTTGTTGAGAAAATTTTACTATATAGCACATGAGGAACTCGTTAATGCTTGAAGATATCCATGATCCACATTTGATTTGTCATCCTTTTGGACAATGGGAAATTCTGAAATAAAATCTGTGGCACTGCCCTGTGTTGGTTAAGAGAATTATAAAGCCGGTATTGGTGATAACCGTGATATTCAAAGCGCAAAATATCGACATCGTGTTAATTTAGGGTGTGGCAATATAGCCTACCGGTATTGGCGATAACCACAATATTGAAAATGAATAGGACTCAAAATTATGATAACACAATACTCCGGTGTCCTGAGTCTGACTGGAGCCCGTGCTTTTTTCTCCCTCCCTATTACACATTGTTGCAGCCATAAAAATTGTTCAGCTTTGTTTTTAATGTAATTTCGTTTCGTTTATTTTTAATTTAGAAAAAATGTTTGGAGAAATATTGGTAACACTTTACAATACGGGTGCACTAATAAGCATTAATTCATGCTTAACTAATGCACAGATAATCATGAGTTAATGTGTTACTAATGGTGAACTAACCCATTTATTAATGATTACTGCATCAGCAACTAATAAAGATTCGACATGATTAATAGATTAAGTAATCATTAAATTGTTATTAGTTAAATGTGTCATAGTCATAATGTATTAATTCCTTAATAACATATTTTATAAACTAATAATGTAAATTAATGTGTTAATTACCACAACGGGTCAAAGCCATGCATTTAAACTTCCAGTTGTCTGCTTTAATTAATCATTAGCTAATGATTTACAAATGTGTCATTATGTTATGACTTTACTTGTTGGGGCACACTACACATGTATTACTACACATAATAAGCTACTTGCAAGTTGGCTACAGGTATAGTTTTAGTATATATATTATATAGGCCTATATATATATAGGCCTATATAATATATATATATTTTTTTTTTCTCAGCAGAATCTCAAAGTAATCTACAAGTAAGAAAACGAATGTACTTGTGTGCAACCATGGAACACAATATATATATATATATATATATATATATATATATATATATATATATAATGTTGCTATATATATTATAGTAAACACTAGGCTATTTAAAAATATCATACATGATTTGGTAAGTACCCCTACCCATGTACCATGTCCAAAGAAGGTAGCCATAAATTTTTGTTATACAGCTAAAGCTTTATTTTGTTTGAGGAAGGCTACATTTTGATGAACCAAGACCCCCAGCTATGTGAATATGATAATGCTTAAGGTCTTCATGATGTAAAATTAAAATGTGCGTATATATTTAAAATTAAATTTATGAATAAGTTTATGCAGCTCTAAAAGCACTTAACTAATGTCTGTTAACCAAGAATAATTGTATTATTTTTGTCAAAGAAATAAAATGCTAAGCCTTCCACATCATTTCGTTTTTTTAGACACAGGGTTTTGAAGGCATTCAAAATGCTCTGACACTGCCCTCTGCTGGTGAGAAGAGGTATGTAGCAATAATTGGAAAAACTAGAAAAGAATGGCCCACAAGGAATGGTGCCTCTGACATCAATACAGGATATTTAGTAAGATCCAACTTTGATATGAGCTCTATTTAAAAAAAAAAAAATATATATATATATATATATTATCTGTATGTTTTTGTGAATGTGGCTTAGTGAAATTCAGCTTCAAGGTTAAAGAAGTAATAAAGATCATATTCTAACAAAATATGAAAAAAAGGTGTGATTTCAGATATGGTTAAGACTGTCAACATTATAATATTTTATTTGACCTCAAACACACAAACAGCAAATTGTATTATATATAAATCTGTATTGTGTAACACTCCTTCCTTCCACTAGCAAAAGCTTCTGTCCAGTTTTTTCAGGGCTCCAGTGCAGACTGGTGGCATGATTCCCTGTAAGAGGAGTACACAAGGTTTTTAAGCCCTGTTGGTGTGCATGTGCAGTATTTCAGCAATCAGAAATGTTAAATGTGAAAAGACACATTAGCATACTTTGTACAAGCTGCATACAAGGTTGAAGAGAGTGGACATAGCCTTATCTTCCAATTCACTAGTGTATTCCTGAGGAACAAGACACATTTAGAACAAAAACTCAATACCTACATATTAGTGTCTTTCATTTCTACATGCCAGACACAGAATAGTGTAGTGTAGTGACTTCTCTGCTCTAGAAGTCCTCACCCCATTGAAGGTGATCCAGGGCATATATATATATATATATATATATATATACTGCATTCTGATGCATTAAACTGTGTCCAAGCTCTCCTCTGGCACAGGACTCAATGGTCCCCCATTTAACAAATGGCGCATAGAGCTGCAGACACTGGCAAAAAAAAAAAAAAAATTTTTTAAAAGGCTCTCCGTTTTTCAAAGAGAATGCTATAATGAGGGACAGTAATGTTGGCTCAGAAATCCTTACAGGCTTAGCAGATTTTATTACATCTGCAGATGACTCCATGCAGTAAATAACAGGAAATGCTGCATGACTGGCTGCATATAAAACACATACCTGTGAAAAAGTAAAGAAATGTAAACAGTGTGTAACTTTGAAATCTTTATTTACTCATAAACAAAACCTAGCCTAGCTGTCTCTGCTGCTTTCACAGGGAGTATCCGGTAACACTTTAGAATAATGGTCATTAGTTAACATTAGTTAATTTATTAACTAACATAAACTAACCATGATCAGTTCATTTGTTACTGTATTTGTTCATCTTTGTTAACAAAAATACATCTGTTCATGGTTTGTTCATGTTAGTTCACAGGGCATTAACTAATGTAAACAAGGTTTAAAAAATGTATGAGTAAATGTTACAATTAATATTAACAAAGACAAATAAATGCTTTATAAGTGCAGTTCATTATTAGTTCATGTTGACTAATATAGTTAACTAATGTTAACTAATGACCATTATTCTAAAGTGTTATAGAGTAGTCTTGATGTTAGTATGTTGCTAAGCTAACAACACAATAAGCGTAATACAGAAAACACACCCATATTGGGTAAAATAGTTTTAAAAACAATTTTGGTTCAGAGTTCATATTTTTTTAAGTTGGCTCAACTGGAGCAAATTAAACTTAATAAAACTAAATTAGCCAACCTTGAAAAAAATAAAGCAACCTCACTCAACTTTTTTTTTAGTTACCTTGACAAGAATTTTAAACTCAAAAGACTACATGTTGCTCATTTGATGAACACAAATTTAAGTAGACTTTAATTGGAGCAAATTAGTAAACAGGAGACCTAATTGAGATTTTTACTAGGTTGTTGCAGCTCACTATAGGTGTGTAAAGGTTTGTATTGTCTCACAAACTCACCGCAACCATATTAGCATAGCACTCTGGTTCTCCATGTTGACATGAGAATGAATTCTCTTCAGGAAGCTCCTAAAAGTTAACGATCATAAACAAATACAAGTTGTAACAATCGGTGAAAAGTAACATCACAACATTTTCTTCATTACAACACACACACACACTCTTATGAAAGATCAAAATTTTACCTTAGCATTGCCGAAAGGCACCAGGTTGACTTTCATTATATCTTTCAGTAAAGTCCAGGTTGGAAAGAGTTGTTCTGTTAGGAATACTCTGCAGCCCGGACACAGGCTCTCGTAGTAGAGAGAGATCTCTACAGGAGGAACCGCTGGATCTGGCCGGGTCACACTCAGTTCCATACATTGTTTCTGCACCTACCACAAACAATGCATTTCAAATTATGGAAAAGAATGGAAAAGAAACAAGGTGTAGCAACAATAAAGATAAAACTCTTCACATTGTCACAGTATGGCAAGGCTACACTCATGCAATGTGACTTCAGTGTGAGCAATCAAGTAATAATAATAATAATAATGATAATATAATACGTTTTATTTATGGGTGCACAGTGACACTCAAGAACACCTTACATACAGATAAAACACATGAAACAATTAACAAACAAAAATATAAGCAATGTGTTACATTGTCACTGTCAGTATGCCTGCCTAAAAAGATGCATTTTCAAACAAGATTTAAAAATAGGGAGAAAGTCTCTATTGCGAATGTCCTTTGGAAGTAGGTTCCACAGATGCGTAGCTGAAAGCTGGAGATCCCATATTAGCCAAACACATGCAAGGAGGAACTAATGAGAATTTAGACAATGTACTTAGGGTTTGAGAGGGAGTATATGTTGAAAGTAGATTAGATAAGTAAGAAGGAGCCAGGTTGTGCAGTTTATATACAAGAAGCAGAATTTTGAATTCAATACGCTGTTTAACAGGAAGCCAATTAAGTTGTTGAAGGACAGGAGAAATGTATTCCATCTTAGGAATTCTGGCAATTATTTGCACAGCTGAGTTCTGCACTAACTGTAACTTTTAAAAAGTTTTAAAAGTTTAAGCGGAAGACCATAGAAAAGAGCATTGCAGTAGTCAATATGTGACGTGACAAGAGCATGAACGATAATGGCAGTGCTCCTTCGTTGAAAGAACTGGGCGGAGGCGATTGATGTATATTGTACAATGCTGTCTGAGTAATCTTGTTAATATGTGCTTCGAAAGATATTATCGAGGATGACACCCAAGCTCCTAACCTGCTTTGAAGAAGCAATTGGAGAGCCATCAATGCACATAGAGAAACTACCAGTCTTTGACAGAATTTTTTTAACCTAAAAAAGTATTACCACAGTTAAGCTTAAGAAAATTACTTGAAAACCAAGCTTTAACTTCAGACAAACAGTTAGAGAGGATGGAGGAAATTCAGAAGTAGGTTTTGAAGGTAAGGAGAGTTGGGTGTCATCGGCGTAACTGTGAAAATGTATACTATATTTCCCGAAAATGCTTCCAAGTGGCAATAAATAAATGATAAATAGTAAAGTGCCCAGAACTGATCCCTGCGGGACTCCTGCAGTAATATGAGAAGATTTCGATTTAAACTGGCCTAACTGAACCAATTTAGTGCGGCCAGAGAGATTTGATGTAAACCAAACCAGGGAAGTACCTACAATTCCAATGAACTGCAGTCTGTTAAAAGGTGCACTATGCAGCATTTCCGTCCGCTTGAGGGTGCCTATTCAAAACAAAGGCGTAGTTTGATGACGCCAAGGTTGTGCGCAGCATCTTGGGACATGTGGTCTTCACCTCACAGTGCAGCTCTGTTTATCATATTAGATACATTTGAGTGTGTTGAAAATGATGTTATGACGTTACTCTGTGCATTCGCTGGGCAGCTGCTGTGACAGCTGTTGCACACTGCAGTGAGAGTAAAGTGTTTCTGCCTAATCAAACCGGAAACCGAGGGTAATGCAGATATGACGCAATTGACAGGCGACTCCCACACACCTGTCCCGATTCCTTGGTTAAAATAGCAATTTTCTCACGATTTACAATAGTTGGAAACATTTGGGGTATTGTAAGTACTCAACTGAACAAAATATATAACACTGGCCTTGTGGTTTTTGGATATTTTACTGCAAAAAAATCCTACATAGTGCACCTTTAATAGAATTTTATAAGAAATTGTGTCAACCGCTGAAATTAAATCAAGAAGAATTAATATAGATAAGAGTCCTGAGTCAGTCGCAACCAATAAGTCATTAGAAATTTTGAAAAGGGCAGTCTCAGTGCTATGGTGGGAACGGAAACCTGATTGGAATTGTTCATAGAGGTTGTTCGCTGAGAGATGATTGTAAGCAGCAACAACCTTTTCCAGAATCTTAGATAAAAATGTCAAATTGGAGATTGGACAGAAGTTATCAAAATTATTTAAATCTGCACCTGGCTTCTTAAGTACAAGGAACAATGCCATAAAGAACAATGCCTGAAATAAGAGAATAATGAATGATCTCAGTAATAAAAGGCGAAATAACTAAAAGATTTAATTAGTTGAGTTGGAAGGGGGCAGGTAGTTGATTTAGATTCCCGAATAACTCAAATGATCTCATCTTCTGTAGAAAGAGTAGAGTTAGGTGACTGTGCATAACTAAAATTAGATGAACAACAGGATAAATCTGAGACCAACAGAGACTGATGAATATTTTCTATTTTTGCATTAAAAAAGTTCAAGAAGGCATCACATAATTCAACTGAGTGCAAATGTGATGGTAGAGAATCAGAAGGTTTTAAAATGTCTTTCATGACAGAGAAAATAGTTGCAAGGCAAGGCAAGTTTATTTATATAGCACATTTCATACACAATGGCAATTCAAAGTGCTTTACATGAAAATGAAATTAAAATAGTGATAAGAATTAAGAATACCACGTGTAAGACTTAAAAATAAAACAGGATAATTAAAAACAGTTGTAAAGAGAATTTTTAAAATAAGAAGACAATAGAAATATATAGTTGTAAAGATATTTAAAAAGAATAAAATTATTACAGTGTATATATAGATAAAAATAAAATAAAAATAAAAATTAAGATGATGCATAGATTAGAATAGGTGCAATCAGTCGGACGTACAGTGGCACAGTGCTCATTCAGTAAAGGCACAGCTGAACAGATGTGTTTTGAGTCTAGATTTGAATGTGGCTACTGTTGGAGCACATCTGATCTCTTCTGAAGCTGGTTCCAGCTGCGGCTGGCACAATAGCTGAACGCAGACTCTCCTTTCTTTGAGTGAACTCTTGGTATTTCTAGCTGACTTGATCCTGATGATCTGAGTGATCTGATGGGTTTGTATTTAATCAGCATATCTGCAATGTATTGAGGTCCTAGGTCATTGAGTGATTTATAAACAAGTAATAATATTTTAAAATTGATCCTAAATGTAACTGGAAGCCAGTGTAAAGACCTGAGGACTGGCGTGATATGGTCATATTTTCTTGTTCTGCTCAGAATCCTGGCCGCAGCATTCTGTATGAGCTGCAGCTGTCTAATGGTCTTTTTGGGAAGGCCGGTTAGAAGACCATTACAATAGTCCACCCTGCTGGTGATGAAAGCATGAACGAGTTTCTCTAAGTCTTGCCTGGAAACAAAGCATCTAATTCTTGCAATATTTTTCAGATGATAGTAAGCTGATTTAGTTATTGCTTTGACATGACTATTGAAACTCAGGTCTGACTCCAAAATCACACCAAGATTCCTGACTTGATTTTTGTTATTAAACCTTTGTCTCAAGATATGCGTTCACCTTGAGAATTTCATCTTCGTTTCCAAATGTAATGATTTCAGTTTTGTTTTTTTAACTGGAGATAGTTTTGGCTCATCCAACTGTTAATTTCATCAATGCATTTGCACAGGAGTCAATGGGGCTATAGTCGTTAGGTGATAGTGCTAAGTAGATCTGGGTGTCGTCAGCATAGCTGTGGTAAGCCATTTGGTTCTCTCTCATTATTTGGCTCAGTGGCAGCATATACAGGTTGAATAGGAGTGGTGCTAGAATTGACCCTTGTGGGACTCCGCAAGTCATGGATGTCCAGTCAGACTTATGGTCACCTATACTCACATAATAACCTCTTCCTTCTAAGTACGACCTGAACCATTTAAGGACCATCCCAGAAAGTCCGACCCAGTTTTCCAGCCTGTCAAGAAGTATGTTATGGTCAACAGTGTCGAATGCGGCACTGAGGTCGAGTAGCACCAGAATTGATGTTTTGCCTGTATCTGTATTGAGGCGAATATCATTTATGATCTTTATGAGCGCTGTTTCTGTGCTGTGATGTGGTCGAAACCAGATTGTTATTGTATTTCCTTCACTAGACGTGATCAGATGTGAGTAATAATCTAGTTTGGCTGTAGGAATAGCAGTTTTGTAGATTTTAAGTGCTCCACATACATATCTGTTTGGGACAAGAAGTTTAGTGTTAACATACAAACACTCCAGACGAACATGAGCTTTTGGCCCACGCAAAACAGGGGTGTACCAAGGGGCAGAATTGACAAACAAAACAGTCCTGGATCTCAATGCTGCATAAGTATCAAGAAGTGACTGATGCACATCATTATAATGAAATACCAGTTCATCCGTAGTTGTTAGATTGTTATTACTGGAAAGGGTGACTAGTCCTTCAGAAAAACATTCCAATATATTAATGTTCTTAATATTCTGGAATGAGATGGTGGGGCATTGATTAAACTTAGAAAGTGTTAAGCAGGCTTTAAAATATATCAACAGATGATCTGAAAGATTTAAATAAGAAGCTGTACAGTTGTAAGGAATAATACCAGAGCAAGAGACAAGACAATGTGTGTGGCCTTTCAAATGGGTAGACAAATTATTAAATTGTTGTATGTCAAAATCATAGAGAATCCTTTGCATATGTACTACTTTCATTGTTGACATGTATATTCAAACATCCAACTACAATCACATTAGGAGACAGAGAACTAATAGTCATAAAACTAGTCATAAAACTGCATGCAAGTCAGTTAAAGGTAGGGTAGGAAAGAATTGGTTAAAAAACTTTCTTCATATATCAATACATAATTAAAATGTTAGTACTCTGAAAAAGAAAGTACAAAAATTGAGTGTCTGTAGACCTCTCACGTTTTAAAGACAGCTCATTATTTCCATTCACTCCACCTTCTGGGCTCTTTCCAAAGCCACGCCCCCAAAAAGTGACATCATGTCAGAATCAAAAGTAATAAAACAATCTAACATTATCAGTATGAATATAAACAAATAAGATGTAGTTTAGTACTCACTATCAAGCTAGAATACCGATAGGCCTACTGGTAAAGTTTAAAATATATTTTTGTTTGATTCGGTAACGAGCTAGTTATATTTATAAGGCAAAGCTAAAAACGGGTAGCATTGATACATATTTTTCCAATAACATCAGTTATACTGTGATGAAGATGAATTTCGTGTAAGATTCATAACATAGGTATACGGTGTTTTGCATGTAAGAGTTTCCATGATGAAAGCATTGTTGACTCTGATGAGGATACACACCGAGACAAGTACCGCATCGTCGGCTCGAGGACAAGGCCGGGGTCGAGGGCGAAGCAGAGGAGGTCATGCAAGAGGGCGGGCAACTAGGTTCCGAGGAAGTAGAGGTGCGCGCATGTGGGCAGATCCTGTAGCAAAAGGGGTGGTAGCCATGGTAGCGAGAGAGTGACAGTCGCACAAGCCAATCACTTGATTCGTCCAACGAAAAAATAATGAGTGGTGTTTATTGCAGATTAAAAAGTCTAGAGTCACTCGATTTTTATACTCTCTTTTTCAGACTACTTACATTTTAATTATGTATTGACTTGACATATAAAGAAAGTTTAAACAAATTTGGACAAAAGTGTTTTCGATAATTCTTACCTACCCTACCTTTAAACATGCAATAGCACACAATTGTCAGTCACATTAACATCAGTCAATTTCATAGTTTCCCAAACTGGGATTTCCCTGAGGTGTTCTTGAGTTGATAAAAAGCTAATTAATTATTAAATGATTTTAAAAATATATTAATAATCTTCTAAAAACAATTGTTAAAATAAAATGATTTGTTGATCTTTATGTCATTTTGCCATTGAGCAAAATCACAGAACCGTAAACATGCAAATGTGTGTTTTCATTTGGAATATGTCACTAAAGTGTTCCTCATTGGACAACATTAAGAATTTCGAATTTTCACATGTTTTTTCATGCTGTCAGATATAATGCTTGTCGTAAATGCATACTTGATTTACTTTTAGCATGAATCATAAATTGATTCAGGAATTACAATAAGTACATGCAAAGGTGGGAAGGAGTTTAATGTTTTATGCATATGGAGCACATTTAAAATGTCACATGAACAATGTCACTGCTTGAAAGTCACCATTTATGACCATAGCCTGTCATATACCTATGTATTCTGTAAAGCTCACAATTAGACTAATTATATACAGGATGAACTTCTGACACTGAGTAGGAAGATACAGTTGTAGAGATAAGGAGGTTAATCAAATGATGCAAACTGGGAAACCTCGTGGCCCGTTTAATTGGAAGCTGTTTGTGTTCAAAAGCATGACAGTAATTTACACGCACAAAGAAGTCTTTGAAAGTGATGCTGAACACATGTTCTTTATAAGTCAAGTTTTTAAGACCTGTGCTATTTTCCATACAAGTCAATATTCTAAACAACCAACAACACACGGCATATGAACACCAGCAATTACATAATGCAAGTTAAACAGATAAATAATTTTGTATTTCCAGTCACTTTATACATTTTAAGTAAAAAGATTACTATACCTAGAGATGCATCAAGATTATGTTCTGTAAAATTTGAGCAATTAACAGGCCAAACATTATTGTGCTACAGTATTGTCACTGTCATTTAAAATTGGCAAAAAAAAAAAAACTTGTTTCAAGACTTAAATCAACCTCTTGAACAGACTTACCCCACATTCTATGGCGATCTCCAGAGACCTGCACCATTGGGAAGGAGGGTATCCACATGAAGGCTTTGGATGAGATTTACACTGGATTTCATAAACTCTGAGGAGTATGACATGAAACACACAAAGCATCAGAGTGTTCATTTTGTGTGTATTCAGAGAATCCCTGAGCGTTATGAGAGCTTGTTTGCACTCTCCTCCCATCAAAAAAGACTCACATATCCAATCATCTGTTAGTAGCTGCAACTGAACATACACAATACTTACTGACCTCAGATCAGCAACAAGAAGCTGCTCAGTGAGCAAAGAGGGCTCATTGATGTGTGAATCCAGTATTTTCCAGTATTTGACAAACAAATTATATTTTTAAGATTACTTAATATTGGTGTTAAATTTCATTCAACTAGAACTACAATAACTATTGACTATTTTTTTATTCACAATAATCATGCAAAGAGAAGGAAAGATTATTATTGGAGAACATCTATTAGTGTTTAATTTTCTGTTGTATTTTTAGATTTATTGTTTTTGTTATGATGCCATTTTTGGGGGTCACCATTATGGTTAGAAGACAGTGGTTATGTTTATATTAAAGATAGGCACATTTTATTAGTTATAACATGTATGGGTGCCATTGTTAGCTAATAGTTAGCTCAGGGGTGTCAAACTCAGTTTCTGGAGGGCAACAGCCCTGCAGTGTTTAATCTTCTGATCCAGCTAAGTCAGTCCTTCAGGCTTATTTGAAAGCTTCTCAGGCTACATATGCTGTGTCGTGGCGTTGTTACTATTGTCTTATGTCTTGCAGAGGTAAAATGCTGGCTGGAGCAAAATAGTCTCCAGTTAAATGTAGGGATGCACCGAATCCAGATTTTTGGGGTTCGGCCGAATACCGAATCCACTGGCTAACATTCGGCCGAATCTGAAACCCAACACCGAATCCTTCTCCCATCCTCAGTCCATCATTACAGTAAACACATTAACGAAGTCAGTACCGTCGCAAGGGCTGTGCCAAGTGTGTGACCGCACGGGGCCTTGCGCAAGGTAGTGACAGCTGACTTGATGAAAAAAGCTAGTTAAAGTTTATGTCCTTCAAAATACTATAATAGTTAAAAGACATAGCTAGCTAAAAAGCCTAGCTAAAAGTGCACGATGCTGTATTATTCTGCTGGTTAGATTTGTATTATGCAGTAGGCTAACCTACTATATTTTTCTTTGCGCGAGACTGCGCATGTGACAGCGATTCACGCGCATATATGTCACTTAGTGTGGCACCGCACATCAGGCTCGTAGAGAGCTTTATTCAGGCCATTTAAATTCTGATTTTAGCTGCCTCTGAAACTATAGATATTAGACTACTTAAGACATTCAAGTAAATAGGCTAGAAATCCGCGCTCATTGAAAAACGGAATGAATAAATCATGTCTGACCGACCCCACTCCATTTCTCCAGACATATGCGCATCTTATGTATAGCCAAGGCCTATCTTGCACATGCTGCTCACTTTTCATAATCAACATATGACATTTACAAAGTAATATTATAGGCCAATATTTAAACATAGCCTAACTAAATACGTGGCCGACGCTTCTGATAGACATTTGTTGACAGCGGATATAATTCACAATACTCCATCATTTTTAGCCATACAGAAAAGTGCAAGACATAATTATAAACTATAAACTGTCTACTTTTATTTGTGTAGGCCTACAGTCACAATAACAAGTCAGTTAACCACAAGAACATTATCTCAGCATCAAGTGATTGTCATTCACCATCAGCAAGTGATCGCGCTTAGGGCATCACAACGCCAGCGACGGCACTGCGCATAACATCGGTTAATGGAAACGCGCCACCGTTTTGCAGAAGCCTAGTTTTTATCGACATTCAGTAGGCTAGAATAACGCAAATAACGCAAATATGTAATAAAAACGCTGCTACTGAGAGAGTAGTCCAAACTAACTCAAGTGAATACAGGTCGTTTGACAACCGCTTTACCAATTAATAATTTAGAACATGGCTATAGGCTATTTAAGCTTCAAAATAGGCGAAGTGCAGTTCAGTTACAGTTTAACTTAACTCATTGTTGTTAAAATGGATAGGCTATAAGATTTATTTTTATTTTTAATATTCACTTAAACAACATATTTTTCACTACAGCAACTGGCCCGTTAATATACCCCTGGGCCTCGTGATATCACGTTCGCACAGGGCCTCGCATCCTCTGCGACGGGCCTGAATGAAGTAAACAACGCCCACAGCAGTGTAACGCTTTGGGATGCTATTGACCATTTAAACGTTAACCGAAAGTAAGAACTTTGACCGATTAATACTACCAGTTAAATGGTTTAAATGTTTTTAACGCTTTTGTTTGTTTGTTTTGTGATGCATGGTTAAGAAAAATATGCTGTATAGCGTTATTTGTTCACTCACGGAGCGCGTCAACATGTGCAACCACAAACCAGATATATCTCGCAAAATGAAGCAATGGAAAAGCTTACTGTGGTGGACCATTTCGACAGAAAAATACAGAAGTAGTACAAGCTCCTGACAGCTCCGTAAAGCAAATGAAAGGCGCTTCACGAGGCTGCACAACTCGTATTCTCTCGGATGTTTCATACGCAAATGATTTAACAGCGGCTAATTGTTTAGGGTCCTTGTCATCACGAGACAAATCAGCATTGCAAATTGAACATGTAGCTCGACTTGAATCGCTTTTTTAAACTTAAAGTAGCCTACTGCCACGTTTTCTGTTCATGAGTTTCATTTTCACTTTCAACGGCGGCGTCATTACGTCCGACCAGTAGGGCGCACATAGTGCAAGCCTAGGGTTTCGGGTTCGGTGGAAAAAAATTCTGAGATTCGGCAGAAACCGAACCTCAAAAAGCCCAATATTCGCCAACCAACCTTAATCCTGGATTCGGTGCATCCCTAGTTAAATATGAATAAATCTGAAGTTATCATTTTTGGGCCAAATGGGGCTGATAGGGATTTAAAAGACTAGGCCCATGGATAGCAAATGTGTAGTCTCAGATAAGAAATCTTGGGTTACTAAAATGGCCACAACAGTCACCAGATCAACACCCAATAGAGCCTCTTTGGGATGTGGTGGAATGGGAACTTTGTGCCCTGGATGTGCATCCCACAAATCTCCATCAACTGCAAGATGCTATCCTATCAATATGGGCCAACATTTCTAAAGAATGTTTCAGCACCTTGTTGAATCAATGCCACGTATAATTAAGGCAGTTCTGAAGGCGAAAGGGGGTCAAACACAGTATTAGTATGGTGTTCCTAATAATCCTTTAGGTGAATGTAGATAAATGCAAGATCAAAGCCACTAGGTTCTTTATTGACAAGAGAACATACATCCTCAGCCTGCTCTCAAGAAGTGGCATCTAGACAGGAGAATGTTGCGATCTGGAGGATGAATGAGAGAAAGGGAAGGACTCGTCTCTCGCTCCTTACCATATCAACTTGTGAGATGAGAACGAAGGACTTTAATTGAGAACAACTCAGTGCTCACACTCGCCATGATCAAACGCAAACACTCAAAGCAGAACTCATGAGTATCATAATCGGGATAGGCCGTGAACATGGAGAAACATATCTCCTGATTGATTTCAACATGATGTTATCTTGTGATGATGTTCAGAATGTTGACTGTTCCACTAGAGGAAACAGGACTATTGATATATTGTATGCTAATGTTAACGATGCATACACTACTATTTCTCTGCCTGGTTAATAGGTGTTTTAAGAATGGAGATGAGGGGGAGTATCAAAGCCTAATTGAGGAGTTTGAGAAGAGGTGTAGGAAGGGACAGAGTCGACTTTACTTCCTGAGAAGGCTGGGGTCCTTTAATACCTGTCAGAAGCTCAACTCAAACTTTATTTAAAGCACTTTAAAAACAACTGAAGTGTACCAAAGTGCTGTACAGCAAAACACCCATAACACATAATACAAATAACAAATATAAAATACAAAAATACAAGATACAATTAAAACAGATTTGAAACAAACCACAATACTATAAAAACACTAAAATAAAATAATGCCAATGTCAGGTGTCAAAAGCCAATGAGTAAAGTTTTTAAGATGCAGTCTAAAAATAGACAGCGAAGAGGCCTGTCTAATGGGCAGTGGCAGATCATTCCACAGTTTAGGAGCCGCCACAGCAAAAGCACAGTCCCCTCTGAGCATATGCTTTGTTTTTGGCACATTCAGGAGCAGGTGATCAGCTGACCTGAGAGAACGGGTTAGTGTATAAGGGTGTAGGGTGGATCAAGACCATTCATGGATTTAAAAACAAATAAAATCATTTTGACAGATTCTAAAATGCACGGGCAGCCAGTGGAGTGAGGAAATGTGCTCATGTTTATGTGTTCCAGTTAAATGACGCGCTGCAGTCTTTTGTACTAACTGGAGACGGGCGCCCGAAAACCCACTTACCCCCACATACAGTGCATTACAGTAATCCAGCTGAGTAGAAACAAAGGCGTGGATTACTGTCTCTAAGTGTTGCCTCTGAAGAAAAGGCTTTATTTTGGCCAGCTGCCTCAATTGAAAAAAGCACGATTTAACAACTGGCCTGATCTGACTGTCGAGCTTAAGATCAGAATCAATTTTAACAATTAAGTTTGTGATGGTTGGTTTGATATGTTTGGCCAATGCACCCAATTCAACTGGATTTGTACTACCGAAAACCATCACCTGTCTTATTTGCATTAAAACGTAAAAAAAATTAAGAGACATCCAGGCCTTTATGTCGTGAAGACACTCAAATAGTGTTTTTGACAGTTTCATTCTTTTTAAGAAGGACATAAATCTGTGTATCGTCCATGTAAGAGAGAAGAAAAGAGGGCCTAAAATGGAACCCTGTGGGACCCCACAAGAGAGATGAGTAGAGGAGGACTCAGAGTCACCACAGCTGACACAGAAAGTCTGACCTTCCAAGTAGGACCTGAACCATTCGAGCGCTACGCCCTTGATGCCCACCCACTGCTCCAAATGAGAAATTAGGATTTCATGATCCACTGTGTCAAACGCAGCAGTTAAATCAAGAAGCACAAGAATAACACAATTACCAGAGTCAGTAGCTAAAAAATATCATTAAAAACTCTCAAAAGAGTGGATTCTGTGCTGTGCAAAGTTTTAAAACCAGACTGGAAAACCTTGAGAATATTGTGGTCTTTCAAGAAGGCCATTAATTGACTGTAAACTATCTTTTCAAAGATTTTTGAAAGAAAAGGTAGTTTGGAGATAGGCCTAATTTTTTTTTTTTTATCAGAGGTTGAACTACTGCATGTTTAAAATTTCCAGACCACACCTGAGAACATCATGTGTAGAGCCTGAGGGCTTTAAATGACCAAATCTCCTGTAACACAGACAGAGTTACAGGCTCAAACGTATCGAAGACAGCAGAGCAGAGGACAGAGGCTGAGGGGTCATAAGCAGAAGGTGAGATTAGAGCCCTAGTAAAAGTGACATTTTCAATAAAAAAGTGAAGCAAGTTTTCACAGATAGCAGAGGAGGTATCGATACAGCTGGTTTTGCAGGGGATTTAAAACATTAGTTTTAAACAAGACACAAGGCTTGTTACAGTTGGGCAGAACAATTTCAGATATATGTTTTCTTTTAGCATCTTTCACAGTTATCTGATAATGATGCCAGCAGTCCCTTAGCATTTGAAACAACACGTGTAGTTTGTTCTTCTTCCATTTGGCATCAGCTCTACAGCACGAGCTGTGTCATTCAGCCAGGGTTCAGATTAAGTTTTAGGCAGCCTGCTTTTCAAAAGAGCCACAGTGTCTATAAAAGTTTGGCAGGTGGAGTGCAACCATGAGCTAAACTCTTCTGGATCATTTCATATAGACTTCGGTAAGGCACAGTTCTGACTGAAGACGGACGAGAATTGAACAGCGGTGGAAGGGTTAATAATACGACAGCACCGAGCAGCAGTGTGAGGTTCAACTGTATTGCAGGTCAGAGCGATGTCAAATAATACAGGAACATGGTCAGAAAACACTGCGTCACAAAATCTCTACATTAAGAACAGGAAAACCGAAAGACAATACAAGATCGAGTGTGTGTCCGCTCTCCTGTTTTGGACCAGACACAGACTGCACAAGATTAAAACGTTCGTGGAGAGTTTAAATAACAGCAGTCAAGCGGTAATAGTTCAGAAAAAGCGCTGGACTCACCAACACGCAGCCACATCTCAGTCACACAGAGAAAATCCAATCCCTGGGACGTGGACAAATCCTTTAGAATGAAAGTTAGAGGTAAGCTGGGATCCCCGATAGGAACGGAGGCAATGTCTTTTGGCCACCATGATCAAACTTTACAAAAACTTTGGCAGAGACTCTGAGATCCAGTAATGCTTGGTGATCATACACCAATAGAGTCGACATTTTGAACAACAAGTGACACGAACAGCACAAACACACACAGCGTGATCAGTGACAGACAGCAGGACACACACACCTACTACAGATGTTTTACCAGATGGCTATCGATAAGCTAGTGAAGAAGGCTGGCTCTGTGGTGGGTGCAGAACTTGACATTTTAATTTTAGATCAAATTAAATAAATATTACTCTTTTATTTTTTCGTAATATTTCTCCAAAATGTGCACACTTTTAAACAAAAAGCCCTGAGGAACATTATTTAGTCAAGCATTTTCTGACAGGACTCAACTGACTCAACCCTACGAGCAAACAGATATTTGTCCACTACTGGCACCAGCAGAGGTGGGGCCTATATGAAATGGATTTGTTGGTCCAGCACATCCCATAGGTCACTTATCTATTTTGTAGAAACACTTGCTATTAACCTGACTTTTAATTCATCAATTGGTGTTAGAAATAGCTCATATGAAAAGCTAAAACCCTCCCAAATGACGTTTAATGCACTGAAATAAATTAGTTTTACTGAAAAAAGATTTATCATTTAATCAAGACAGAAAGGTCAAATTTTGGCAAGACAAAAGTTTTGTCGCCTATACAGAAATTGAACAAATTTACTGCAAATACAAAAATATGTCAGCAAATTAAGTAGTGGTGCTGTGAGATCCAAATTTAATATCTTGTGTGACTTCCATGAGCTTGAAGGACTGCATCCATGCGGTTTGGCAAGGATTTGATTAGGTCATCAGGAATAGCAAAGAAAGCAGTCTTGCATGCCTCACAAAGTTCATCAATATTCTTTGGTTTCGTCTTCCATGCTTCCTCTTTCATCCTACCCCACATATGCTCAATGATGTTCATGTCTGGTGACTGGGTTGGCCAATCCTTGAGCATCTTGATTAGTTTTACTGAAAAAAGATTTATCATTTAATCAAGACAGAAAGGTCAAATTTTGGCAAGACAAAAGTTTTGTCGCCTATACAGAAATTGAACAAATTTACTGCAAATACAAAAATATGTCAGCAAATTAAGTAGTGGTGCTGTGAGATCCAAATTTAATATCTTGTATGACTTCCATGAGCTTGAAGGACTGCATCCATGCGGTTTGGCAAGGATTTGATTAGGTCGTCAGGAATAGCAAAGAAAGCAGTCTTGCATGCCTCACAAAGTTCATCAATATTCTTTGGTTTCGTCTTCCATGCTTCCTCTTTCATCCTACCCCACATATGCTCAATGATGTTCATGTCTGGTGACTGGGCTGGCCAATTCTGGAGCATCTTGATCTTCTTCGCCTTGAGGAACTTTGATGTGGAGAAGGAAGAATGCGATGGAGCACCATCTTGCTGCAGAATTTGGCCTCTTTTATGGTTGGGAATATAAGAGGTAGCAAAGATTTCTTGGTGTTTTAGACTATTGAAGTTGCCTTCCACCCTGCAGATCTCTCGCACACCCCATACTGGATGTAACCCCAGACCATGATTTTCCCCCACCAAACTTCACTGTTTTCTGGGTGAATCTCGGATCCATGTGGACTCCAGTAGGTCTCCTGCAATATTTACGGCGACTATGGTGTAATTCAAAATCCACCTTCTGCCACTTTTCCAGCGTCCATCTTTTAGCAGGCTGTGGCTTTGGCAAATGCCACACAGTTTTTCAATTGTCTTTTGTTTAGTGCTAGCTTCTGGGCACTGATTCGACCATGGAGGCCATTTTGAGACTGAATCCGACAAACTGTTCTGGTTGACACAGGGACTTCAGGTCTCATGGAGCTCTGCTGCAGTGGAAAATGGGCTGGCCTTGGATTTGAGCCAACAAACGGTCCTCTCGAGCAGTTGTCTTGCAGCGTCTGCCTGACCTGGGTTTGTCATAAACGTCTCCAGTCTCTTCAAATCTTTTTTTATTCTCTGTACTTGACGCTGAGACACTTTGAAGGTGTCTGCCACATCAGCAGTGGATCTGGTCTTCAGCCTCTTGATAATCAAAACTTTAGTCTCAGGGTGAATCTTAGGCATGTTTGCAGAGGTCTATTTGCAGTTGATGTGAAGGTCTAGTGCACTAGGGTTCTTTTTATACACACCTGATATCTAATTGATCCATTATTAGTCACAGGTGAAGCTCATATGACAAGGCGACAACACTTGTCTTTGCAAAAATTGACTCAATGGCCTTTACCAAGCTGTGAATATTAGAATTTTTTTTGACAGTTTCATTTTGCACTGAAACATTAATACAAAAGCTGTTGGGATTAAAATGAGCCATTTCTTGTAAAAAAATCTTGATAAGAAATATATTTCAGCACTTCAGTTCAATTTGTACACAAGCGACAAGACTTTTGTCAGGGACTGTAGACCAGTATGTTTATGTTTACAGAAAGGCAAATATTGCCCCTTAGTAAAACGGTTACATTTTGAAACACACGGTAAGCTTCTTTACAGTTCCTAATGATTCTTTTGTGATTTGTTATTATGCTAAATGATATTTTTTTATTAAAACAAACAAACAATAAAAAAAAAAAAAAAAACACACACAACAATGGTCTTACTTTGCTCCTGCTTCTCCAGGTTGGGAGGGGTACTCTGGGTCCGAAGCTCGAAGCCCTCCCCCTGGAAAGCACGCCAAATACGCAATTAAATATACTCTATAAATTATATGTAAGTGTGAACTAGTGAATAAGCCATGTTGTGGTAACTTAACATGCTACATGTACCTGTAGGTACCTTCAAGGGGATAAACATGAAGCATGTGCAACCTATTATAATTTGTTATGAAAGCCACAAATATCATTTTACTCTTTGGATCATTATATGAAAATACAAGTCTTTGACTTGGCAAGGCAAATTTGTACAGCACACTTCAACAAGGCAAAAGGGCTTTAAATAAAACATAAAATCAACATTGGGTAATGTAAAAAGACAATATAAGAAGACATTTAAAAACACTTTTAAATTGTTCAATGGAAAATAAAAACATGATAAAACAGGAGAGTAAAAGTCACAGTGCAGTGTAAGAAAAATATCAGTATTCCTGCCCAGTTAATAAAAGGCAGCGGCAAACAGTAAAGTCTTAAACTTGATTTAAAAGAATTAAGAGTTTTTCTGTGAGTTTGTTCCAGATATATTGTGCATAAAAACTGAATTCTGCTTCTCGGCAGAAAGCAGACCTGTCCCAGACGCCCTGAGAGGTCTGGATGGTTCATAATTAGGGGTGTAACGATTCACTCGTTTCCTCGATGCATCGATTACAAATCCTGACGATGCATATGCATCGATCTTGAAAATGTATTTCAATCAGAATCGTTATTTTTGGCCGATACTCTAATTTCTTTAAACAAACAAACATACTTCTTTACATACTGATGCACATGTATATATTTTTTATATTAAGTTATTTACATTTAAACATGTTAAAAAATTTATATTTACCTCACCAATTTTGGGCACTGTTTCCCATGCGGCTTTGCTTCTAGAAGGGACTGCTCCAGAGAAATATTTTGTTTTAAAGAAATATTTTGTTTTTTTTTATATACTAAAACTGTGTTTTTTTGTTCGTTGCCTCAGGGCAACACTGTGCAGTTAGGCCACTTTTGTTCAGGCAATATGCTAAAGTGGGGAGATATGCTCAGATGCATAATTAGGACCACATGGTGCATTCAAGTCCTCATGAAAAGCTCTGAAAACTCAAAGAATGCTGAGGAAGCGCCACAATGCTGACCCTGAGGAAGATTGAGGAGAAGGACCGATTCCAGTTCTAAGATTATGAAAAACATTCTGTGAATGAAACAAAGTTTTCATTCACTTGCATAAATGTTATCAATATTTTTGTATATATGACACTCATTTTATGAAAGGACATTACTAAATCAAGAACCAATTAAGAACGTTCACATTTTAAAATGAAGACATTAAGAGAATAATTTAAAAAAAGATGTAGAAGGATATACAATTTAAAAAAGCCCCATGAATCATGTCTATAATGTATGTGTAATGTAGTCCATTGAAGGAGAGTTGAAGTGGATCCAAGAGAAGTTTATTTTAAAAACTACTTATTTTATAAAATTGCACTCAACAGCGGTACAGTGAACAAAGC
Organism: Gobiocypris rarus; assembly: GCA_023029165.1. Taxonomy (NCBI): domain Eukaryota; kingdom Metazoa; phylum Chordata; class Actinopteri; order Cypriniformes; family Gobionidae; genus Gobiocypris; species Gobiocypris rarus. The sequence goes on along the minus strand of CM040931.1, from coordinate 26,420,096 downwards.
TAGACAAGAGACAATGGGAACACAAGGTCTATTTATACAAAAGGACAAATATGAACTGATGAACATGACCAAAAATATTAGAATATGACATTCACAAGGGGAGCACATAACAAGAGGAGCAAGGGAAGCACATGACAAACGAGCCCGATCTCACGAAAATGCGTATCAATAGTACGAGTGTGCAATCTCGTAGAATGTATACGCCAAAACTCATTTTGGCGTGCGTATGGTACGCCGTTTTTGGCGTGCATATGATACGCACTTTATGGCGTATTATATGTACAAACCCCCCACACCCCCACCCTCACCCTACCCAAAAGCGTGTCATATACACGCCATAAAATGCGTATCATATGCACGCCAAAAACCGACCATACGCACGCCAAAATGAGTTTTGGCCTATACATTCTACGAGATTGCACACTCGTACTATTGATACGCATTGTCATGAGATCGTGTTGGACAAACAGGAACCATGACTGACAAAAACTAAAATTAAACTAAAGTTACAAAATAAAATGTAACTTTATAAACTTAAAAATAGTAAAACAAAATTGTTTCATTGTTAAAATATAATCATGTACACACAGTGTGTCATTTTCATGACAGATTTATTTAAACATACATGAAATAATCAATACATCACTAATAGGTTAAGTAGACTATAACGATATAGGCTAATATAGTGCATATATTTAGTGAAAGAGTTGATTTCTCTAGTGAATACAATTCTGTGTACACTGAATGACTGCCTGAGGTAAATGTGATGCTAGGCTACATAACATTGTTTAGTTTACAAGCAGTTATATCAAGGTCTTTCCGCCGTTGAAACACTGATTGAGCAATTACACCACAGATGATATGAGAAAGTATTTGTAATGTATCTTCAACATACCTTCAGATGTTCATTCATGTTTATTCTTTGGGAAGAGATGATCGATTGTTATCGTGTGCGCCAGTTCAGCCGATTGAACTGACGACGCCACTTTAAAGAGCGCCTAAACGGCTCTTTCGCTTTCCTTTGAATTTCATGATAAAATGGACCAAATACTTAATACGTTTGTGTGGGAACAAGGATTGAAGTGTGTTCTGTGCTTAAAACAAGCCTGCAGAAGGAAACCATTCACCAAACCGAAAGCCCTGTAACGAAACGGTTCGGTACGATTTCATGTACTGTTACACCCCTAATGATTCAATAATGACCTTTGTGGGGAACATCATAAAACTTGACTACTAAAATTATATTGCTTTCCATGCTCAAGGACTTTGTATTGTCTCTATCTTAATACACTCTTTAAAAAAGTGTCAAAACCAACCAAATCAAAACAACAGACACTAAAAATAAAAAAATGGTCATACCCATACAGACTCCATGATGGATTTTGTGTCTATTTAAAAAAAAATACTGGTCACTGTCGAAGAGAAACTGGAAAAACAAATTAGAAAATGTAATAGGTTAAAGCTACACTGTGTGATATTTTCCCCCATCTAGCGGTGAAAAGGTATATGACCATCCAGAGAATATTAGTTTCTGTTCCTCTCAATTCCAATTTCGTTTTAACTCCTACGGTGGCTGATTTAGTCCAAGATTAATATGGCTTCCAGTTCGATCAAGTGATGAGGTTACTTTAGAAAACTATTATAATTTGCAGTTATTTAATTTGTCAGTTAACATGTAAATTATGACATTTATGTAAAATGAATAATAGTTTTACCTTTTCGTTATTTTTTACCATTTTATTGCTAACATCAGCGTTCAGGTTCCCAGACGAATGCAAGCTAATCTTAGTAAAGTAACTTTTATCGGTGCTATCGTTATTCTGTATACTGTACGACATCTCCAGCGTAAGGCAAAGTTTACATTGTAGGCTATATCAGTCTCAAGCAATCCCCCTCTTCACATTCGACACGGTGCCATCGAGTGTTAAAACGCGAAAGGCAAAGCTTGAATTTACGGGTATGTCCCTCTTTGGCTAATGTACTTTCAAGATGGAGGGGCAACATGGCGACAGGCATGTGAACCCCTCACCCGTATGTATTTTCAATGGCATATTATACACTTACGAGAATACTTTATTACTTGAAAGAAGTAAATATACATTAATGAGCACATATATTTTGGAAAGAACTAAGTGTTTTTAGCTAAGAATAAACTAAAAAAGTTACACAGTGTAGCTTTAAATTACTGATAAAATATGTATCTGTCACATGCCTGTCCTGTCTTGTGTGCACATGTGGGTTTTGTTAGTGTGGCCATGTGCCTCTGTCATTGTTTGATCCCTCCCCCTTGTTATCTGATTATTGGTTTCATTTGCCCCACCTGTGTCCCCTCAGCCCTGCTTGATTTCTCCCCTTTATATACCCCTTGTGTTTGTTAGTCTTTGTCGGATCCTTGTTATGTCAACGTCCTCCGTTTCCCCCGTGATTCACCGGTGGTATGTGTTTGAGTTTCTTTGTATTCTGATTAGGTGTTTGTCCCCCTCGTGGGTTTTGTTTTGAGTTTGTTTTATTTTATAATAAATTCTTATTTCCCTGCACTTGAGTCCTCGGCCCTGTTTGTCCCTCGTCTCACGTGACAGAAGGATCCGATCAACTTGAGGACTCAGCAGGAGGAGTTTGTTTTTTGTTTTTGTGTGTTGTTTGTTTTCATCGGAGATGGAGCTGAACAGACAGGTGCAGGTGATGCGGCCGGTAAACTCGAGGTACATCCGTCAACAGGGGGCGGGTGTACGAGAGTTTGCCTGCCAATTCCTCAGAGAGGTGCATCACCTGTACCTAAATGAGAGAGAAGGCAGAGGTCTTCAACCTCTGCCTGGACATGCCTCTCAGTCCCACGGATATCGAGAGGATGGGGACCCGGACTTTTGGGAGTTTGTGAATCGGCTGGACTCCCTTCCTCCTAGGACCCTGCTTCAGAGAGCTCCGTGGGTCCATGTTCCGTGGTCCCAGTCCCGGTGGGTCGTGGTTCCGGTGGTCCCAGTCCCGGTGGATCGTGTTCGGTGGTCCCAGTTCCGGTGGATCGTGTTCGGGATTCCTGATCCGGTGGTACTGAAGCGGAGGAGGAGAAGGAAGGCGCCGTGACTGTTCCGGTGGTCCCAGTCCCGTGGATCGTGTCCCAGTGGTCCCAGTCCCGTGGATCGCGTTCCAGTGGTCCCAGTCCCGTGGATCGTGTTCGGTGGTCCCAGTCCCGTGGATCGTGTGCTGGTGGTCCCAGTTCGGTGGTCCCAGTCCCGGTGGGTCGTGTTCCGGTGGTCCCTGTGCCGGTGGATCGTGTTCCGTGGTCCCTGTGCCGGTGGATCGTGTTCCGGTGGTCCCTGTGCCGGTGGATCGTGTTCGGTGGTCACTGTGCCGGTGGTCCCAGTCCCGGTGGTCCCAGTCCCGGTGGTCCCAGTTCCGTGATCCCTATTCCGGTGGACCCTGTGCCGGTGGACCCTGTGCCGGTGGACCCTGTGCCGGTGGACCCTGTGCCGACGGACCCTGAGCCGGTGGACCCTGAGCCGACGGACCCTGAGCCGGCGGTCCTGCTCGCGGACCCTGAGCCGGCGGCTTTCAGCGGACCCTGAGCCGGGCGGTCCCGCTTTCCGGGCGGACCCTGAGACGGGCGGTCCCGCTTTCCGGCGGACCCTGAGCCGGGCGGTCCCGCTTCCGGCGGACCCTGAGCCGGTGGTCCCGCTTCCGGCGGACCCTGAGCCGGTGGTCCCGTTTCCGGCAGACACTGTGCTGGATGGTCCGCTTTCCGCAGAACTGTGCTGGATCCGCCCGGCAGCCTGAACTCTGCAGGCCGCCCCGGCAGCCTGAACTCTGCAGTCCGCCCCGGCAGCCTGAACTCTGCAGTCCGCCCCGGCAGCCTGAACTCTGCAGTCCGCCCCGGCAGCCGGAACTCTGCCGCCACTCCGCCCCCCGGCCGCCTGAACTCTGTTGGCCACTCCGACCGACCCGGCCACCTGAACTCTACTGGCCATCCCGGCCGCCTGAACTCTGCTGGCCATCCCGGCCGCCTGATCTCTGCTGGCCGCCCCGGCCGCCTGAACTATGCTGGCCACTCCGGCCCCCCGGCCGCCTGAACTCTGCTGGCCACTCCGGCCCCCCCGGCCGCCTGAACTTTGCTGGCCACTCCGGCCCCTCCGGCCGCCTGAACTCTGCTGGCCACTCCAGCCGCCGCCTGAACTCTGCTGGCCACTCCAGCCCCCCCGGCCGCCTGAACTTTGCTGGCCACTCCGGCCCCTCCGGCCGCCTGAACTCTGCTGGCCACTCCGGCCCCCCCGGCCGCCTGAACTCTGCTGGCCACCCTGGCCGCCCCGGCCGCCTGAACTCTGCTGGCCGCCGGAACTCTGCTGGCCGCCTCGGTCACCTGAACTCTGCTGGCCGCCCCGGCCACCTGAACTCTGCTGGCCGCCCCAGCCACCTGAACTCTGCTGGCTACCCTGGCCGCACCGGTCGCCTGAACTCTGCTGGTCACCCCGGCCCCCCCGGCCGACTGAACCTTTTGTGATCTCCGTCTCTCTCCTTGTTTTCCCTTCCTTTTCTGTTTCTCACTTGTCTGTCCCTCCCGCCCCGCCCAGGTCTGTCCCTCCCGTGCCGCCCTGGTCAGTCCCTCCCGTGCCGCCCTGGTCAGTCCCTCCCGTGCCGCCCTGGTCAGTCCCTCCCCGCCCCGCCATGGTCAGTCCCTCCCGCCCCGCCATGGTCAGTCCCTCCCGTCCCGCCCCTGGTCAGTCCCTCCCGCCCCGCCCTGGTCAGTCCCTCCCGCCCCGCCCCTGGTCAGTCCCTCCCGCCCCGCCCGGGTCAGTCCTCCCGTCCCCGCCCCGGGTCAGTCCCTCCCGTCCGCCCGGGTCAGTCCTCCCGTCCCGCCCGGGGTCAGTCCCTCCCGTCCCGCCCGGGTCAGTCCCTTCCGCCCCGCTATGGTCAGTCCCTCCAGTCCCGCTCGGCTGATTGGAGCGCCTGGTAGCCGCTCCAGAGAGGGGTTATGTCACATGCCTGTCCTGTCTTGTGTGCACATGGGTTTTGTTAGTGTGGCCATGTGCCTCTGTCATTGTTTGATCCCTCCCCTTGTTATCTGATTATTGGTTTCATTTGCCCCACCTGTGTCCCCTCAGCCCTGCTTGATTTCTCCCCTTTATATACCCCTTGTGTTTGTTAGTCTTTGTCGGATCCTTGTTATGTCAACGTCCTCCGCTTTCCGTGATTCACCGGTGGAATGTGTTTGAGTTTCTTTGTGTATTCTGATTAGGTGTTTGTCCCCCTTGTGGGTTTTGTTTTGAGTTTGTTTTATTTTATAATAAATTCTTATTTCCCTGCACTTGAGTCCTCGGCCCTGTTTGTCCCTCGTCTCACGTGACAGTATCATTGACAGAAAAAAAACTCAAACATAAATTAATGAAAAACACACTTTTATGATTTAAACATTCCCAAAATGTTGAGAAGTCATTAATGTTGTCTCTCCATCACTCCCCTCCCCAGAATAAAATGCTACAGTAAGTGTTATCCATGTAGTAATTAAAACACATTATGCTTTAATATTTACCAGACATTGTTGCAAATATAATAAAACTGCTGCTCAAAGGGTAAGTTCACACAAAATGGAAAATAATATCATTTATTACTCACCCTCATGCTGTTCCACACAGCGTATTCAATAAGAGAGTCCATTCAGTGGTTCGGAGCACCAAAGTCATGTATTTTCAGCAGTTTAGCAGGTTTGACACGCTTCAAACCAGTGAATTGACTCGCTGATTCGATACACTCCGAAACTTAAATGCATCAGTTTTTTTTAAATCGGGTATCACTATATAATTCGGTATTTAGGTTTTTGGTGCACCAAAAATATAATCGTCACTTTGCAATATTAATACTGAACCACATGGACTGACTTAAATATGTTTTTAGTACATTAATGGATCTTGAGACTGTGTAAACTGCTTTGCTCTCTATGGAGGCCTTCAGATATCAACAAAAATATCTTAATTTGTCTAAATATCTCCATGTCTAACGTTAACATTAAAGTAAAAGAGTCCTATACTCACATCGTCAAGCAAACCACCAAAACAAAATTGTTGTGTGTAATCATTTGGCGTTCGCCGTTTGTAATCTTCCTTTGAAGAGACTGGCAGATCGCGCTGCAACATTTCCCTCAGATGCAATAATACTTAATGTTAACCCAGTCGGCGTCACTACTGTGGCTGTGCATTGTTATAGTATATTCCAAATATAATCTCTTTGATAACGATATATTTGCTGATATCTACTGTCTTTCCTGAAACGCTAACATTTAGTATCATTGTTCATTTGTTGTGCCTGCTGCAATGTGACTTTCTGGCTCTTTGAAAAAACTTTCGACCACTTTTAACCCTGTGGTGACCTACCTGTAATAATTCATAATTTCATTATAGCATTTGTTCCAGCTAGCACAATTTTATTAAGAAATTATATATATATATATATATATATATATATATATATATATATATATATATATATATATATATATATATATATACATACTATAGTTTACTGTAGCCTACAAATACCAGGTAACGGTATTCCGGATCGCCTTTTTGTGCCTCCTTTAACTCCTTGCAGTCTGATGTGTTATAGTGGGGCCATGCTTCCCTTAGCTTGGGCCATCCTGGGAGCACAAGAACATTGAAACTCATCCAGAGAAGATTTTGGTGGCCCAAGATGCAATGATACATTCAAGTTTTTGTTGCTGCCTGCGGTGTACCCAGAACAAGGAACCCAGAAACCACCCTTATGGCTACTGCACTCACTACCTCCCACCCCCTATGCCACTCTACTTCATTGTTACAATCTGTATGTGTTTCTTGCAAAAAACAGACAGTCACATTCTTAATATTGATTAATTTTGCACCATTGCTCCTGTCTCTCCCCCATTAATAAAGAGGATACCCTTATCCTCTCCATAGAAAATATAAAGAGATAGAAAAGAGAGACAGAAAGAAATAAAGAGTATAGTAAAGACCTGAGTGTATGAAACATTGATTCAATTATTTAAATTTACGTTTTCTAGGAATGATTCGTTTTGTAGTTTTATCCTTTCGTAGTGTCGCAAGGAACTTTTTTAAACGAAACCTCTTTCTCTGACTGAGTCCAACTTCTCCAACCTTCCTCTGCCAATAAAGAACAGAGGTCTCAAACCTCTTCAGATTAGAAAAATAAATTCGCACATCAACAGATTTTGCAACGCTTTTGTCCAATAATTTTTCATAATGAATAAACCTGCTCATAACCTATTTGCGAAACATCGGACACATCTGAGAAATCAGACAATACATCATCATCGTCATCAATTTCCTCATCAACCATTTCTGAATGCACCTTTTTAATCAAAGATACTATCATACCTCTTTCCAAAACATCACCTTTCAAACCGTTTGAATCATCATCCGTCTGGCCTTTTTCCTCTGAATTCTGCATAGCCTCAACCTGCTCAGACACCTGTGCAACACCTCATTTGTTTTTAAGATGATACACTGAGGGTGTTCAACAGAAATTCGAATGGTACTGAAATCAAAATCACTTCATCAGTCAAATATTCTCTCTTTTCCTTTTATTTTCACCAGTGCATATATTTAAATACCCCCCAAAATAAACAATAGAGTAGTCTTTGTCTCTGTGTCAATGAGACAATAGCAAAAGAAACTTATTGTCATTGTCCAGACTTTTAAACAAGTAAGCAGGTAGCAGCAGTTCCACCATGCGGTTTCCCTCTGCCAAACGAACTGACTTGCTCTCTGACTACCAGGCTGATATCTGGTACCAACTTTGCACTAGCGCCCTCAAGGGGCTACCAGTGGTACTACACATGACCCAGATTAATCATTTTAGGCGATAGCCCGAGAAAACATAATATAAACCAGGTAACGCTTAGCCTGTTACATACCCTCCCCGTGGTCTAAATTTGACCCATGACAAATGTTTTAATTCTGGGTATGATACGTGTCTACTTGAGTAGGATCAGACAACATGGTTACCTTGTAATTTACAGGTCCCAACTTTTTCACAATCTTAGCTTGGCCTTTCCATTTATGTGAAATCTTAGCCATGAAAGCATCATCTGCACGAGAGAGAGGATGTGTTCGCACACAAACCAAATCACCCTCATCAAAGTTTTGAACTCTTCTCTTGAGGTCGTAGTACTTTCTTTGTTTAGTTTTTGCCTTCTCTACTCTCTTACTTAATATATTTTACAGAAATGTCTCTTACAGAAATGTTTGGCGTTCTAGAGTACTGTCAGCTGGTTGGTCTGGATCTGGTGGATTCTGCAAGGCTCTCTGGATGTTGCTGGTCATATAATTAGAATATCATCAAAAAGTTTATTTATTTCACTAATTCCATTCAAAAAGTGAAACTTGTATATTATATTAATTCATTACACACAGACTGATATATTTCAAAAGTCTATTTATTTGATGATTATAACTGACAACTAAGGAAAATCCCAAATCCAGTATCTCAGAAAATTAGAATATTGTGAAAAGGTTCAACATTGAAGACACCTGGTGCCACACTCTAATCAGCGAATTAACTCAAAACACCTGCAAAGGCCTTTAAATCATCTCTTAGTCTAGTTCTGTGTGCTACACAATCATGGGGAAGGCTGCTGACTTGACAGTTGTCCAAAAGACGACCATTGACACCTTGCACAAGGAGGGCAAAACACAAAAGGTCATTGCAAAAGAGGCTGGCTGTTCACAGAGCTGTGTCCAAGCACATTAATAAAGAGGCGAAGGGAAGGAAAAGATCTTGTAGAAAAAAAGTGTACAAGCAATAGGGATAACCGCACCCTGGAGAGGATTGTGAAACAAAACCCATTCCAAAATGTGGGGGAGATTTACAAAGAGTGGACTGCAGCTGGAGTGAGTGCTTCAAGAACCACAGCGCACAGATGTATGCAAGACATGGGTTTCAGCTGTCGCATTCCTTGTGTGCCTTTCCGAATAAGGTATTCAGCTTCAGGCACATCCCTATTTGATATTATTTCCACCTGATCTTGTAGTGTGCGCAGTTCAATGACAAGGTGGAACTAATCCAGCCAATCACATCACATCACATTAGCTACGCTAATATTAGTCTCTCTGTTTATCCAGAGGTTTACTGTAGTCAGCCAGATCAGATGGTGGACCTGCGCCTAGACACGACCACAACGCATGATGTAGGCAGCCAGCTCCCGGCTGTATACAGATCAGATGATGGACCTGCACCTACCCCACCCACAACACATCCCTGAAGTGTCAGCAGAGACTGCGTCAACTAGACTCTCCTACATGAAGGCCTCATCCCCCCCAGATCCCATTTCGTCGTATCACCTCTGATGTACGTCTACGTCCTCTCGTGTTGTGGATATTTAATAAAAAATGTTCACTTGATATATTCAGTTTAACAGCTGTGTAACTGAACTGCGCACATTTTCACAGTTAAATTACGTTCTATATTATGAATTGGTCAAATGCGTTTGCCATACGGTCTGAATCCACTTGCATTAATTTGGACTGCTCTCTCAATGAAGCATCTGAAGCAATTTCTCAGTCAGTAAAACAAACAGACAGTATCGAAAGAACAACTACCAGTGTTTTTCAGTTGTTTTCCTCTGTGAACATGCCCTAAATTGATGTCTGACAATTTTGTTGGCTATACTCGTTCTAATATCATAATTGGTGCATATCAGAGAAGTGTTAGATATTCTGACACAAACTATAAACTTGACAAAATATTAAGTAAGTAAAACTTACATTTTTACTACACAAGCATGTTAATTTCACTTTAATTGAAATATTGACCAAGCTAGTATAGTTTGTTTTCATTAACATCATTATCATCAATATCAACAGTCACCTGCTAAACAGCAATAGCTCACTTGCTTGTGTTGATGTAACTAGCAAATAGACTGTCACTATACATTTGCATGTACACAGCAAATTACAGCACATAAAGTCTTATAGGTTTTGAATCCCAATTCTTGACCTAATCACAAGCTGACCTCTTTATCCTTTAGCCAAGGTGTCCCTGGAAGCAACCCACAAACCCCCAGCTATACTGTCTTCTACTGTATGATTCATTCAGCAGATATTGTCAGTCTATGCCAATACTTTGACATTCTTTCATACAGGTAAATATAACCCACTCAAGGCTGGAATATAATGATCGATCAGAAGATAATGAATTAATGTCACAAATTAACTCTTGATGCACGCTTTATTCATTGTTGCATAATTCAAGAGCATTGATTTTAACATATATTTGAATAACCAAATCAGTAATCTAATTTCCATTTTCCCATGTTGTCATTTTGGTCTTCCAGAAGTGCTCTTTGACATCAGCCTGTTAAGTGAAAAAGAGTTACTGAATGTACACAAATACACAAGAACAGAAGTTTTTCTGATCTGTAGTTTTTCATAAATTAACCTGTTAGGTAGACATGGTGAGGTTCACAGCTTCAAACCCCACAAGTTCGATTGGTGAGGGAATTGCCTTTTTGTAGAAAGTTCGCTAGAGAGGAAAAAGTAAAATTTAATATTTTTTCAGCCTACAGAAGCAGAACGGCAATAAGACATATTTTAAATTGAAAAGACATGTGAGAACATATGAAATGTGTTCATATGACAACAACCTCTGGAATTTTCACTCTCATGTCAAAGGACTCTGGTGAGGGTGCTACCACAGTGACAGCTGCCTGGCGTTCTGGATTTTTCTCATATTTCTGGTAGAAACCCATAATATAAGATATGCCAGGCACATACTCTTGAATTCTGTGGAAAATTCATGTGAAAATAGAAAGATAAATATAAGGCCTGATATTTGAAATCTTATAATAAATAGTAATCTCAAGCTGTGCATTGGTATTTCAGGAAATGTACCTTTGACCAATCAGTGTGAACACTGAGGGCAGAGCTCCCCAGTTAATCTTGGTGTATATGGAAGGTTTAGACTCTGGCTGGCATGCTGATGATACCCTCATAGATACATCATATGTCTGACACTCTGCACCCCATCTGAGATGGGCCTGAAAACACGGGACAAAAATCAGTGAGGCAATATGGAAACCAATTAGAATAAGTTGCACCAGCAAAAAGTACTTTACCTTTGCTGATGAATGACTCTTATCTAGGTTTGCATTGGCACATATTTTCCAGTTTGCTTGTTCACCAACGGAGACTATCATTTCAATGTCGTCTCTTTGAGCTGTGGGCAGATAAAATGCTACTCCTTCATAGCCCAGAGGTTTTGCTGGCGGACTTAGACCAAGTGCTTTTACTATGACTACAGGCTCTGGAGTGGAATCAAGATCCTACAGCATGAAGAGAATGGCAGAGATTAATACGTTGATATAGTTACTCTCTTGATATCCTGTTCTTGCAGTCATGTTACAAAATCATGCTGCTCATTTTTTTCTACTACAAATAAGAAGTTTATCTGGATTCCTTGGAATCACTCAAATATAAATTCATTTACCAGGAGTTTTAAAACCTAAATCTCTGGGTGGACTGACTGAAAGTTTTCCCACAAACTGTATATCATGCAGCACATTTACAATATGTGTAGTTGTAATTAAGCTAGTCTTCATTTGTCTGCCTAAGTATACACAACACAACACAATGCATAATTACAATTTTGGAGGATTAAGTCCTTTTTTAAATATCTACATTTGAATCAATGTCTCAACAAATGTTTGTATTGCACCTGATATGCAGGGAAGGAACTGGGAAGATTGTGTTCTTCACAGGAGGGGACCTCGTCTCTCGTGTCCTACATAGAGAAAGCATGTAAAACAAAATGGCCACACATTTATTCCGAGTTCACTTCTAGGAATGATTCAGCCGCTATAACTAATAAAGAGTTATGGCCTTCGTACCTTGAATACTCTGCGGCTGATATCCATCATTTCACTGACTCCTGGAGGGTGCTTTTTGCCTGAAGTGACCTGAATCTGAATCTTTTCAATGGGTTTTGCACCCTTTGCTTTGGAAAAAGCAACATGTTATTGATAGGAATCCTTAAATATACTTTTTGGATTATATCAATAATCATTTAAAGGTTCTGATACCTGGTTCTAGTTGAAATGAAAAGCGGGTATGTCCTAGCAAGTAATACAGAGGATATTCATGAAGATAGTGTGATCGTTTGGATTCTGCCTCAATACAGATTGCAGTTCCATAAATCTTGGCCTCAGCACATTGCCTGAATTTAACCTCAGATTCCTCAGTCTGCCGAAGAACAATACAGCTGTTTAGATTGTAGTATTAGCCAAACATCTCTATTTTGTTCTAGTGTTGTAAGGGTTGCTATACCTGTTCATCCCTTGAAGTGGGTAAAATTCTTCTGGCCAGTGGCAAACCCTGCTTGGAGTCCTCTGTCTCAGGCATCATGGGAGTACTTTTGGATAAGGACGGATCCTCAATGTTTCTCAAAACAGCAAACACATTAGAACTGTTTGATGAAAGGTAAGACATCATTAGGATATTAGGTGACACTTTATTGCATATCACAATGGTGTGGTAGAAATGTTGGAAACATACTTGGCCGAAATTAACTCAGTGACTGTTTTCCCCGGAGTCAAGTTCATTTCATACTTTTGCTCTTTGGCATTTATTTTCAAGTCAAATGCCCATGGCAGGCCAATTACCATCTTACTCTTTATCTCAACACCACACTGGAAAAGATCTGTGTTGATTCCATGGAAGACAAAATGATCCTTTGTCACTCTGTAGGCAGAGAAACCATAAAGAATAAAGAAACAATTCACCCACAAATGAAAATTATACATGTGCATTTAACGACTGGTAGTAACACCAAGTTTGGCCAATGCAATGCGGTGACATCATACACAGCGTCTGATCGTATTAATAGGACATCTGCAAACAAGTCATCAGATTCAAATTGTCTGAAGGAAGATGCACAAGCATGCCTGACGCATGGCAATGTGATGCAACGTTTGTTGGAATTATATATTGCAACTGGAATTATACTTAAAGGATTAGTTCACTTCAAAATTAAAATTTCCTGATATTTTACTCACCCCCATCTTATCTACGATGTTCATGTCTTTCTTTCTTCTGTCGAAAATAAATATTGTTTTTTTTTATTGAGGAAAACATTCCATGTTTTTTCTTTACATATTGGTTTTCAATTGCATCGAAAATGTTGAAGGTCCAAATCAATGCAGTTTCAATGCAGGCTCTGCGCGATCCAAGATGAGTAATACAGTCTTATCTAGCAAAACGATCAGTCATTTAAAAAAATATATAAAAATTAATCTACTTTTTTAACTAAATGGCTTATCTTGCACTGTTCTGCGACATGCTAGTGATTGCGCAATCACATAGAAAACGTCACACTAGATGTAGGCAGAAGTACCGCCCCCATGTTTACAATGTCTACATTCAAAGACTAATAGAAACAGCCTTTAGTAAAAAAAAAGAAAAAGGTAAAACAATGTCAGACGATTTTGAAGTTGAAGATGGAGTGTTTTTTTTGTAAAGGGTGTTTGTAATTGGTCCTCGCACGTTCTCTTGGGGCAGCACACGTTTTTAACGTGATTGCATGTCACAGAGCAGCACAAGAGGAGCAATTTAGGTTAAAAAGTATATCATTATTATTATTTTTTTAAACTTACCAATCGTTTCTTTAGATAAGACCCTATTCCTCGTCTGGGATCACTCAGAGCCTCTGAAGCCATTCGAACCCCCTTGAAACTGCATTGATTTGGACTGTCAACGTTTTGGTTGCAATTGAAAAGCATTATGTGAAGAAAAATCCTGGAATGTTTTCCTCAAAAAACCTAAAGGTCCCGTTCTTCGCGTGTTTTCGAAGCTTTGATTATGTTTACAGTGTGCAATATAACATGTGTTTATGTTTTGCGTGTAAAAAAACACAGTATTTTTCACACATTTTACTTATCTGTATACCGCTGTTTTCACTGATGAGAAAACGGCCTGATGATATCCTTGTTCTATGAAGTCCCTCCTTCAGAAATACGTAACGAGTTCTGATTGGGCCAGCGCTTCCCGTGTTGTGATTCGACAGCAGTTTAGCGCACGTTGCCCGGAAAGGTCCCGCCTCTTACCATAACGGGGAGATACGCGCACTCAATGTTATTGCCTATAAATGTCTATATTGCCTTATCAATTTGAGCCGGAATCAGACCCGGAGAATATCGAAGAGGATCGATTACAACCTGCTCAGGAAAGACTTTTGCAGGATGTTTCACAATGGTAAGCTGTCTATCAGTAGTTGTCATGCTTTTATATTTGACTGTTACAAATTGCATGCATGGCTGCAGCTGAACGACCATGTGCTTAAACAATAAACAACAGATATAATAAACAAATCATTTAAACTGATCATTACAAACACCAACAATCGATGGTGTCTGAATACAATTTTTAAAAAAGTTTTCGGATTAGTTTCAATTACCATCTAACGTTAGTTAACAAAGCTAAACAGCGTTGCACTTTGTGTAATGAGTTACATAAACTGTTAAATGGACCAACTTAAATAATAAAATACACTTACCGGTTGTGGTCCATAAACAACGCCTTCTCCAGGCAAAGAGGGAACTGCGTCATCTTTTAAGAAAAATCTTTCTGCGAATCCGGCATTAAACTGATTGAGATTGAGGAAGCAGTCCTCAGCAAAATGTGCTGCACATAGTTTTAAATTGTGATTATAATTTTCCGGAACAGAGTTAAACATAAATTGTAACCATTGATCTCTACGTACAGCCTCCGTGGGAAGGCCAAAAAAAGGTGATTTGACTCCGGTATGAAAATAACAGCGTCTCGATGACATGGCGACAAACACACTCTACAAAAACAACACTTCCTCTTCTCGATGTGGAAGAGCAACAAGACCATGCCCACTAATTTGCGTGTTCTTGTGGGCGGAGTTTAGTCAACAAACTGTTCTAGTGACGTCATTAAAGCAGGAAGTGCATGAATGTTGTCCAAACCGGCCGTTCGCTGTAGGCTTTGAAAGGGAACTTCTGTTAAATAAAATATCTCGCTTGGCATTGAACTTTGAGCTTTATAATTTTACAGGTATTATTTATGCTCTAACAGCAACATTACACACTAACTAAAGTTTGAAAGATGGAATCGCGAAGAATGGGACCTTTAAGACATGAACATCTTGGATGAGATGGGGGTGAGGAAAATGTCAGGACATTTTTATTTTGAAGTGAACTAATCCTTTAGCTCAGTTGCTGATGATATGGGGACATAATACCTACTATGCCATGCTAAACGATGAGGCTAGACTGATCAGGTACAGGAACAGGAAACATGAATTGAAACAGGGAATCACTCATGGTCGTCTAGATGAACAATTCTTGTTAGGTAATCTCTGGTGAGACTTCCTTTTTTTCTCTGTATCTGCACACTGAAGTGTCAGATTAGTGGAAAAAAATATATTCAACCTGCATAGTTCCCTCCAGTTTGAGCTGGCTGAATAGAGGTTATTCTGAACCTCAGTGTGCAGATCTGGAAGAAAAAGAAGCTCGAAGACAAACATCACACATATTATGTCCATCCCCAGGCGTTATAAAACATGTTTTGAATTGTCTACTTTCGGAAGATCAGCCAAAGGTATTGGCGTAAAGTTGTGCCCCAGACATCCGGTTCCATGAGGACTCGTCCACCTAGCATCAACAACTGACACAGAGTTGAGTTCCCTTAAAAGGGTGCTATGGATTGAAATTGATACATCCACATCACTGGGTGTCAGTGTCCAAATTCAAGATGACTGTCACATCAGCCTGCCTTACATAAATCAAAAACTAGTGCTCCTTTAAAGAATCATAGCTGAAAACATTTTAGGATTACCCAACAAAGCCATCTGTCTGCAGGGAAATGTCCGAGCTTAGCAGCTCACCCAGATGTTCCTTGGGAGGAGGATTAATTTCAGCTTTAGCTGTAGACATAGAATATGTTATAATTTTGTATTTAGCGCCATATTTTTCAGTATTAAAAGAAATTGAATGTGAAACTGGCAAGAAATGGTAGAAAAAGAAAGAAAGGAAAAAATATTATCACCTTTCATTGTAACACCATTTACTATGGAAAAATATTTGCTGATTTCAACTGGGAGACCCAGACAAGTTGGCTGTATGAATCGAGCTTCATACACAAGGTGCGGCTTGGTCCAGTGCCAGGAAGTCCCCTTTTGAACATCCAGAATCTTTTCCCAAACTTTACTCTCCTTCCCTGCAGAAGGACTAAATGACTGAGGAGAAGAAAATAAAGCTTAATTTTCAATTAAATTTACTCAAATAAAGAATCAACAATAAAAATAAGTCTCTTTCTCCTGTTAAAAAAGGCTGATGGTGGAATACCTTTATGATGCTCTGAATAGATTCTCCGCTTATATCCATTAAAAAGGCCTCCTGTCCAAACAAGCGTGCATATGCTGTCAGTAGAGGTCTGCCTTTTGGTAGGTTCTGGTAGTCAGAGAGCTTTAAAATATCAGAGCATAACCATTAACATAATGACATAATGACGTTGTACATTTAATAAATTCTGAGACTGAAGATGCTCACAATTTTCATTATAGTTGCAAAATCTGTAAGTTGAGGGACTTTTCCTGCAAAGAGATCCTTGATTCCGTCTGTATGGACACCAAGCTGGAAACACATTAAATATTACATATAAAAAAAACATTGTATACATCAAATTAAACTGAACATTATAACTTTGGTCTGATTACCTCGATAAATTGCAATATTCTCCCAATGAAATGGATTTTTCCATTTAACATAAGTTTTGAGGGTATGAGACTTTCATTTTGCAGCATATAAACATCAGTGGATGTCCCAAATAAAAAGTCATCTGAGGAGACAAGAAACAGTATCAGACCATCTCCAGCACCACTAAAAGGCCATAGTACAAAGCTAACAATTGAAGAGATGTAAACCCACCATGGAACCAGTCAAAATGCATGCTCTTGCTGTAGCGATAACTCAGGTGGCCAAGTTTATGGTAAGAATCTTCATGGCAATATTACAGGCTGTTGATCTTTTTAGAAGAAGTAAAGAGGAATGAGGACAATTAATATGCTCTGAAAGGAGAGTAGAAAACAGCAGACAATTTAGAATGCTTACAGATTTTGATTATCGGGGGACTTGGCAATGCCCTTGAGCAGAGAGTAGGAGAAGCTGGCAACCTGCAGGTCAGTCTCCTCTAAGAGAACTTCAGTTACTACTGAGACCAGAGCTATGGATGGCTTAGTCTCTAGAAGCACCATGCAGGCCATCATGCGGATTTCAGCAGGTAGAGTCTTCTGTACAAATAGGTCCAAGACAATATCCTGTACCTGCAAACATACAAGAAGTAGAGAGATGGTCTGCATCTTCTGAGAGTAGTCCGTGTTAGTGGAGACCTTTGTGCTTTTAGGCATACACGAGGGTCCATTGCACATGATCATCAACCATCAACACCCCCAAAGCTTGCACAGTCGTATGCCTCTTTGTGGGTTAAACGTTTTCTTCGTAACATTAGGCAGTTAAAAAAAGAGTTAAAATATGTAAGGTTGGATGGGGACCATCTGTGGGCAGCCATTTTCAGGTATGCCCAGAGATGTTTGACTGGGTTCAGGTCTGGGCACTGGCTGGGCAACTCAAGAACAATTACTAGTTAAAGTGGATATAAAAGTCTTTAAATTGCACATTAACAGAACAGCTATATAATTAAATAAATTATTCATAACATTGGCATATACTTTCATCTGATAAATCATTAAATTATCAATTTCCATATCACCCTTTTATATCTTAAAGAGACCATGAGACCATCAGTTATGTTGACAAATTTGGATGTTGTTAGAAAAAAGTCTGCTTTTATACAAGGCTGTTTCCTGTTGACCCGTGTGTCAGAATTTGATCAAATGTAATAATTTTATATGTCCAATTTTAAATGTAACAATTTTATATGTCCAATGACAAGCTTGAGAAGCTTCAAAATGTAATATTTTATCACCTGTACTACTTGCAAAATTTACTTGGATGTATTTGTTAATACAAATGATTTTTGGTAAATGCAAATATGACACATGGTGGTAAAAATTCCACACATTGCATTTAAATGAAAATGTATTTTGATTAGTAACGAAAGTCATATGTCATTTCATGACGACAGATGTAACACGACACTGTCATTATTTTTAAGTCAGCTAGAGGGTGAATTTTAAAAATGTTATAAAATAAATTTAAATATTCTAACTGTGAAGATCAATATTGTTTAGTGATGATGTATATCTGATGACTACAATCATTGATGTGGTTACTTGGATTGATTTATAAGGATTTTGGTCCCACTTTATATAAGGGGTCTTTAACTACTATGTATTAACATTTAAATGAACATTTAATACAATGCACTTAATATGTGAATACATGTTTTTACTTTGTACTTTATAACATACATATTAAGTAAAAATGTATTTTGACCCTTCTCTTCCCTTTTAACTCACCCTTAAACATCCGCTGCTGAGCTGGAGGAAAGCTCTGTGTCCTCCTCCCGCAGCTCACCCTCATCAGCCGCCAGATCATCTAAGAGGACTACACACCACTCAAGATGATCTGCAGCTTTATCTCAGAACCCTATAATGGCATTGCCACTCTGCTTTGGCACGAGCGGTACCGAACCACCAGTCCCAGATGCTGAACCCTCCTCCTCGAGAAGACTTGCTCAGACGAGAGCGGACGTTTTCAAGGGAAACTGCCTGTGCATGCTCTTCCCCAGGCAGTAAACACACAGCTTGTGTGTGACCTTTGGTGTCAAATATCTTGGAAACGGGTTGGCACACTTCTGAAAGGACTTGGCCTTCTCTGTGCACTTCATATGTTTGGACGCAGTGCGGGTTCCTTTCGAAAGGGAACTGCATCAACACTGACCTGACCTCAGTTGAACAATATTTTCTTTTTAGAGCTGCTTTATGCAGAATTTGAACTTTGTTTGCATCATTGAATGATTGTTTACCTGTTTATACCTATAAATCTGCTTTGAAACTATTTCTTGTATCTAAGCGCTATTAAATAAAGATGACTTGACTTGAGTACTTACACTATGGGGGTCCCTGTATGCAAGCAGTCTGAATGCCTGGACTGCAGCACTCTGTACTCTGGTTGGAAGTTTTTCCGCTCCAGTTGAGTAGCCTGGAAGGAACTTTAGGAGAGTCTTGATGCTGGAGGGATGAGCTGCATTTCCCAAGGCCTTTAGTGCAAGGACCATGTCCTCCTCAGAGTTTTTGTTTAGGCTACTTACAGCTAGATCCAGTAATGGCTGGACAACATTGTTTACAAAGGATAGGAAAAAGGTAAATATCAGAGAAACAAGTTCTACATAAAACCAGCAGATTATAAAATATGATATTTGTATGAATCATCCAGAATACAGAAGTGGGAGACCACAGATACCTGCACCACAGTGACAGGGCAGGGATCAGTATACACACAGTATCTGTATAGAAGAGATCCGTATGCCAAAACCACAGTGTTCCACAGGAGAGGTTGGGATTTACTGAAAGGAATTGTCAGGAACTCCTGGAAAGCAGAACAGAGCATCAGAAGGACAGTAAAATGCCATTAATGATTGTAACATATGTATAACTAGGTCACTGACTCACCTGAGCTAATGCCACTGACACAGGCTCAGCAGACAAATGGTTAAATGCAACTACAAGTGCCTGTCCTGCTTCATTCGCTGTAATGTCTCCTACTTTGAATCTGGTTTCGAGGAATTTGAGGATCCTCTCATCTGTTACCCCCACAACCAAGTCCAGGAACCACCTCCTGAAGACCAAAAAAAGAACATTCACTGGGAGAAAATCTGACTAGAAAAATCTGACTGCATAGTATTTAGACAAGTGTAGAGAAAATACCTGTGCTCATCATTTCCTGAGACCTGCTTCCATAACTGTTCTAGATTTTCAAGTGTTGCCACACGTAGCAACTGAATTAGATCCAGAATATCTGTACTGCTAGCGCTGTCCACATGATATATGTTAGCTAGAGCCAGGCGCTTGATTAAATCTAAAATCTGTGGAGTACAGAACAATTGAAATGTCTGTATATGTTTGAATATTTATGAGTGTATTGTCTTGGAGGTTTACCTTCGGCGCTGGGTCATTCAAGTCGATCATCACAACAGGAATTGGTTTAAGGTCCTTCTCTGTCTTGTACATTAGATTGCCTCTGCTTTGCACCTGTCCAGTCACTATTTTGTCAACTGTGTCTGAAACTTTGAGAAGCTCAATGTCCCGTCTGCAAAAAGGAACACATCAAATGCCTTGCACAATAAACAGTATTGCAACTATTTGTTAGCAGGCGACTATGTAAAGCACTTACAATGCAAACATTTGAGAGTTTCCGCCCTTTACATTGAACGGAGAGAAATATTGGCGCTCCTGAGTAAATGCTTTAGTGATCAGACCGCCATCTGCTGTGGACTTCACTGTGTAGATGTGTTTCACGGTGGAAACAACACTCTCACCTCTCTGTAAGTTTGAACAGAATTTTGATCAGTTAAAGGTTGAACATTCAGACTTTTCGCTTTCAAAATTTTAACTGAAATTTAATGAAACACACACCTGTTTGCTAAGTTTGTCTTCTAGGGCGAGAGCCATACCGTTGTAAAAAGCAGCTGGTTGTTGACAGTTGGTGATATCAACCATTTGGGTCACTATCAACTCTTTGGTGTTGGAGTCTTCTTCAACAGTGTAACTGCTCTGACATACACCATGAATGCCCAACTAAAGACATACAAAAATCATAGTTTTATGTTAATTTACATTGAGTCATTCTCTTATTAATGGCTGTTTTTTTTCTATTAACATGTGGAGAGTTCAGATGCAAAAATGAGATGATATTGAGCAAATGCTCTCAGCACATAGTATACATTCAGCAAATAATTTCACTTCAAATACCAGAGTCAGCTCATTCAGAAATACCGATTTGTTGGCAAAACCGTTAAACACTTCCCTTTGTCAGCTAAATCAAGTCCACAGAAACCAATCAGAAGACGAATAGAATCATATGATTTCAAGATGAATGACGTGTGCGTATGAGCCAGCTTTCAATTGCCGAGCTGCAAGTGTTTATCATGTTTTGTCCATTGTTACAGTGGCAATGACAAGATTTTGCAAACAGCAAGTAAATATAAGTGTTCCTCGTGCTGCTATAAAACTCTGACAGAAACGGACACAGCAGTCCTCCTATTGTGTGGATCAGTGTCTGCATTACAGTTTGAATCATTACTGCATTACTGCTTGCATCATTTGCAATGAACCCAGTTGCATCTCTAGTGATTTTGCAACTGTTTACTATGTCTTGTTGTCCAAAGAGGTGGACTTAGAGGTTTTGTTTTTGCTGCAGTCCGTAAGTTTTGTCTCCTTTTAACCTGGAATTGAAGTTAGTTGCGTAATTATTATCTTTACTTGGGTTGTGCATTGTCACAACTCCTCAGCACGGTAGAATTTAATGTTTTGAGGAGTAATATGTGTAGGCTGTCACCGCACCGGTGTGATACTGTACTTCGGAATTACAGATACTACATCTTGGAGGTACAACTAAAATAATAAGTTTCACCAGAAAATATCATCTGAACAAGTAACATATCTGCCACGTTTGATCGACTGAGAACGCCCCCCCCCCACCAAAAAAAAAAACAGTGACCTAATGATCACGCTAAAATAACATCAAACCATGAAAATTATTATTATACTAATGTTAATAATATCAGTACTGCATGCTTACGTGTATTTATTGTGTATTAGCGTTGCCTGTAGATTAAAATTTCTGTACAGTCTAATCTTTTGCTTTTCACTACGGGTGAATCTCCAGTTATCACTGATGATTGTCGTTTGGACCTTTCTGGATTACAATCTGCCATCAAAATGAAAAGTTAAATTATTCCAGCTGCTGTAAGAAAAGGCTATAAATGATCTGCCACCTGCAGCATCCTCACATGCGATACTACTACTAGCCAGACTCATTCTTTATGAATACAGACGTGATGTAATGACCGTGGAAATTCACCAGTACCAATCAAATTATAACACATTATTAACAAGCTTACCGTTGTGAATCGGGCTAAGGTAAGAAGATAGTTTTGAACACTGGTTGATTATGTACTTGCTCAACATTTAATTTTGGATAATTTTTAACCAAAAAGTTACGGACTGCAGCTTTAAATACCATTTCTATAACTGACTAATAACCTTTAATAACTGACTAGGAGCCTGAAAAAAAAAAAACAATTTAGAAGAAAACATGTCAGACAGACTTAGAGGTTCTTGCACATTAACTCTTCATGTATGTTTCATACTGTACCTCTTCCAGTTCGTAAAAACTTTGTGTGGTTTTGACTGTGACTTGTAGAAATCCAAGGATCCCCCTCACAATATTTACAACTGTGTTTGAGACCCCAGGTACTGTCCGAATGTCAGTAATTTGTCCTTTGGAGAATTCAAAAACGATTGGCTGGCTGAACTCAGCAGATAGACGCTTAGTAAGCTTTTGGGAAGGGCTAAAGTCACTTTTCCCAGGGATGCCATTAAAGTCTTCAAAGTCTACAGTTGAAATCTTCAAAGCAAAAGCACATTTTATAGTATGACGTTATTAAAGTTATAACAGTATGAAAATATTAAAATGTGATGGAATTGGAGAAATAGCGTTAGTACCTGAAGGACAAAGGTTTGTGGCGATTCACCAATGATTTTAAAAGTGCACCTCAGCTTCAGCGCTGACTCAACCAGGTCTGGCAGTTCCCGGCCCACTCGTACCAATCCCTCATATTTATACTCGTAAGTTTTTTTAGAGTTCAAGAAAGGCTCTAAAATGTTGCCCATTGAGAAACAATGAGTTGTATCAGAGTTCTAAACAACTAGCTTTTAAAACTATTAATGTTGTTAATAGTTTTATGTATTATTGCAATATACATCACATATAATAATAAATATAACATTAAAGTAAATCTTAGAATAAAGAGGCAATCTCTGTAGGTTTATGAAAGATTATTGTGTTTACATACCATAATTGACCGTCTCGCTGGCTAATGGAGGGGAAAGAAGAACATTACTATTCTCCTTTAATCATTAAAGCACATGTTGTATGGTAAAATTCGAATTTAGAAATAATATTTAAGCAAAAATTATTATGACAATGCACACTTGGATGCAGTAGAATTTGGCTTAACGTATTTATTTGTTATGTACTCACCAGCCATGGCTACCAGGAGACAGAGATACAACTGCCACATGATTATGTCCAGATGTGGTATCAGTCACTTGTACATCATCTTTTATAGCAGGGAGATTTCTTTCCCTCCTACTCCCTTATCTGATGCAGTTAGTGAGTTAAAGCAATTCTGTGGTACCACATTTGTCCTGTATTTGTAATATATATATATATATATATATATATATATATATATATATATATATATATATATATATATATATATATATATATATATATATATGCTATAAAATGTAAAGAATATAAAATGTAAAAAAAAATTACATCTTATGCCTGGTCAACAAGGATTTTGTGTAACTGGATGAGTAAAATCAGACCATTTCCAATATAAAAAGTAGAAATTGGCAGTGTGCACATATGTATGTAAAATACATTGCTACATATATCCTAGAATTTAATATAATGTTATGTAATGGAAAATTATTCTGTAAATGCTAATCTATGCTAGTTAAACACACTGGTTTGTGTTGTAGAAATAATTTGAGTAAACAGAACTAGGGGACAAAGGTGTGAGACAGGTCAGTGTGATCACATACAGTGTCATCACAACCTGTTAGGAGAGCAAGTGACCTGCTAAACAAATAACAAGAACAGGAACATATCATCACCAAATATTAATTTAAACATTGCTGGCCTGTGGGTTTTAAAATAGAGGAGGCAAAACATTTTAGGGGTCAGATTGCCTAACTGCTGTTAAGTGTCACTGGCCCACCGGTGGGCCCATTTGCCACTGCATGTTTAAAACAATTATATCCTATATTTATCCTGATTTAATGTTATAAAACTATATATCATATATTTGAAAGCTTACAAACTCGAGATTCATTCTGTGAACTCGGTTTTGAAATCGGACCTTGCATTACCATGGAAACGGTACTCTAAATTCTTACAGCGGGCTCCTCACCTAGTGGGGGTTGTCATATTACAACATTTATTTTATATTAAAAAAAAGTTTAATCTTGACAAAAAACATATCGTCGGAAATGTCTGAGTCTCACGGTTCTATTTGATTTGTTACATGAGATTGCATAAAAAAATCAATGGAATTTCAATGACACCCGGTGGCTATTTGTGGTACAGCATCTAAACAAAATCTCATGGGAACTTCAATTTTTGTGATATCAACTTCAAATTTGAAACACAAATTGGTTAGAAATATGGCTTTAATTTGATACTAATTTTAGTGTACACAGAATTTTGTAACATATATATTTTATATAAAAATATTAAATATTTAGTACAATAAATTAGATTTTCAGTAAATTTAACTTTTTCATATTTTTATGTTTTGAAGTGACACCTAAGCAATAATCTGCTGACTATCTTCTTTCAAATGAGACCAAACTTATGCCTATACTCCAAAGCATTCTTGAATTGCAACCATTTAAGTTTGGATAGTGCATTTCATGTATATTTTCAAAAATGGGGGTGACACTTAACAGGTTAAAATAGCTTTTTGGTCACTTTTAGACAGAACATTTAAATAAAACAACTTATGACAATATATGACCTAGCCTATCAAAAAGCAAAAATGCATCTTTATGTCATTTAAATATCTGTGTTAAAAGAGCACATTCAGCCATTTGAATAATTGTATTTGCAGGTGAATATAAAATACTGTATGTTACATAGCACTACTGGTGATTGAGCCATAATGCAAATATGTCTGAAAGGTCTGACATAACAATGAGATGCCACATGAACGATATTGTATGAAGTGTTGTTTGTTTACATCATGCTGCGCCTCGCATTATGAAAAATCATGCGTAGCCTCAGTTCTGGCAGGTCAAGTTAGTCAAGCTCGCATCAGCTGACTGTCAGCTAATCATGTCTGGAATACGATGTCTATCACATAATACATATATAAGCTCCTTCAGTACATTCTGCTTGCAAATTCCATGTAATTGTAAATTGTGAATCCACCATGATGCAAGTGCAACTGTTTTTTAAAAGAAATGGGAGATGAGGCTCTGATTGGTTTATTGCACGTTATGCCCAAAACACACCCATTACTCATTAAGAGAATAGGGACAAGCATTTTAGACCATGTGTCACAGGTCGGAGCGCACCGCTCCTCCCTCAACCTTCCACCTCGGGGAGGTTCCCAGGGATACCCCAGACGACCAGACACAACGAGGACACTGGAGTGGGGCTTTAAAACAAAATCCTTTATCAAATTACTTAAAATATGGGGGAGGGGAAAGTGAAGGGGGGGCTAAAATCCAGGGGGACACTGGAGGATGAAGACGCCGCCTCGGAGCTTGCCGTCTCCGTCACAGGGGAACCTCAGGTGAGTCGTTTCGTTCCTTAACTCAATGTCTGGCTCCAATGTCCTTCCGTTTGTTTACTCGTCTCTCTTTCTCTTTCCCAATTCAGACCTTCGAGGCGTTCACGACACGGCTCGCTCCTTCTCCTGAGCAAAGGAATATATATGGTAAGTACTGGGATCGGGGGTGACAGGGGTACCTCTTTTCTCGGGCGTGGTCCGGCGGCTTCCTTTAGGGATGGGTCAATGGTCCGGTCAGTATCTGGGCAAGCACCTCCAGGGCATCCGCTGGATCTGGGTCAACACTGGGGCTTTCGTTTGGTATGCAGGTAAGTATAACTTCGCTCAATGGATATTACTCACAGACTTCGTAGACACGTTTCGTCCGTTTCTCTCTTCGTCTCGGGCCTTGTGGTAACGGTGGCTCGGAGGTGGCTTGACCACGGCGGCGGTGCTTGATCGAGCGCTTCTCCAGGCGACTCCACACAGGTAAGTGTATCCGCCCGGTGCGCGTTTACTCAGAGCATGCGTGAGCGTTTCCCTCTTCTCCACTCAGGCACTGCACACACAATTTCCTCCAACACAGCCACGTATCAATACAGTTAATCAAAGGGGTTCTTATTTGGCTCCGGTCGTACTATCGTCGTAGAAACAGAGATTAGGGTGATGTTCACAGCATGAATTTATGGGCTCGTTGCTCCGCCAGCTTCGGGATCCTATCCTCCACAGAGAGTGGGTCGGCCTGGAAAGTGGTCTTTGTGACGACACACACACACAACACAGCACACCACGGCAGATTCCAAGTGTACACTCTCACAGTCAAGACACTGACTCACCCACAGCACTCCAAACGCAATCCAAGTGCACTTAAGGTCCAGAGACCACTTTTCCCACGTAGTTATCTCGGGGGATCGCTTAAGCGCTGTTATAGCGAAGGACAGGAAGAGAGACGTCGCTGCTGCGCCACCCCGGCGTCTTTCACTGTCTACTGTCTCTGGCTCTCCCACGCTCAACTCTCTGCGATGGGGCCACTCGTGTTCCTAGATCCAACTTCAACAAAGCTCACAGATGATACACTTTCGACGAATTTGCTACTGCATACGTTTCCCAGGGTACTCACATATTGATCAACCCACGTTCTCGTCCTGTTCTCTCTTCCAGTGCTCGGCTCGCGTCCTGGCCGCTGTGTTCTCTTTCTCCCAAAGGGACTCGTTTATCAGCACTTCCAGTAAGCTGTCCTGCATGTAACTTCTCAGAATCGAATACACACTTGACACTTGAATCACAATGCAAAACACGGTCTGTATTATACTCAGCCCGTCTTTCTTTCTCTTTGCAGTTCTCCGGATCTTTGTTTGCTCAGTCCACAATATTCTCCACTTGTGGTCCTTCGTGTTTGCCCAGATGCCCAGATCCTCTCGCGGCGGCTGGAAGCGGTTACCACCACGTTCGGGCTTAAGCCGAACGGAACCGACAGCTGCGGCTGTGTGTGCCCGCTGCAATGACTACCTACCGACTGAATTCTGGAAGCCCTCTTTATCCTCCTCCTGCTTCCTCTTCATCCAAACTGGAGATTGCGCCGTTCATTGGTGCACCTGCCACCGATTAACCCTGATTTTTGGTGCCAGGAGGGGAACCAGGAAGTGGTGGTGTTTGATCCGGGCGGAACCAATCTCTGCCACTATGGTTCCACCCGAGAAAAAGTCACCCCGTGACATCCTCCCCCGCCAAACCGTTCTAGTCCCTAGAACGCCTTTCGACCGCCCATTCTCCATAGCGTGCTGGGGGCCGACCACGGTTCTCTCGCTGGGACCGTCGTGGTGGCGAAACAGGGTCAATGCCGGCAGGCATATCCACTGGATCTCTGGGGGCCCTTTCCGCGGGAGCATTTACCCGTCCTTCTGGGATCACGGCCCATCCTGCTACCCAAGGGCCTACGGCCTCAGGCGCCGTTGGCGCCTCCTCTACAGGGCTGGGATAGTACAGACAGGGGCGGATCCTGGTCCGATGGACCACTCTAGCGGGCCCGGCCTTCCCTTCGGGCCGAATCGTATACACCGGCTGTCCAGGCCGCTGTTGGGTCACGCTCAGTCCCTGGAGCCCGGCCAGATACTCAATCTGAGCCCGCCATTCAGAGAGGCGTATCTCTGACTCATTTCCTCCATATTTTTGGACCCAGGGATTTCCCATATATACTGGCATGACTCGGGGTGGGGCCTCCAGTGTCCCGTCGTCGGCCATCTGAGGATCCCCGGTCGCACAACCCGAGGTGGAACCCTGCCGGCTATGCCAAATCTGTCACAGGTCGGAGCGGACCGCGTGAGTGCCGCTCCTCCCTCAATTTCCACCTCGGGGAGGTTCCCAGGGATACCCCAGACGACCAGACACAACGAGGACACTGGAGTGGGGCTTTAAAACACAAATCTTTATTAAATTACTTAAAATATGGGGAAGGGGAAAGTGAAGGGGGGCTAAAATCCAGGGGGACACTGGAGGGTGAAGACGCCGCCTCGGAGCTTGCCGTCTCCGTCACAGGGGAACCTCAGGTGAGTCGTTTCGTTCCTTAACTCAATGTCTGGCTCCAATGTCCTTCCGTTTGCTTACTCGTCTCTCTTTCTCTTTTCCAGTTTGGACCTTCAAGGCGTTCACAACACGGCTCGCTCCTTCTCCTGAGCACAGGAATATATATGGTAAGTACTGGGATCGGGGGTGACAGGGGTACCTCTTTTCTTGGGCGTGGTCCGGCTTCCTTTAGGGATGGGTCAATGGTCGGTCAGTATCTGGGCAAGCACCTCCAGGGCATCCGCTGGAGCTGGGTCAATGGTCCGGTCAGTATCTGGGCAAGCACCTCCAGGGCATCCGCTGGATCTGGGTCAACACTGGGGCTTTCGTTTGGTATGCAGGTAAGTATAACTTCGCTCAATGGATATCACTCACAGACTTCGTAGACACGTTTCGTCCGTTTCTCTCTTCGTCTCGGGCCTCGTGGTAACGGTGGCTCGGAGGTGGCTTGACCACGGCGGCGGTGCTGGATCGAGCGCTTCTCCAGGCGACTCCACACAGGTAAGTGTATCCGCCCGGTGCGCGTTTACTCAGAGCGTGCGTGAGCGTTTCCCTCTTCTCCACTCAGGCACTGCACACACAATTTCCTCCAACACAGCAACGTATCAATACAGTTACTCAAGGGGGTTCTTCTGCGTCGAGTGTATGCTGTAGCTACGTCTGTGTACCCTGACGTGCACCTCTCCAAAAATGTAACAATGTGTCAATTTTACGTGGACTGGGATTAGTCTGACATAACCCCTCCCTCAGGGGTACACATGCTCCCTCTGCATGCGTAACTGCAGGTCGATGTGGACAAGGATGCAGTAGTATAAATAAAAATCGCCGTGTAGCCCACGGTGTAGAAGCTACGATGCAGGTCCGATGCAGAAGTTTTCAGCCTTAACGATCAAAGAGATTAGATTTTAGCCTAGGATCAGAGAATCTTTTAGGATTGTGATATTGGTCTCATATTGCCAAATCATGGCCAAAATCAAACAGTATGGACCTGGCTTAGGCACTGTATCAAATGATACAGTGCCTTTTACCAAGCCTTTTGCAAAGGTTTGGTAACTTTACAGGGTTCAATAGCTAAGGTTTAATTTGCTAGTTAAGCGTTATCAAGTAAAACATTCTTATCCTTCTGCAAGGGCATCGTACAACGGTGTTTCTCAACCCTCTTTGTTCTATGTATTTTGAGTATTTATTTTACTTATATGTCATGCTGATTCATTTTCTTTTGGATGTTCGAGGACCGGAGACAGGGTCAGCGGGCCAGTATCACCTCTTGTGCGCCCCTTCATTGCGGAGCAGGATGCAGAGGAGGCGGGACATCCGCGGTAAAAGGAACCAGTGCAATAGGTTCCTGCCACCTAGAGACCGCTAGGAGGTAGCCTCTCCCTTCCCTCAACACTTTTCCCCCGGGCATCAGGCCTGGCAGGGCCCGTGATGAGCGGATGTGAGACTCTGACGGCCCGCCTGGCTTGGTCTGCGAGAGCACCCCCCTCAGGCCAGTGGTGCTCTTAAGCATACATGTTGTGAATAAAGCTTATGGGTCGATACCATTACAGGCTGTAGGTGAGCTGGTAAGACCCCTCGAGTGGGAAACATTATTGCATTATGTTGTGTAGGACTTTAGTTCTCCCTGTGGGGGCTTTTGGGGATCTCAGGATATGCTGGAGACCATTTAGGGCCCTGTAGTTCCCTGTAGGTGGATAGAACAATCTTTTTTTGGTACCATTTTGTGAAGGGTTTCTGTAAAGCTAGCTTTGCTAGGAGATGAGCCGCCACTTTGTTTATGTATAATCTCCTCTCCGTGTATGAATGGCTGAGACCACCGCTCATTCCTGCGGGTGTGTAGCATGTTATTAGGCGGTCTTAGGTTCTCCTATATTATTTAATGAAAAGCTGTTAGCCACCTCAGAGTAAAGCAGTTAGCGTCCACTCTCGTGTAAAGTGTTATAGACAAGAGTGTAGGGTCAGGCTACGCATGAACTACAATTAGATCTATGTCCGGCCCGCCAGGGCTTCGGATGGTTTTGCCCGAGTGCCTCTTTTTCATATGAGGTTGTAGCTGTACCGGGCCTTGTGTACAGATCTATGCCTGCTGGCTAGCCCTTACCAGGGCACTGCATTGGTTGGCCTAGGCTTTTGGTCTGGGATGGCGGAGGCGTTTTGCGGAAGCAATATGGCCCCAGGGCCCTTTCTGTGTGATAGTAGGGCCTGTTGCATCCCGGGTTCAGCCTCCTCTCAGTTGAGAGTCGTCCGGCCAAGGCCCGCCCCCTTCTCTGCGCTCTGGGGTTTATGTTAGAATGCAGATTGGTATTGAGGCAGGATAGAGCGCAACTTAGCCAGTGGTCATGAGGCAGGGTTAGGCCGTCTTTCGTTTGTATGAAGAAGACTAGTTTGTTAAACCATGCCTCCCAGAACTAGCATGTGGCTGCCGTCTTGTGGCAGATCCTGGCCCCACTTCTATATTTTGGGTAGTGGATATTATGTTTGAGTATTTTTCTTAGTTCTGTGTCATTCTGCCTCCCCCTCTTGGCTCGGGTTGCGCAGTACTTCGCAACCTTCTGCTCTGTTATGGTTTGGTAGGACGCTCCCTTGAAGCCAGAGCATTGCCACGGCTGATGCCCTTGTGTGTATATGAGGTCGCTAGAAAATAGGACCGCTTTAAATAAGGCAGGTGGCATAAGTTGTACTCCCCTCGCTTAGGAGGGTTTTGGAAAGAAAAACCGGTTGTTGCTGAGTACACTGCGGTTGGCAATGTGATTAGGTCCAGGCTTGTAGGCACTGCCAGTGAGACTGCGGCATCACATAGACAGGCTCCAGAGGAATAGGAAGCCTTTTTGGATGGGCCGGCCCAAGGATGGGCGTTTTAAGGCCAGCTGGCTGTGAGCAGTCAGCTTGGGCAGTCTGGCCAGCCGACTCCAAGACAGGTAGTAGACCTCAAGAGGCCTCCTTCGAGAGAGTCCCGACTGTGGGGGGTCACACATAGTGGCCACAACCGGGTAGTCAGCCTTAAGAGGCACCCTGCTTGCAGCCTATGTGTGCTTGGGAATATATCCCCAGTGATGTCGGCTTCAGTAGAAGGAAACCTCGTCATCTAGTAGGCCCCATACAGGCCTCCCTGGGGATGAGTCCCCAGGTAATAACTGGATGTCCAGTTTTTTTGTCAGCCAGCAGAAGAGCTACTGTCAGCCCGGGGTCATAAATAGCCAGTTTTTGGTAAACCTACCAGCGAGAATCTGCCTGTGCAGGCCTCATAGCTCTGTCTTTGGCTGCGCCTGGAAGCTGAAAATTAAGGATCAGGTGCATGTGATCAGAACTCTGGTGATTGTGAACGAACAGGTGCTTGAGTGGAGGGTGTGAGTGACTCCGTGACAGTATTCTTCTCTCCGCTAAATTCTTCTCAGTATTCTTCTCTCCGCTCTCCCACTGTCCTGTGTATTTGATTCTGTGGCTAAAAATGCATCTGTTTCTTTGTGTAAACTTTATACATTTTGACCAACATGTTTTACTTTTAATATAAACTAGTATTATAGTAATTACATATCTGCTTGGTTATCATTGATTTTCCCTCTATTTTGTTGTAGATGCTTAATCCATAATGCTCTTCAGAAGTCTGTCCAAAATGTTTCATGAGCAAACATTGCCTGCAAAGTCATTGCCTGATAGTGCAGCGGGACAAAAATCCAGCTGCCTAATCTTTCGAATGCAGCCTTTTTTTGTGTCTGACATGTGCTCCCCTTTGCCTGCCCAGTCTAGTTCACATTCTGTTAATTGCCAACATCTGTTCCTTATGTTTTTTGCCTCTATATTTTATTTTGTTTCCTCCAACCCACAGGATTGTTTTGTGCCATATGCCAGGAGTGGATTGTGCCCTTTGCTCTAGTGCTTGTGTTGCTCTTTTTAAGTGTTTTTCTAGTTCTGTTCTGTACTGTGTTTCCCCCTCGTTATTAGCTTTGACGTTACTGTATATTAAATATAGTTTCAGTTGTATTAAAGGTAGGGTAGATAAGAATTGGTTAAAAAACTTTTTTTTCCACATTTTTTTAAACTTTCTTTATATATCAATACATAATTAAAATGTAAGTACTCTGAAAAAAAAGTATAAAAATGTAGTGTCTGTAGACCTCTCACGACTGTTTTAAAGACAGCTCATTATTTCCATTCACTCCACCTTCTTCCTTCTGGGCTCTTTCCAAAGCCACGCCCCCAAAACACATGAACGCCCTACGCCGACCGCTCAGCTGGAAGATGCATTAAGGCCGGCGACACACTTCTGTTGCGTTTCAGAGGTGTGGCGTTTTCCATGTCTTTGCACACTAGAAGCGTGTCTGACGCAGCGCTGATGCTGCTAGGTGACGTACAGGGAAGGCCTATACTTCATGTATACAGAGGAGGTCGCGCAAGAGCGCGGGCAACTAGGTTCCGAGGAAGTAGAGGTGCGCGCATGTGGGCAGATCCTGTAGCAAAAGGGCTGGTAGCCATGGTAGTGAGAGAGAGTGACAGTCGCACAAGCCAATCACTTGATTCGTCCCGATCGGAAATAATGAGCGGTGTTTAATGCAGATTAAAAAGTCTAGAGTCACTCGATTTGTATAATCTCTTTTTCAGACTACTGACATTTTAATCATGTATTGACATATAAAGAAAGTTTAAAAAATTTGGACAAAAGTGTTTTAGATAATTCTTACCTACCCTAGCTTAACTGCACTTGAGTCGACATGAAAACATCAAAAGAGGGAAAATGTTTTTATTAGTCTGGAATACAGTACATAGAAAATCTTCTTAGACAATTGTCAGAAATAAAGAAATATTTTGCTGTTGACTGCAATTGGTTATACAAGTTCTATATAAAAGATTTCAGTAACATTTTAGTTATTACATTTTAATACATTTCTCTCAAAAAATAAATATTTTGGAATTTTCACACACATTTTCATAAGTACATCTTTATAGTGCTAAGCTTTTTAAGCATCAAGACTGGCGCTGAAGTTAATCTCTCTTGATAAAGTTTATCGCAGACACTCAAAACAGCATGGAATGTTCTTGAATAATCTGTAGTACTCCTCTTGAATCTGATGATAAAAGTGAAAACATTTGCAATTAAAGGTCTTAAATTGTAAACATTAATGCTGAATAAGAATAATAAGAAAACAATATACATCTCTGGTACTTATGTAACCAAGTTCCCTGATATGGGAGATGAGATGCCGTGTATGACATTGCCACTATGGTAAAGTCTAAAAGCATGTGTGGAAACAAACCAATTAAATTAGCCAAAGGCTAAGGTCAGGTGACATAGCATAATCACATCATCACAATACTATTAAATAGGCACCTGAAATAAGAGTAATCAGATTGTAATTGTCCGAAAGAAGATGCTCAGGCATGCATTAAGTATGGCAAACCGAGTGTCTTGTTCCCTTCTAAGGGAACTGGGTTATATTCGTAACCAGAGATGTATGGGAGAGCGGGGCACAACCTAACGCTAATCTCACTTTGTATAAATCCACTTGGGGTTCAGATTATTTATTTTTTTCCCACATTAATTGCACACGTCTAGTACAATTATGTGGTTTTGTTTCTTGACTTTTTTCTTGATTTCCCCTGAAAGAATGGAAATGAAACATGACAACATGCCCCATAGGTGGGGTACATTTGTAACATGTGCAGGGTACATTGTAACATGATTCAAATGTTACCTGATATAATAAAAAAATATCCTAGACAAACTAAAATATTTTGTCAGTAAAATACAATTATTAACTTTTTTAAAATAAAATAATGGCTTTTTTAAATCGTTAAACATACACTAATTTTTGAGTTTGACAACATACACATATACAGCTATACAGCATATTTCAAAACATAATAATAATGAACTTTTCTGAACATTGACTCTCAGTCATTATTCACCCTTTTCTCATGGTTTCTAAAAGAAAATCATAAATGTATAGAATATAATAGCATATTTCTAATAGGTGTTCATTGTAATGCAGTGTTACAACGCACCCCATCTGCGCAACTGGGATTTAAACCACGGATCGTGTCTTCTAATGGGTAGATCAGCATTAAAAAACTATCTCAACTGTTAAATAACAGATAAAAGATTAAAATAATATTAGATTTGTCATATTTTAAATAAACACAAAAAACAGAGATGAAATATAAACTTAAGTAAGAAATTTACTTTTGCTATGGTTAAATAAACATTCACTGATATCTTCCAAATATATTTTAATTTTGGTGCTTTTTTTCTCTAAATAATTTTGATACGGCACTTTTTCGTTATCGTTTCGTAATCCTGGCACGTGTGGAAAGTTTTAAACCATGCGTGTTACAACTAAACCGAGTTAGGTTGTGCTCCGCTTCCCTACACTTTTGAGGAATTCACGGCTAATGTTGGTGCGATGGGAATGTTAACACCCACATCACCATACTGAAAAATGCCTGACCAGCAAAATTGTGAAGTACGCTATGCACAACCCTGTGGTCCACTGAGAGGATTAACCCAAAATACTGAGCCATGAATCCAAACTGTAAAGCCTTTTGAATATTTGCAGAGAGGACCAGACTTCCACGGCACAAATATCTTGTAAAGGCGCACCCTTAGATGATTCCATAGAAGAACTCCTGGTTGAGTGGGCCTTGATACCTAGAGACGAAGCCATTCCATGCACATCATAGGCAAAATAAATCGTGTCAAGAATTTAATGCGGCAAACACTGCTTGGTGGCATGGGAAATTGTGTTGTGCCTCCCCCAACGCAGACCAACAGTTGATCCCATTAATGCCACATTTATGTTGAGTGGTCAACATGAATCCTCAATGCCTTGACAGGACATAAGAGGTGAAGACTCTCCTCTTCTGTTCCAGAAAGTCATGCGTTGGGGAGGAAAGGGCTTTAAAAAGGATGTTGAGAAAAACACCTTTGGAACATAACCCAGCCTCAGGTGCAGTATAACTTTGACCTGTCCAGGAAAATCTAAGCAATGTGAGGATACTGAGAGGGCCCGTAATTCTCCTACTCTTTTAAGCTATGTTAACACCACTCCAAGGTTGACTCCAGTGACTCAAACAGAGCCTCTGACAGACCTTCCAGAACTATGGAAAGGTCTCAGAAAGGAACTTGCAGTCTGCAGATAGGCCTCAGGCTTCTGGCACCGCACAAAAAATAAGATACTCTCTAGCATGGCACAGAAAACAAGAAAATAAGGGTTGCCTCACCAGTGAAGCTCCATAAATGTGAATGTAAAATTAAGTATAGCAGGTGACAGCCCTGCTGAAAGATGCTCCTGTAAGAACTCCAGCACTAAACCTTCCAGGTAGTGGACTGGGCCAACATGGTGCAATGTGCACCATGATGCAAAGAGATACCATTTCAGGGCATACATTTTCTTTCTGGAAGAAGCTCTAGCATGAAGGATGGTCTCAAGATAGTCGTAATCTATGAGTTGGCACCCTTTGGGGCCAAACCACAACTTCCAAATCTTGGACCAGGGGTGGATAATTGAACCCCGAGCTTTCTAAAGACAAAGAAGCTGATTATATTTATTTCAGAAGCCTATTTATGGTCTTGATGACATGCTTACACTACATCACCTAACCTCACCTTTGGCCCATAAAATTGACTTTTCCATATGTGCTCATGCATGGGCATTCCCATAGCCTCAGTGTCATGATGCAGCGCTGAGTTCCCTCAAAAGTGAACTGTAGAATTATGCGCACCTTACCCTTCTGGATAGAACGCAAAGGAATATGAAAATGAACATTCCTTGGAACACATTGGCGAAGGTAAAGAGATACGCTGTCAGGGTGGTCTCATATAAGATGTGCATGACACCAAATATCCAGGTAACACCCAGAACAAATAGAAGAGCAATAGCTCCTCTTGCACAAGACCTGTGAAAAAATTATTGAAAAGCAAATTAAAAAATATGTTTGTAATATTTTTCATGTTGCAGTTTGATTAATAAAATATACGTTATTATTTAGCAACCCTGACATGCCCTGAGAAGACAATTCAATTTTACTCAGAACCTGAAAATTGGGAAATAATGGATGAAGTTACTTGCAGACACAAAGTGTCATAACATTACAGAGAATGTGAGATTTGATTTATTTTTCATTTTCATATATTCACACTAAATGCAAATGATAAAAAGGTTTCTTTACCTGATATTTTCATAGTGACCGATTTCAGGTTTCTTTACTGCAGTGTGACGATAAACCTTAAAGATGATCACAGCAAATGCCAGAAGATTAACCTGGGAGGGAATAATTGGCTTCAATGTAAAATTTATATAACAAAAAGTACAGTATGAATTATAAGCAGCGATTAATTGGATTAATTTGACAGCATATCATGTTATTAATTCAAAGTTGTAGTTTTTTTTACATTCATTGACAGCTCTAAAGTAATTACATTTTGGATATCAATTTATCTAGATTTAAAGTTTATTTAAATATATTACAAATACAGCACAGTTCTAATGAAAAGGGTTGTATTAGTGTAACTAGATGTATGTGGGTCCAGAAGAGTGTTCATGGGTTTAGTTTACGGTGTTGTTACTGGATGTTACACTAACACAATAGGAGATGCTCACCAGAATAATCAGACAGGCTGGTCCTATGAAACTCCAGATGAAGTTATGTTCAGTGCTCAGCCAACACCTGAACAAGATATTAATAACATGACATTATATATATATATATATATATATATATATATATATATATATATATATATATATATATATATATATATATATATATATATATATATATATATATAGTAAAACTAGATTTACATTGTTTGAAGAAAATGTGATTGGTGCGATTCTCTTTATTTTTGCAACTTGGATCTAGTGGTACATTAACTAACTAGAAGATTATTAAAGTTCAATAAATGGTAATTATTTGAGCTACAAACCTGTGTGTTTATGATTACGTTCAAAGTTAAAAAAGTATATAATATGAAAAAAAGTAGATTGCTCATATAATAGTGATGCTTTCTTTAACGAATACTACTACATTTGAATTATAATAACTTACACACTACTGGTGCCATAATATTTATAGCCAAGTGTTGCAGAAATTGTGACGACCACTGCGGGGCTCCCATAACCAAATATGTAGAAGTTCCGGTGAAGGAAACCTTTGTTATAGATGACACCAACAACGATGAGATACAAATGGATCCCCTCTATACACATCCAGGCAAATGCAGCCAAGAAGAAATAGTGCAGCAGGCCAGCAATAAGAGAACAGAACCACTGAAATACACAGTGAACAAACATGAATCAACATTACATTGCACTACATTACTTAATAGAGGCTACTTTTGTACAGGGTTTATGTTGCCATCTGACATATTAATAAAGTCTGAGGACTGAACCTTGTGTGCAATCTTGTTAATCCCGATGAGGAAGATGAACTGGGCCATGAAAAGGCTGCAGCACAGGTTCTTGTGGATCGTGGTTCTGGTGTTCTGAATGTCTCGAAAGAACCAGAATGTGAAGATACACAGGGACAGGCATATTATGGAGATCACCATTCCCAGCTGTGTTATCCTCGTCAGAACATTATAATGCACAAGCAACTAAATAAAAAAGAGCAGGAAAAGAATTTAGAATTGTTTAAAACCAAATTGTGAGTTCTGCTGTAATTGAATTACAAATTCATGGACAACTGAGTCAGTTGAATTTACCATGTATAATAATAGCATACATTGGAGAAAAGATGAGTGAAGATCACCTGTGCCATGTTGCTAAGGTGTTCTGGGTGGTTTTATAGCATATTTTTATGCGTGACTATGTGACTAGGATAGTTTAGATTCCTAAATATAGTTTGGGTACCTGCTTCAATTCATTATTAAAGGTATGATAAATCATTTTAGCACAAACAATATGTGACGCATAACATGCATACGTTTGTTCAATTTCCTAACAAGTATGAGGGAGCATAATAGAGAGGTTTATGACAGCAGTCACCAATAATAAGACCTACTTGACTGAACAAACAGATCAATCTAAACTATATGCTGTATTTCTAATGATTAATGTAACTTCATTGAAACTTTAAGGCCCGGTTTCACAGACAGGGCTTATATTAAGCCAGGAGTAGTCCTTAGTTCAATTAGGGCATTTAGAAACTTTTAAAAATGTGCCTTTACTAGTATGTGCATCTTGAGACAAAACAATGGCACTGATATATTTTAAGATACATCAGTGCAAGCTGCTTTCAGTTAAAACAGCTCAAACATCTTGTCCTCCAAAATCAAGCCTATATACATTATATTTCATGCCCCATGTCAATAAAACTGGTTGAATTTATCCACGCTGAGTTGTCATGAGTGAAATAGTGTCACTTTTGATCAATTTATTGCTTCTTTGCTGAATAATAGTATTAATTTCTCTCTAAAAAAAAGATCATACTGACCCCAAACCTTTGAATGGTAATGCAAAATTGTTTTAAAGGTTCAGATCAGGTAGAAATGACTGTTTATTGAGCCACTGTATTTTGTGAGGAAACCAGTAGGGAGCAGCAGTAGTTTACTTACATTGGCTTGAGCAGAGGACATGAGAATAGCAAAGTGTGTCAGGTGATTACAAGAACACGAAGTATGAGTGGAATTCACACGAGTGCGTATACAGCCATCCAAACTCCAATGTCCCATCATACTCTGGGAATACTCCCAGAATGCACACTTAGTCTCATCATGGGCAGGATCTATCTCCTTTATGAAAAAGCAAAACTTGTTCAATGCATATTAAAATTACATTCAAAACCATAACTATTTCAAGTCAATTAATCAATTGACAAACAGGTCACACTGCACCTGTGTGTGTTTGAGAGTGAAGGTCACGTTGTTCAGTGCAAATGTCTTTGGGTTGTTGATGGCAGCTGCTATTACTGGCGAATTAACTGTAATTTCACCTGCTGCTGCATAGCGAGAGTGTCGGCCACACCAGGGTCATCAGTTGGCTTTAAAAGATCCCCAATACTGTTATAGATTATAAATACAATGGAGGTGCTGCCTACAGTAGAGATAGATCAAAGACATGCATTTGAATCATTTGGTGCATTTGTACAGTATTTCATTTGCTATGGAGTTTTAAGAAAGAATGTTTACAAACCGTTATTGCTTTTGTTTTTTGCATTCGGGGTCAGTGAAATGGAGTTTCCTTGGATGTTGGTTGAAACTGGGTGCGTATGTGCTTGGTGGGGTTCAAATGTGTAAAGTTTCATTTCTAGAAATCATTAAACACAATGATTAGCACCTTTTTATCAGAAGCAGGTTCAACAACAACAACAACAAAAACAACAAAAACACTTGTAAATTGTATGATGTAAAGGGATGAAAACAATGTAAAGTATGCCAGAACACTAAAAATGGTAACAACATTTCAGTTATTATGGAACAAAATACAAAAGGTATTAGAACAACAGCAACAACAACAAACAAAAAAAATATGATTAATCATGCAGGGACTTATATAAAATGACTCAAAGCATATTGTTAAAAAATAAAAATATATATTTTTTTACAATAATGTACATTTATTTGTATTGTTTAATAAAATATTCAACTTTATTTTGTCTGTATTTTCTAAAGATTTTCATACTTTTTATTTCCAAATGATAACTATTTCGGTTAACTAATTAGGAAATTGTTACATTATTTTTCAGTTCATTTTTTACATTTGTGTATCCTATAGTTGTTCTGACAGCAAAAATAAGATTTACAGTATATGAAATTGAATCTACACTGTAAGAAATAAAAAAAATAATAAAAAAAACCTGTTGGGACTTGTATTTTTAAGAGTGTTAAATACAACACATTGAAAGGCAGAATTTAAACTATGGCTTAAACACCTGTGAAAAATAAAAAATGTCTTCATATTAACATTGGGCCCTGTTTTTACAGACTCTTAGCATGGTGGGTTATATTTTATCCACATAAAATCTCACCAACTTCACCGGCGTTCACCTGCATCTGCGTAGTATGTGTGTATCCAGCAGACAGGGCCAATGTTTCCATCTCTGCTGTGTGAAGGAGTGTAGTGATGTAATACTTCCTCAAATCCTCATTTAAGCTGTCCCATTCCACCTTTTCATCTTTCTCGACTAAATTATTCACAATGAAAACCAAATTCTACGAGAAAAATACAGAAAACACAGAACATCTCAGCTTACGACTGTAACAGGCAGAATGAGCAAATGACAGGGCCTGCATGTCTCCGATCCTCTTAAGAGATCTAATAGCCAACAGAAAAGCCATCAAGTTAGTAACTTCTCTGAAATCGAGTCCAGAGACTTGAAGGGTGCCAGAGACAAAACTTCCACAACCATGGCCAAATCCCAGGCTGGAAGTCTTACATCAGGGTTGTCCAATCCTGATTCTAGAGGGCCAGTGACCTGCAAAGTTTAGCTCCAACCCCAATGAAACACACCTGAAACAGCTTAATAGTCTTATTAGGGATACTAGAAACTTCTATGCAGGTGTGTTGAGGCAAGCTGGAGCTAAACTCTGCAGGACAATGGCTCTCCAAGACCGAGTTTGGACACCCCTGTCTTACATGGTCCGCAGGCCACAAAATAAATGGGTTATCAAATGGTGTCTCCTCATAGACCCATTGCCTGACGTTGCATGGAAGGCAGCTATGGCTGACTCATAGGCCTTAAGTTTGGACGGAGAAAGACCGGCGGAAAAACGGTCCTGAAGGAACTCCAGCACTGAAGCCACTGTTAACTGAGTCCGACCGCTGTTCTCTGCACCATAAAGTAAAGACTCTCCATTTTAAGATAAAGTAAAGACTCTCCATTTTAAGGACTCTACCATGTGGAGGGAGCTCTAGAGTTTAGGATGGTCTCAACAACCTCTAATTGTGCTAAGCTAAGAGGCCATAGTTTAAGGTATGGCCAAACACACTGTTTCACATCTCCAGCCAGGTGTGGTAGATTGTGCCCCCTCCTGTCAGAAATCTCCCAAGGAGCCATCCAAGAGAGATATTAGGTCCGAAAACCAAATTTGGGACAGCCATAATGGGGCTGCTAAAGTAGGCTGACCCCATCCTGGCAGACGTAGCCTCTGAGTAGCTGGATGTGTAAGGTAGAACCAGAGTGGACAGTGTGATGTTTCTTGAGAAGCAAACAGGTCCACTTCTGCCCATGCCTTCCAAAATTAACTCCACCATCTCGGGCAGATAGTACATTCCCTTGGCCTCAGTCCCTGCCTCGACAAGATGTCTGCTCCCTGATTCAGGTACCTAGGGATTTAGGCTGCTCTCAGGGAGAGCTTGCCCTGAGCTCAGAGGAGGTTTTTGCCAGTTTGCAAAGAGGTGCGACCTCAGACCCCTTGATGATTTATGCATGCAACTTCACCCCAAAAGAAAACCTGAGAGACTTACTGTGTTGAGGAAGGATGGAATTATGGAAGTATGCGTCCTTTAGATCTATCATGACAAACCATTCCTTGGGTCTGATTTGGGTCATGATAAGGTGGAATAATCAACATGTTGAACCTGTATTACGATTTAACTTACGCAGATCTATAATGGGATGCAACCCCCCCATCCCGCTATGGAACTATGAAGTACCTCCCTCTCGCTCTATGGCCTCATTTCAGTAGCTCATCACATGAGATCCAGGGGCGGGTTGGATCCAGATGGAGTTGGTTAGGTTTAGGGTTGGGGTAGGTCTAGTCTCAGCCTCAGACGCCATAACCACGGACTGTTGGCTGAATGTCTGATGCATATTTCACACTAAACTGGAAACACTTCAGGATTTTTGAAGTTGTCATCTGGTTGTTTGAATTCTACAGGATGTCCTGGAGACGTGTGTGACACGTTCTTTAATGGTCCACCTGGAAACAAATGCCGTGACACCAAACTCCCTGTTTACAACTGTGACAATGAATGCTTACCAGTATCAACTAAACGCTGAATTTTGAAAAGTATGTGAAGTTTGCGGGTCCATTGTTGCAGTTATATAGCAAATTATATAAAGTGGGAGGAGTTTGATCTGGATCCTGGATCTGGTGTCCTGCAGTGAAGACCATCTCCCTTCTTTGCCAAGATTGACTGAACTTCCTGTTCCAGCACCTAAGCATGCTCGGGGCCCACTACTGTAGATAACACCCCGTTGAATCTTGGTGGATGAGAACTTAAATGGATTCTGTACCCGTTTCTATTAACGCAGGACCCATTGAGACATTTGACAGAAGTTTCCATGCTCCTAAATAGTCTTCCAAGGGAAGCAGTCTCTCAACGATTCAGTCTTATCAAAACTGACAGGTGTTTTTCTCTCTTACATCATGTCCTGTGTGTGTGTGGAATGGTACATAAATTACCGTGATGGTTTCATTGATGGGTCCATCAGGATGTTTGGTCACATCTCCAGTGCCTAGTTTATGGCTGGCTATGGCCTCGATGTATGATATGAGGAGAAGAGGAGAGAGTTCAGCTGATGTTTGATGTCTTATCTCTTTCAGACGCTCTGGAGTTGAAAGATTAATCATCTACAAAGAGAGAAGAAACAAGTTTTAATATTCATTCAAAGAAGGTATATGATGAAAGATCATACATTAAATAATACATTACACGGAAAAAGCAGACGATGCACAGATAAAATGCTTATCTCATAGGCCTTAATCAACAAGCACATTCAAACATTTCCGCACATGTACAGTCAAACCACAATTTATTCAGACACCTTTAACATTTCACACGTTATCACAGTTTATTCGCTATAATTTAGTAATAAAATATGACAAGAACTCAGAGTGTCCGAGAGTTTCAGAACAAATTAATCTTCATAATGTCAGATAACATTGATAAAAAAAGGTATGTAATGGATTACAACCAACCAAACAGCTGTTCAATTTATGTACACAGTTAGATAATACCAATTTAGGTTAACCAATTACCAAGAAATGCTTAATTTTTGTTCAGTCTGTGGTGTAAAAGGTCACATTAGCAATTAAAGAATAAACAATTAAGCAAAACAAGGTCAGGTCAAAGTTTCTGAAACATTTTTCCCAAATTTTTAATAAATTTTACTGGTAGTCCACTGTATGAAGAATGTTTGGGTATAACATGTCACAGTTTACTTTATTTTACTAGCCTTACCTACATAAATGACCTATAGTGTCCTGCACCCACTAGTAAAAAATGATATCTGGTGTTTATAATTTTTGGTTTGACTGTATAAACTTCCTTAGACAAATTTGTTTATAGCTTGATTAGATTTTTGTATTTTATAAAGTTCTAACAAGGCTAGTACCAAACAGAGTATAAGCACATGGAATCAGTTTAAATGGTGCTGAAAAAAAAAAAAAAATTATTTGCAATGAGAGGGACTGCAGATCTGCAACTTTGCCAGCAGAGGATGCCATTCTCTCACACTTACATTTCAATGAATGACTGAACTGTAAGAACCTAAAGAGCAGCTGTGTTTTGTCATGCACTTTTTTTGCCATATGACAATCAGGATCGATTTTAGGAAATGCCATCAATATATCAGGAATGGTGTGAGAGGCCACACGGGAACATTTAATTAATTAATAAAATAATTAAAAAAAAACTTTTTTTTTTTTTTTTTAAAGGGCAAACTAATTTTTACATTATGCTTCACATTGCTGTCATGACAACTCTCGGAGTGCTTGGCATGGTAATGGTATGGCAATGTTGATATGTTTGGTCTTGACGGAATAGAACTGCAATGCAGCTGCTGCTTTTATTACTGCTGCTGATATAGGTTATTGCTGCTGCAGCTGCTGCAAAGTAAGTACGGGACTTTCTACTGCCAATATATACACAACGCTGCTGTTGCTGTACAATATAGCATACAATAATTACCCGTAGCAGATCTATACAGGTGGAGCTAGGGAAGGTGGAGGGTTTCTGAAATGCGCTGCAGTGATAAGGCAAATACTGACCAAGTATTTGAAGGTTGAGTACACAAGCTCATTGGCTACGGATGCAGCAGGAACCAATCAGCTGTGTCCTATACATAACAATGTAATTTCAAGCAGGTTGAGTTAAGGCCCTGTTGGCCTGCACCATCTAGAGTTTCATGACAAAACTTTGTATTTCACATTCAGGAAATGTATGAAAATAAAAGTAACAAACATAATACTAAGATATAAAACGCTTTGTTTACTTACATAACCTTGGTTGCCTGAGATTACAGCATTGCATCAGTAACTGACTCTTAATGGGAAAACTCCTGCATCTGCACATACAAATGGCTGACTGCCTATTTAAGTTGCACTGATTGCCATTTTTGTCAGAATTTTTCAGCTGAGGAGCAAGAGTGTTGACTCGTGTGTAAGCGCAGTAGCATGACAAGCTATGCAATGCTTGTTCCCGTTATCTCAGGGAACTGAAACGTTCCCTTTCGATATGGTACACGTGCATTGGGAACGCAATTCAATAGCGCTTGCGTTCTAAATGCCGTTCTGCAAGCCCATCCCTGGGGAATTTAGTTACAAGAAACCATAGCAGGTTACATCGGGGATAGGGACTTAAAGATTTTGTCCAGCAAGACAGGCTCAGGTCAGAGTATGAGAGCTTATACAATGAGAGCGTATACAATGAGAGCGTATACAATGAGAGCGTCTCTGCTTTGTAACTGGCAGCCCTTTTGAGTGGCCTTGAAGCACACACACATAGCTTCTCTTACTGGCTAGAGTGCTCAATGTACACCATAAGGGCCCGGACCAGATAGAGTGGGTGTGGTACCTGTTCATCCTTAGTGGGAGGAGAGCATAGGGGTTATGACTTAATCTGAAGGACATAAAAGCACGTTAGGCACATAGCCCCT
This sequence comes from Gobiocypris rarus, assembly GCA_023029165.1. NCBI lineage: Eukaryota > Metazoa > Chordata > Actinopteri > Cypriniformes > Gobionidae > Gobiocypris > Gobiocypris rarus. The sequence continues at coordinate 26,375,193 of CM040931.1, read as the reverse complement.
TTGTCTAAAGATGACCTACTGTCATTAGGCCCAAACTCAAGGCAAGGTGCATCCACTGAAAGAGCCTGTAAATCACCAACTCGCTTGACTGATGCTAAAGCTATCATTACCCGTCAGGGCAGTCTTTAGTGAAAGAGGCCAAATGTCGGCCATTGCGAGCAGCTCAAATGGAGGTCCTCTGAGTGCCCTCAGAACTGTGGACATGTCTTAGGAAGGGACCGTGTGGGGGCGAGGTGGATTTAGCCTCCTGGTTCCTCTGAGAAACTTGAATAATCAAGTTGTTTTTCCCAATCGTTTGACCAGATATGGGAGCATAATGCACTGCAATAGATGCCACATATACCTTGAGCATGGACTGGGTGTATCCACTGCCCAGTAGCTCCGGCAGGAATGAGAGTACCGAGGCGATCTCACAAGATAGAGAGTCTATATTCTGGGCTGAACACCAGCCAGAAAAAAATAGTCAATTTCTTGGCATATAGACGCCTAGTAGAAGGAGCCCTTGCATCAGATCATGGGAAAGACGTGAAGGCTCCTGTCAAGGAGCCACAGATGGAGGCTCCACAACTCGTGTTGGGGCCAATCTGTCCTCCCTGACTCGGCTGATGACCTAGAGAGCAGAGCTAATGGAGTGAAGACAGAAACGCACAAAGATGGTAACGTGTGGGCTGATGTATATTTTTCCTTTGAGAAAAACATCGGGAGTGGGAGTTCTGAAGAGGAGGAATGCTCTTTTTGTGAGGGTGTTTGTTTTTATTTTATTCGCTATAACAGCTGAAGGAATGGCAGCCACTGGTGGGGCGGACCCAGTACCGATAACAAACACAGCACAATCAACACCCAGAACTGAACAGGACAGGGTCCCTGGAACCTGGGAAATGCACCTGTGAAGCATTTAGCTGGGTGGGCGCTACTTCACCACTGGTTCCGCCTTGGGCTGGGGCTGAGCAGGTGCGAAGCTTCCTTGGTATGCTGCTGTCAATGACATTGGGCAACTAGAAGCAGCAGAAGAATGTCTCAGGTAAAGCATGTAACGTCGGTTACGGATGTAACCCTCGTTCCCTGAGGAGGAGCGGAGGCGTAACGTTAGTGACTAACGAATGGGGTTTCACTTAGAAGCCTATCATCTTCGAGCTTAGAGAAAACGCCCAATGGCGTGCCAATGCCATGGGCATGCGGAATTTGCCTCGTAACTCGCCTCACGGCGTGAGTATATAAGGAGTGCGTGGCAATATCGCATTATGTTACCTGCTTGAGGCCAAGACTGAACTCCTGCGTTCCAGGTAGCACAGCTGATGTAGCGGGGCGTTACGTCTCCGTTCCCTCCTCAGGGAACGAGGGTTACATCCGTGGCGAGGCGTTCCCTTCGTTCAGTCACTACGACGTAGCGTTAGTGACTAACGAATGGGGTCCAATCTAATCCCGCCACTCAGCTGTCTTCCAGTGCCCCTGCGTAAGTGCGAGTTTCCTGTCGTAAGACTAGTACGGACGAAGGATTCCCACTTATCACAGGAATACCAAGGTACACTGGGAAGCATATCCCAGAGAGGAAATGCCAAGATGCCTACCCGTAGGAGGACTTAAGAGTACACATATGACCCGAAGGGTTGCATATGGAAACTCTAGGTACCAGCCGAAGGTGGATTTTTAACCCTAGGGAGGCCGGGACATGCCAAGGGAAGAAACCCGCTCACTGCGGAGGCTTACGGTGAAATACACGTGTGGGGGTCGCCGGAGGGGAACCATGCACACGGGGCACCTGGCCGGATACGAGGGTCTGGGCTCGCTAGAGGGCAGACTCACAGGTATCGGCGTAAGCAGTGCTGGAGGAACTCAGGGCTCTCGGGGAGCTCACCTGAGGAATATCGCACGTATCCAGTCCGAGGAGTGGAATGGCGAGCAAGCGAAGAAACACCTGATCCTGGCCCATAATCGGACACTGGCTCCACTCGGAGATTGTAGAATCTGGCGAATGTGTTAGGTGTCGCCCAGCCTGCAGCTCTGCAGATGTCTGTTAGCGAGCGCCATGCGCTAAAGCCCAAGAGGATTTGAGAGGCTTTGCTTTGAGAGAGCACTTCCCTTCCGCTCTCCACCATAACAGACAAAGAGCTGGTCTGAGGTCCTGAAACACTGCGTCATGTCTACGTAGGCGCGGAGCGCGTACTGGACAGAGCAGTGCCAAGGCTGGGTCTGCCCCCTCCACGGGCAGCGCTTGCAGGTTCACCACCTGGTCTCTGAATGGAGTGGTGGGAACCTTGGGCACATATCCAGGCCGGGGTCTCAGGATCACGTGAGAATTAGCCGCCCGAACTCCAGGCATGCTTCACAACCGAAAATGCCTGCAGGTCCCCGACCCTCTTGACGGAGGCCAATGCGGTCAGCAGAGCCGTCTTCATTGACAGGAACTTAATATCAACCGACCGCAAAGGCTCAAAGGGAGGCCTCTGCAGAGCACTTAAAACTACTGAGAGGTCCCAAGAGGGTACGAGAGGAGAGCGAGGAGGATTCAGTCTCCTCGCCCCCCTCAGGAACCTGATGATCAGGTCGTGCTGACTTACCTTCTTGTTCTCCAAGAGATCGTGGTAGGCAGATATAGCGGCCACATAGACTTTGAGGGTGGAGGAGACAGCCTTTGCTCCAGCCCTTCTTGGAGGAACGATAGCACGGACCCGATCGGGCATTTCCAGGGGTCTTCTTGGCGGGAAGAGCACCAGGTGACGAAGAGGTTCCACTTCAACGCATAGGCATGCTGAGTGGACTCTGCCCTAGCGGAAGTGATGGTGGCGACCACCGTGGGTGGCAGGCCACTCAAACCTGCCGCGTCCCATCCAGGAGCCACACGTGGAGGCTCCACAGATTGGGACGCTGGTGCCAAACGGTGCCCCGCCTTGAGTGAGGAGGTCGGTCTCAGAGGAATAGGCCAGGAGGGGCTGTCGCAAGGAGTAAGAGTTCGGGAACCAGGTCCGGACGTGCCAGAACGGGGCGACCAAAAGGACCTGCTCCTTGTCCTCCTGATCTTGCACAAGAGCTGTGCGAGTAGGCTCACTGGGGAAACGCATACCTGCGTAGGCCCTGCGCCAGCTGTGCGCCAGTGCATCCGTGCAGCGTGCCCTCGGTCAGGGAATAAAACAGGCTGCAGTGGGAAGAGTCGTGGGAGGCAAACAGATCTACCTGCGCGTCCCGAACTGTTCCCAGATCAGCTGGACCGACTGGGGATGGAGTCTCCATTCTCCCGGGAGAGGCTGAAACCGCGAGCTCGTCGGCTGCGAGGTTCAGGACTCCCGAATATGGACAGCACGAAGGGACCTCAGGCGCTTCTGACTCCATAGAAACGAGATGGCGGGCGAGTTGAGACATACGGCGGGGCGTGGGCCGCCCTGGTGGTTGATATGCGCTACTACGGCCGTGTTGTCTGTCGGACAAGCACATGTTGACCCTTCAGCAACGCTCGGAAGCGGTGCAGGGCGAACCTTACTGCCAGCAACTCGAGGCAATTGACATGCAGGAGGCGCTGGGGTCCTGTCCAGGAGCCCGCGGCTGCTTGTCCATTGCACATGGCACCCCAACCGTGGCAGAGGCATCCGTCGACCGACAACATGCCTGGAAACTCGTTCTAAGGGCACACCGACCCGTAGAAAACTGAGGTTCGACCACGGGTGAGCGCCTGTAAGCAGGCCCGAGTCACTTGAACCCGGGCGTGCCAGACTGCCATGCCCATCTCGGGACTCGATCGCGAAGCCAATGCTGAAGCGGTCTCATATGAAACAATCGGCGGCGTCACCGCGGCTGCAGATGCCATATGCCCCAGGAGCCTCTGAAACCGTTTCAGTGGGACCGCATTCTTGCTCTCGACATGACGGAGGCAAGTCAGCAGAGACTGCGCGCCGCTCGAAAGCTGCGCGCACATGGCGCCCTAGTCGATGTCCATACCGAGAAAGAGATCCTCTGCACTGGGCAGAGTTTGCTCTGGCGGACTCCTGAAGCGGGAGGAGCCTGCGTGAACTGAATCGCGTAGCCGAGCCTGACAGTCCGCGCGACCCAGGAACTGCACCAGCGGGTTCATAGGGGCGGCAGACGTACCCAGGGTGGGGCAGCGAGGCAGCGTTATCGGCCCGGACATGGGAGGCGGTTGGGCGTCCCGGTGTGGGGCCCTGTTAACGGCTGCGTCCTGACAGAGGAGACCAGGGAAGGACGCACGTTCCGCTGGGGTCTGCTCTGAGAGGAGGCTGGCGACAGAGAGGGATGCGAGTGGCGGGACCCGAGGGTGGCGCACACTGTCATCACCGGTCTCTGGGGGCTCAGGGATGGGGATATCAGTTCTCTCTTAACAACATTAGGTGCGGGGGCCAGCAGCTGAACAAAGATTCTCCCCGGCCCTCCACCGGGAAGGAGCGGCCCTGCTGCCGTCTCCTGAGCCGTCCGCATCAGGAGCGCCGCTAGCCTGGCGTTTCTTCGTGGGCTGCAGGGCTGGAGCGGACTGGGACGCCTTCCTGCGGTCACCTCTGCGCGGCCCGGTGGGAGGCTGCTGTTTGGGTGGCGCGGAGGTTGAGGGAACCGCAGGAGGGTGTCCTCGGCGGCGAGCAGGCTGAGGCAACTGCGTTGGCGGTGGGGTGAAGACAGCAGCTGACCGCCGGGGCAGAATATGTTTTATCGCCTCAGTCTGCTTCTGAGCGGCCGAGAACTGTTGGGCGAAGTTCTCAACCGCCCCGCCGAATAGCCCATCCTGGGATATGGGCGCGTCGAGGAAACGGGTTCGCTCGCCGTCGCGCATATCGGCCAGGGTGAGCCATAGGTGTCTGTCCTGGACCACATTAGTGGACATCACCTGACCCAGGGAGCGCGCGGTCACCTTCGTCGCCGGAGGCGAGGTCGGTGGCGCACGCAACTCATTGTCCTGGATCAGCCCCACCTCGTGCATGTCACACAGCAACTTGGCTTGGTAAGCCTGGAGAGTTGCCATGGCATGCAAAGAAGCGGCGGCCTGCCCCGCAGCTCTATAGGTCTTCGCCACCAGAGATGACGAAAACCTACAGGCCTTGGAGGGGTGCTTTGGGTCACCGCGCCAGGTCGAAGCACTCTGCGGACACAGTTGCATCGCAACAGAGCGGCTCCATCAAGGGCGGTGAAGGCGGAAGAGTTCGCCGACCGGTCACGGGAAGACAACGGGTTCTTCCAGGACCGCGCGATCTCCTCATGCACCTCGGGGAAGAAAGGAATTGGAGGGGCGGACGGACGGGTGTCCGCACGCGCCGCCCCCAAAAACCAATCATCCAGCCGCGAACGCTCAGGTCGAGGCGGAGGGTTCCACTCCAACCCAAGCGCTGCGGCTGCCCGAGACAGCATGGCTGTCAACTCTGGGTCCGACTCGGCCAATGCCGGCGCGCCCGCGGGCGGCCGCACGGCCGAATCATCATCCTCAGATGAATCCAGCCCACCTTGTGATGCGGCGATAGACATCACTTCATCCTCCGCCGCCTCAAACACCACAGTCGGGACGGCAGGAGCCGGCCCCGATGTAGATGCCTGAACGCGGACCGATCAGGTGCATAAGAGAGGGGTGCGGGCCGAGGCATCAGCGTCGGCGCTTTGTTCCACACCGTCACTCTCAGGTCACCCTGGCCACCAGCCAAAGTGCCGCCTCCCATGGAGACCGCAGATTGGGGTGTGGCAGGGGACTGTGACCATGATGACCATGCACCCGCAGTGAGCGCATGAGTCATCCACGAGCGCCGCCTGAGCGTGCTGAAAGCCCAAACACGTCACGCAGCGCTCGTTCGCCGGAAGGCTGAAGCGACCTACCGCACCCAGAAATGCACGGGCGAGATATCCTGAAAAGGGCGTGCCAGCGCAAGCTCTTTTATGAGAGGAAGCCTGCAGAGCGATGCCGGCGCCCAGGAAGCACACACCAGCTGTCAGACAGACCACCGCGCAGATCAGCAGGCAGGAAGTATGTGATCACTGGAACGCTGTACACCAACACCGACTGGAAAGCTGTTCGTCTCGAAAACTGACAAAAGACTCAGAGGGCTGTAGGAGTGAAGAGGTAGGTACTCTTGGCTCCAAAAGCAGAAACATAATGCGATTTTGCCACACACTCCTTATATACTCACGCCGGTGAGGCGGAGTTAAGTAGGCAAATTCGCATGCCCATGGCATTGGCACGCCATTGGGCGTTTCTCTAAGCTCGAAGATGATAGGCTTCTGCGAAACCCCCATTCGTTAGTCACTAACGTTACGTCGTAGTGACTGAACGAAGGGAACCATGGTTCCCTGAGAGAGGAATGGGACGATCGCCTAATAACAACACTTTGAGAACGCCTCTGAGTGACTGCGTCTGAAGCATGTGTGCAACTATTCCAATCCTGATTGATGCTGCGTCACTTTGTGATGTGTTATGGCGTAACGTGGAAGCTACAAAGGGAAGACCCCAGTGTGGCCGGCAGGTCCAGGCTATAAACACTTATAGGACCACTCTGCAGCATCACAAACTTCCTGAAAGAATGTGCCAAGGACAACCCTCCTAATGTTACAGCTAGGTCCCAAGCCGGGCTCTAACCTGGGCAGTGGGACTCATCCTCAAGGTCTCATGAAGGAACTGAGTTACCAAGTTGTGCTTCCCCAGTGATCCCCCACTTAACGGTGCATGGAAGGCAGCTATGACTACCACGTAGACCTTAATCGTGAACTAGGAAAGACTGGCAGAGAACTCCAGCACTGAAGCCACTGTGTTAACTAGGTCCAACTGTCGTTCTCCACACCATAATGTGAAGACTCTCCACTATAAGACTCTCCACTCTCGAGACTGACCTTGGGTGTATTTTTTATAATAGCTTGGTACATCAGACCAGGATGTCAGACCAGGAGAAACTGAATCTGCTCTGCCCTCTAAGGGCTAATGCTTATGTCCTCAGAGGTCTGTGTAGAAAGTCTGAACAACTGTTAATTTGCTTTGGGTCACCTAGGAAATGGTACCCTGCATCTAAGCAGAGGATGAGAAAGGTGGTCGAGGCCATCTCACTTGCATATGATTCGGCCACTCAGCCTTCACCCTTGGGTGAACGGGCCCACTCTACTAGGAGTATGGCTGCTTACAAAGCAGTACTCTCAGGAGTTTCCCTCCGGGATGTTTGTGAAATGGCAGGCTGCCTATTACACACATACGACTTTAAAAATTAAGATATATTATAAACTTTATATTAAATCTGTATATGTACAAAATTTATCAAATGTTTCCTTAATGTTCCCATTTTTACTATGTATACATTTTTTTACCAAAGTTACATTACATTGAAAAGTTTTAGATTAGTACGATTTAAATATATATATATATATATATATATATATATATATATATATATATATATATATATATATATATATATATATATATATATTAAATATATATATATATATTTTTTTAAAAGAAGTCTCTTCTGCTCTCCAAGGCTGATCCAAAATACAGTGAAAACAAAAATATTGTAAAATATTTTACAATTTAAAATAACTGTTTTCTATTTGAAAACTTTGTGTTGGCAAAGCATAGGTAAATAGAAAGTTTAAAAGAACCGCATTTATCTAAAAATAGAAAGCTTTTGTAACATTATACACTATCGTTCAAAAGTTTGGGGTCAGTGATTTAAAAAAAAAGAAAGAAATTAACTACTTTTATTCAGCAAAGATGCATTGGACCCACTTTATATTAGGTGGCCTTAGCTACTAACATTTAAATTAATAATTTGATACAATGCACTTGTGTACATACATAATGTTTTTACATTATATTTTAAAAACTAACTGCATCTGTACATCTGAAATAAATTTCTGTAGTTACATTTATAATTACACTGTTGACACTTCCCTTACACCGCCTACCCTTAAACTTACCCATACCACCACATCTGTCCCTAACTTTACCCGTATCCCACCTCAATATCAACAAACGTATTTTACAATACAATATGAACACAATAAGTACACTGTACTTATTTTTTTATGCGACATAGTACATAGTAGTTAAGGCCACCTAATATAAAGTGAGACTGATGCATTAAATTGATTAAAAGTGGCAGTACATACATTTATAATGTTACAAAAGCTTTCTATTGCTGTTTCTTTTTAACTGTTTTCAACATTGATAATAACAATAAAATCAATTTTTTAAACACACTATATATTATATATGTATATATATATCAAAATATTACAGTTTTTGATGTATTTTTGATCAAATAAATGCAGCCTTGGTGAGCAGAAAAGACTTATTTTAAAAACATTTAAAACATCTTACCAATCTAAATTTTTTGAATGGTAGTGTTGTTTATACCTACACAATAAGTGCACTGTATCAAATAATCAATTTAAATATTCATATTTAGTTGTTAGAAACAATTAAAAAAAGGAACCTTTTTATATATTATTATGTATCTATATAATTTGCTGTATAATAGCAAAGGAGCTAACGATATAATAACAACAATAATAATAATAATACATGTTTATAATATGGTATTGTTTTGTGAAACCAACACTTAATGTAAATAATGTCACTCACTTTTTGCAGTGTGTTATTAACAGCCTCTTTAATACATTTGTGGTCCTGATGGCAGTGCTTCTTTGTATTTTCTGATACAAACACAGAAACACAAAAGTTTTCCTTTTACATTGTATTCAGAGTTAAAATGTTTTTAAATAGCTACATCAAAATATAGCAACAAGCATGTGGGAGAAAATAAAATGTGTTTACAGCGATATTTTTCCACTTTATGCTGAGAGCAGAGTGTAACTTTTCTCACCTGTGCAGTCCATCCCACTGTTAGGCTTGAACCAGGGCCCTGCTGGGGTATAACCTCTCAGACATGAGCAGATGAATGAGCCGTTTGTGTTGTGGCATTTAGCAGAGGGTCCACATCTATCAGCGTTATCCTCACACTCATCAATATCTACAATTCAATGTACAATATACAATGTTGTGCTCTTCTCAGCATTCAGTTATTTTGATGTAGTGTCCAAATAACTTTTGGAGCCATTCATACCTGTGCAGTTGGTCCCATCATTAGTTTGAAACTTTGGCTTTCCATTTGATTTGAATCCAGACAAGCAGGTACAGTAGTAATTTCCAATCGTGTTGGTGCATTTGGAATGTGGGCCACATATTCCTGTTACATTCTCACACTCATTGTCATCTGTGAGTGGTCAGATAAGCCGATTCATTAAACCAAGAAGAAGCAGTTATATGCATCTAATAAACCAAGTGTTTCCGCAAGACAAGGCAATATTCAAAAGAGAGAAAATAAAAGACTGAAAGATTTGACATTCCAAATGTCCTATCGATGTAGGACATTTTGAATATCAACTTCACAAAGCCTTTTCTGTAAGTGTCTTATGTAGTTTGTATACTTGGGTATTTGAAGCTTGAAAGGTAGCTGCTAGATGCTAGATTTTGTCTTGGAAGACAGGTTAGCAACAAAAATAAAAAAGGGAATGATTGAGTGATATTGCTTGTAAACAGCTGCTCAATAAACAAGAAGTTACTATTACAGACTGTTACTATTGCAGAACTATCAACGTGTCTTGAAGGGATAGTTCACCCAAAAATTTAAATTAGCCCATGATATACTCCCCCCTCAAGTCATCCTACGTGTATACGACATTCTTCTTTCTGACGAATACAATCAGAGTTAATAAAAAAAATGTCATGGCTCTTCTAAGCTTTATAATGGCAGTGAATTTCTGTTTTGAAATCCATATAAGTGCATCTATCCATCATAAAAGTGCTCCACACAGCTCCAGTGGGTTAATAAAGACCTTCTGAAGCAAAGCAATGCATTTGTGCAAGAAACATATCCATATTTAAAACTTTACAAACTGTAATCTCTAACTTTCGATAACTGTTGTACATGACAGACTGGCGTTCCTGATTTACTTAAAAAAAAACGTTCACACAGTTTCATTGAAAAATTATTACACTTTACACTTTTACACTTTATTTTAAGGTGACGTAGTTTCATTGTACCTACTCAAGTACTGAATAATATGAATTAACTACATATACTAGTTATAATCAAATTGCGGTTAGGCTTTGATTTGGGTTAGTTAGTTAGTTGTAATTTAGCATACTTTACTGTTATTACTATAGTGAGTACATGTAGTAATGTATAACTACATCACCTTGAAATAAAGTGTTACCTAATTATCAGCTAAATATCAGCCCTCCTGTCAAAATCATATATGAAGCGTTGTGTTTCTCCCACATCTGACTGTTTCTCAATGGAGCAAACACATTCATATCCAATTCTCCAGTAATACAATCTTAACCATTAATGATTCAGTATTATGGATTTTGTAAGAGAAGGGTCAATGCTGTAATTAAAGATGTGATTACAGAATACGTGCATTGTATCAAAATTATTCGTTTAAATGTTACTGTCACACTCTCACAACGGTTGGACTTTGTTTTCAGTTTGCATCTTTCCCAGAGTTAGTTTGTTGTTATCTTTGTTAATTTGATGTGTCATTCTGTTCAACTGTGCTCAACTCATTATCATCAGTATTTAAGATCATGCCTTTGACTCCCTAGTTGTCGGGTATTTATTGTGTCTACACTTTGGTTGTCAGCATTCCTCTCATTTTGGATTATTTTGTGGATTAAATAAAGACTATTTAGATTTATTTGTGTAACCAGAACCGTGACAGTTAGTACATAGTTGTTAAAGACACCTGATATACAGTGGGATGGGAAAAGACTACAGTCTTTTCTTTTTGAATTTGTTACTTTGCTGCTCTTACACTAACACCGAAAGCTCCAAACTGTGTTTACCATTTTGTTTAAATGTAATAAAATAAATGGCAAACCCTGGCAATTGACGCGTCCATCACCAGTGAACCCTTGATTGCAGAAGCAGCCAGTTATGGAATCAATAGTCTTGCAGGTGGCATTATGGTGACATGACTGGCAAATGTCAACAAATCTGCATGGATCCAGCACACTTGAAAACCAAGCTATAAAAAAAGAGATAAAAATATAATGGAAATAAAATATTTTCAAAGATGGATGCACATGAATTACATACATAACATGTTTAGAGACGCTACTTGTCACATGATTAGTAACTATACATTTTGACATAAAACATCCTATTACACAAATGCTTGTTTTCCCTATCTGTGGTTTTGTATCTTGGTTTCAAACAAGTTTGATACTTTCTTAAATTATTATTATTATTATTTCTTTTTTCAAGAATTCTGTCATCTAGATAAAAAAGAAAAAAAAATAATCCATTACCGTCGTGTTTCTGCAATAGCTGTTGTGTAATCAATTGAACACAACAAATGAACACAATAAAATCACACTGACATTAGCTTAAGGAATACCTGTATAACGAGAGCAGATTTTTACTGAAAGATTGATCGATTGTGTTCTCAGTACAATGGTCATTTTCATAAATGTAAAAAAAAAAAGTTAAGACATTGGGCATGATGTCACATTAATGCTGACATATTTTTTATGTCTGTTCATAATTGTTTTACTGTTTAAATTTAGCTGAAAAGCTAATAAATAACCTATAATACATTATAATACATACATATTTCTAAAGTTTTCTTCTCTAACATGTCAATAAACAGCAGTAAGTTGTCCCCATTTTGACAACTTACACTATATAGTGACGACGTGCTCCACTACAGGCGTCAACACATGATCACTTTACTGTATATTTTCTGGTGGAAAATCTGACAGTCAATACTTTAAGGTATGTACAGAAACTTACTATCAGACTTAAAAGAATCTTGAAAAACAGTATTCACTGGAGTAAAAAGTGTGAGAACTAGTGCTTGTGTATATATATATATATATATATATATATATATATATATATATATATATGCTCGTATGCTTTCCAAACTAATACATAATGTAAAGCATAACTGAGCAATGGGTGTATACAAAAAGTTGTACAATTGATACATTGTAAGTGTATTTACATCATAGAAGGTGATCAAAATGACTTACCAGAAAAGCAAGAGTTTCATTGGAGAGCTGTGGAAAAGCTCCATTTCGGAGGTGAGGCTGGAATGTCTTTAAGCAGTAAGTGAATATCTGTGTGACGCACAATACTTCCTTATGTCAGCTTCCTGTTTCTCTAATCCTGACCCTTCCTGTCCGGCTCAGTCAACGCACAAAAACACAGCTCATCCTCACGCACATAATGCTACCATACACAACAATACTAACAATTTACAGATGATTCAAGCATTTCTGAAGTCTAAATGTTTTGAACCACTACAGAAAATGACCTGTAATTTTCTCCTATTAAATTCAGATAAGACTGAGGTATTACTTATTGGACCAAAAACCTGTACACATAATCTCTTATACAATTTGCACTTAGAAGGATGTACTGTTACTTCATCCGCTACAGTTTAAGACCTGGGTGTTATATTAGACAGCAACTTGTCTTTTGAAAATCATATTTCAAATATTACAAAAAACAGCCTTCTTCCACCTCAGAAACATTGCTAAACTACGGAACATGTTATCCGTCTCTGATGCAGAAAAGTTAGCTCATGCATTCATGACCTCTAGACTAGATTACTGTAATGCATTACTAGCAGGATGTTCTGCATCCTCAATAAACAAGCTAAAATTAGTCCAAAATGCAGCTGCTAGAGTTCTTACTATAGGTCAAGAAAATATGATCATATAACCTCAATTTTATCATCTTTACACTGGTTATCTATTAAGTTCCTTATCAATTATAAAGTATTGTGACTGACCTATAAGGCCCTAAACGGTTTAGCTCTTGTGTATTTAACTGATCTTCTATTGCCCTAATCCATCTTGCTCTTTAAGATCACCAAATTCTGGGCTTCTGGTAGTACCTAGGATATCTAAGTCCACTAAAGGAGGAAGAACGCTTTCATATTTGGCACCTAAACTCTGGAACAGCCTTCCTCATAATGTTCGGGGCTCAGACTCACTCCCCCAGTTTATATCTATAGATCTCTTTAGCCAAGCATTCACATAATGCATCTCATAACCTTGTACTCCTTGTATCAGTGCACATGATTGTCTTTAATGCTTTGAACAGCAGATACGCAAATGATTTTCCTGTTCTGTTTTATCTCGGCATACCCATCCCGAGGTAACTAAAGAGTGTCAGCAGTCTGGATCCAGCCTCTAATGAAAACTTTCGATGACCATCACTTGTGAAGAGACGACTCAACTCCTGCGAGGACATCAGATGACGCAGTTCTGCATCAACAGAACTTGAACAATTAAAACTATATGTATTGTGAAAAGCACTATACAAAATAAATGTGAATTGAATTGAAAATGCTTTGGCATAATATCCATGAGTTTGTGGAAAACCTGAAGATTGATGTAATCCAGAATGATTTAAGAATGTTCTAATCTGTGTGCTTCAATGAAAGCAGGTACAAAGAAGTCCACATGGTCAGTGTCACACATTTGCTTATTTAATGATCTCATTGAAGTGTTATTACTTATATTATTTGGTTGCAAAATAGCTCACACTTAATTGCAGGCAAAAACTTTACACTGAATAGAGAGTCTAGGTATCAGATTTGGGTGGAGGTATATTTTTAACCACAGAGCTCTTTGTTGTAGACGTCTGCAAGAAATGTGTGTTTTAAGATAAGAAACAAAACTGGCTGGCAGAGGACTGGCTGAACCACAACACCCACAGATGACTTCACTAGCCAGAACTTAAGAAGGGAAAAGCTAAAGACAAACTTTGACCTTTGTTTCAGGATTGCTTAATACTGTCCCTTTATTTCTTGGACACAAGATGCCAGCAGTCTCAAAAAGTATGTTGACCCTTAAACAGTCTAAATATCATTGCATTAGATAACAAAATGTCAAACCAAATGGCTTCTAACAAATGACTTTAAAGATTTTCTCTCAATATATGCATCACTTTAGAGCAATTGCTTTGAAATGATAAAAAATTGTTTTACCAATTGTTCTGAACGTGATGTTTTTGATGACATTTCTTCAGTGAGATATGTTAAAAGTGTGCGTGTGAAAAGCTCAATTGTAGAATTTTGGTGGACATGAGTTGATGTGGCTCAGAAGAATACTTATTGCATGTGAATTAACTTATGAAAGTTTTCAACAATTGCACACAAGAGATCACACAATTACAGATTTTTAAGTTTTGAAAGTTGAGTTCTTTGAAGTACTAGCCACTTATTAAAATAGATAGATAGACTAAATAAAGATGACTGTAACACAGATCCCTCACAGTGTTCTGGGTCTGTTTGTAACTTGTGACACAGTTTGACCCGTGACACCAAGAGGGCTTTTCCTTCTGCCTTGAAACAATAAGACGGGACCTTCTGCCCCCCACACTTCCGCTCTGTACTGGGATGGTGTTTACTGTAAGCAATGAATTAGCTGTCAAACAGTTTCGACTCTCGACTGCCCTCTTGTAATATTGTTTAAGCCAACACACTTTGTTAAAAAGGATTAAAAACTGCAGTTTAAGAATTTGCTCTGTCTTATTGAAAACGGCAAAACATACCAATAACACAACCTATATGCCTATTCTCACACACACGTGAAATGTGGGGACATTCCATAGGCGTAATGGTTTTTATACTGTACAAACAGCATTTTCTATCCCCCTACACTGCCCCTGCCCCTAAACCTACTCATCACAGGACACATTCTGCATTTTTACTTTTTCAAAAACTCATCCTGTATGATTTATAAGCCTTTTGAAAAGTGGGGACATGGGGAAATTTCCTCATAAGTCACCCTTTTCTGTAATACCTGTGTCATACCCATGTCATTATACACATTTGTGTCCAAAGACACACACACACACACACACACACACACACACACACACACACACACACACACACACACACACACACACACACACACACACACACACACACACACACACACACACAGATCTAAATTCATAATGTTACAAATATTTATATATATATATATATATATATATATATATATATATATATATATATACGTATATATTACAAATAAGTGCTGTTCTTTTATTTCTATTCATTCAAAACGCCTGAACAAAAATGGAATGGTTTCCACAAAAATATTAAGCAGTTTGTTTACAACACTGATAAAAATATGCTATATTTCTTCAGCTCCAAATCAGTATTTCAGAATGATTTCTGAAGGATTGTGTGACACTAAAGGCTGCAGCAATGGTTGCTGAAAAAACAGCTTTGCCATCCCAGGAATAAATTAGATTTAAAAATATTTAAAGTTGTAATATTATTATAATTATAATTAATAAATTGTAATAATATTTCACAACATTACAGTTTTACTGTATTTTGATCAAATCAATTTAGCCTTGGTTTTGGTATTGTGCTGTATTTAGACACCCTAAGTTATCCAAACATCCAAACAAAAGTCAAAACACCAAGTTCAAATTTTCCACTTAAACTAAAGTTCCAGTGTCATCATATTTTTGCAACTGGGTAAATAAACGCAATTAAGCCACACTATATAATGAATGAAGATTTCAACCAGAAGGTTGATACATGTTGTCAAGACACCCTTTTTTTTAAGGCCGGAACAAGTTGTGACATTTTTATTCAGGCAGGTTGTCACAGCTGACAAAACAATGATTTGACATTGTTGCATGTTAGCTTGACCCCCAGTTCCACAGACAAGGCTTAAGCTAGCCCCAGACTAAAATTCATGTTTTAACTAAAAGCAACTTTCACCTGCAACTTTAAATATTAAACAAGGAAAATCAAAATATGTTTGTTAAATATTTAACATAAAAATAAAAATAAAGAGTAAAATAAACAAACCATTTAAATGTTTTGTCCTTCATGGCAGTGTGGTTTGGTAATTCATGGCTGACTTTGTTCATGTCCTCTATCTCGCCTTTACAAATAAAGCTGCACCTAGATCCTTTTAACTTTGGCGGGTGAGCCTACATTATGCAGCCATGGAAAAATAGTCTGCTGGCACTGTAGTGAAGTCTGGACTATCTTTGAGGATAAAATTGATGGTTGTGAAACGCTAAACAAATTAAACTGTATATTGCGTTTTTCTCTGGGACTGAAGTTTCAAGATGAGTAAGCACTCAAAGACCAGTCCTTATAAAGCACTGCCCCTCCTGCCTCAAAGGCTCATAAATATATTTGTCTTGCCTGTCTTTGCCAGAGATTCACCACAGTTGACTGAACTAATCCATATTCCCTGCAGTTTAAGGGCAGTATTTCCATTTTGAGAACCACTTTTCTTGCGAATTTGCACATGCCTCATGGGCAGCAAGTGTGGACAAATGCATCATTTGCTCTCCTGTGACGTGTAGCTCATTTTAAACCTGAAAGCAAGAACCAAGGAAGACACTTTTTGAGCCCGCTAGAGAATGCGTTCCACTTGCCAATGTGCTCCTGTGTGCACATACATACGTATGAGACAGACGGATAATTCTGATGAAACGATAGCTGAATTGTTGGAGGGCAAAGAAATTGTTTTTGGTGAATTTTAAAGCTCTTTTCTGTATTTGGGGTTGAGAGTTTCTTTGAGTAAAATAGGGACTATGTTTGACTGCATTGAGTTGTCAGTTACATTTACATTTACAGAGCAACTTACTTTAATCCAAAGCTACTTACAAATGAGTAGAGCAAAAGAAGCAATCACAACAACAAGAGGTAACAGCATAAAGTGCTGTAGTCTCAGGTAGTCTAGCACAGTACACACAGGTTTTTTTTTTTTAAATAAAAGAAAAACTAATAGAATAGGCAAGTGCTTGTCTTAATTGGTCAGGTGCGGCTGGAAAAGATGTGTCTTTAGATGATTTTTTTTTTTTTTTGTTGAAAATGGCTACAGACTCATCTGCTTGAATTGAGATTGGCAGGTCATTCCACCAGTTACTGGTGGAACAGAAGACTATTACAAATAATTTTAATGTAATTTTTGTTTATGTTATAGAAATTACTTTAAATTTCAGAGATTTAAAT
Source organism: Gobiocypris rarus (assembly GCA_023029165.1). NCBI lineage: Eukaryota > Metazoa > Chordata > Actinopteri > Cypriniformes > Gobionidae > Gobiocypris > Gobiocypris rarus. The sequence goes on along the minus strand of CM040931.1, from coordinate 26,358,207 downwards.
TAAACGTACTACTCAACTACGTTAATGCTGATGTTTTTAGTTATGTAAGCTTGATTCTCCATGGAATTTCATTCCAAAATGCTATTTGAGCATATAGACTTTTCTAGACTTTGTGATTTTTGAGCTTATTTCCATGGATACTTGAACGATTGTACTCTGGGGAGAGTACGTTACTCAACATATAAAACTATATAAAAATAAACAAACATTTTGTCTGCTTCAATTATTTGCGACATTGCATTCTTTTAATTCAGCTCACAAAGTGGTCACAAAGGTGATATACAATATCCCTCTTCTATTGGTCACACACTTTCACGTGAAACAAATTCACAGGCCACAAAACTTGAACTTTGGAATGCAGTGAAATTCACATGAGCTTGCATTTCCTGTCTTCCTTATGTGTATAAATCAATGGAATGTAAAGTGTACTGTGATCGCCCTTAATTTGCTATAGCAGAACAAAAATCTTTCAGATCAACTATTATCATGGTGACAGCAACAACTTGACAGTCAATGAGCAATTAAGTTAACTAAGCAGTTAAAATGTTTAACCACGGTTTGGTAACACTTTATTTCGACATTCCACTGGCTTTCTGCTCAACTACAACTTAATGCCACCTCAGTCGTGAACCACAGCATGATAAGTCAAGTTGACATAACCCTAACCCTATATTACAATTTAGAGTGATCTGTTATCAAAGGTGATCGTGACCAAGTAATGTACATCAGAAATGTAGAGTTCTAAGGTATCACACATCATTTACAATTAGTGTAGCTGTTGTTCATAACATTGAGTAAAGATAATCATGTGCATTTAAACTGATATAACTGGAGTAGGCATGTGCTGGTATCAAATTTTCATGTTGCGAATAATTGCTGAAGCTTTTGTCACAGTATACGGTATTATCACGGTATTGAAATACGTTGCAAAAAAAGTGTTGGGTAACACTTTACTTGAAGGGGTGTGCATAAGACTGACATGACACCTTCATAATCATGTCATGACACATCATGAATATGAAGGAGGTTTTATGCATGTTCATGACAACTGTCATTAAGTGTCATTCACTCAATTATGTCATTTTTAATGCAAAGACGACATTATTTGAGATGTCGGTAACACTTTACAATAAGGTTAATTAGTTAACATTAGTTAACTACATTAGTTAACACGAACTAATAATTAACTGCCCTTATAAAGCATTTATTTATCTTTGTAAATGTTAATTTCAACATTTACTAATGCATTATTAAACTCTTGTTAACATTAGTTAATGCACTGTGAACTAACATGAACAAACCATAAACAGCTGTATTGTTATTAACTACAGTTAATAAAGATGAACTAATGTGTTGTTCATGGTTAGGTCATGTTAACTAATACATTAACTTATGTTAACTAATACAACCTTATTGTAAATTGTTACCGAGATGTCTTTGTTATGACAACTTGACATAAACCAATGCCTCATAACCTGTTATAAACATGACATAGCAGATGATCAAATTTAAGAAACTACTTAGCTTTATGGGTTAACATTAAACTGTCACGTGGTTAGTTTTGATGTTGACTGAGACCATATTAATGTCATGATTTTTTTAAGTTGTCCTTAAATTGTCAAATTAAGTGTTAATACTCTGTCAAATACTCTATTTTATAGTTCATAAAGGTTTTTTTTTGTCTGTTTTTTTTTTAAGTTTCCTCCACTAGCTCCTACAGAAGGTCAGATAATAGACCATTAAAAATGTCTTAAAAATATAAATAGGTGTTCGAGAAATAAAATCAATCATCCAATAATATTAATAATGAAATTGATACAACTATATTTTATTGCATTTGAAGATTGATTCACCCTAAATTAAATGAAAATGGCAGTACAATGGCAGGTTAAGCCATGCAGAGCTTCTCTCACAGAACACCACGGACAAACACAAGGCATGAATTTATACACTGGTGACCAGCACCAATTAACGGAAAAAGGGGAAAACACATACACAAATAATGGCCACTACACAAAAGTAAGCGAATATAATAAGCAAATACAAACACCGAAAATAACACTTTGTCAAATTACTTTACCTTAATTTACTTCTGATGAAAATAAGAGGAAAATAAGAGGAATAGTCCTTGGAGCTCCACCCCTGGCTGTACAAGGAATGGTTGCTGCTAGATTTTGGGCAATATATAAGGGCCAACGTTTCCACCGAACCTCTTTTGATGGTGCACCAGCTAACGGTACTCCATTACAAACAATCAAACAAAACAAATGGTAAGAATAAACTCATCCTATTCGTTAAAGAGTGTGTGCACATAACTCCAAACGAAAGTTTAAATAAAGTCTGCTAAACCCAAAAGTTTTATTGAGTTTTATTTTTTTTCCTTATTGCAAACAAGAATTCCATTAAATACCAAAACAAACTAACTTTAACCTGACTGAGGCTTGGCCAAAATCCGTCAGAGTGTACACCTAACCAGTGGCGCCAATCTATCTTTTTGAGGTGAGTTTTCAGTGACAATTTCCTTTATGATGCCATAGTTTAGATCAAGAAAAGTATTCATGACCCTGTTATAAAATAATTTGACAGGGTATTGATATTTAATGACATTTTAATGACAAAATTCAACTTGTACCACCGTAGTTTAGGTCAAGAAAAATATGAATGACACTGTTATGCAATTATTTGACAGAGTATTGACACTTAATTACATTTTAATGACAAATTCAAATTGTACCACTGTAGTTTAGGTTAAAAAATATATTCATGACACTGTTATAAAGTAATTTGACAGAGTATTGACACTTAATGACATTTTAATGACAAATTCAATTTGTACCACTGAAAAAATTGTTCATCAAAAAATGTATGACTTTATAATGGCCTAATTACAGCCAACATCAAAACTAACCACATGACAGTTTAATGTAATGTTAACCCATAAAGCTAAGTAGTTTCTTAAGTTTGATAATTAATCTGCTTTGTCATGTTTATGACAGGTTATGTTGTCTTGGTAATGTCAAGTTGTCATGACAAAGACACTGACAGGTTATGAGGCATTTGTTTTTGTCATAAAGACATCTCAAATAATGTCAACTTTGCAGTTGTCAAAACATGCATAAAAACTTTCATATTCATGACATGTGTCATGTCATGATTATAAAGGTGTCCTGCCAGTCTTATGCAGACCCCTTCAAGTAAAGTGTTAACTTGTTGTCATACTATAACAGGTTTAATAACTTTCTTATAACAAAAATAACTAAACATTTAAATACAATAAAGAAATACACAAAAATGTATAAAGTAAAAAAATAAAAAAACAAATAATAATTATAATTATATATATATATACATATATATTTTCTTTGTATTATTTATTTATTCTTTTTTGTGTATTTCTTTATTGTATTTAAATGTTTAGTTATTATTGTTATAAGAAAGTTATTAAACCTCTATATATAAATAAAGTATTCATAAAATGCATTCTAAAAATCGGAATAATTCGTAATAAATAATTATTCACAGTATTTTGAAGTGCCCACGATAACAATATTGTGCATGTTCATTACTGTGATATATCTTATTACCGTATACCGGCACATGTCTAAACTGGAGTACAAATTATGGGATGGGCTACAGAGTGTCTTTAATCTAGATTTAAACTGGGAGAGTGTCTCTGAGCCCTGAAAATCAGGCTATTCTGTAGTTTAGAACCAAAATGCACAAACGCTCTCCTTCCTTTAGTGGATTTAGATATCCTAGGTACTACTAAAATTCCACAGTTTTGTGACCTTAAAGAATGTGATGATAGTAGGGTGATAGAAGATTGGTAAAATACACAGCAACTAAACCATTTAGGTCCTTAAAGGTCAGTAAATACTTTGTAATCAACATGGAAATTAACAGGCAATAAGTGCAGAGATGATCAAATTGGGGTTATATGATCATATTTTCTTGACCTGGTAACAACTCTAACAGTTGCATTTTGGACTGTTTATTGATGATGCAGGTGTCAGGGATGGGGGTGATGTAAGGAGAGAGGATTCAATTGAGAAATTGGCTTTGTTAATAAATTATAAAAAAAACAAACAAACACTACCCCAAGGGGGAAAACATGAAAAACAGCAAGACTTGACAGCAAGGAAACACACAAGGGTACATTCACTGACGACCCAGCACAGGACTGCAAACACAAGAAGAAGAAAAAAGCAAAAAAAAGAGGGAAATGAGGAAAGACAGGTGGGGCAAATTCACCAATAATTAGATAACGAGATGGGCGGGGTTAGACAATGGACAGGAGATCACATGGCACAAGGAAACACGTGATAAGCCAATGCCTCACACCAAACATGACAAACACAAGCATATGGCCAGCAAACACAAAATTACAAACCATATACTCACACAAAACACAAGACAAATACAGGAGTGTCTGGGCTCTGTCACAAAACCAAGAATAAGCTAGACGAAAGTGACAGAACCCTGACACTTGCCCCCCTCAAAAAGGAATGCCCCCTGCGTCCCTAAAGAGGAACACCAAAAACAAGACAGGAATATAATACCAGACCGATATACAGACAACACAAGACAGAAGAAAAAAAAAACAAAAAAAAAAAAAAACGAGACAAAGAAGGAAGGGAGGCTCAGGCGGGCCTGGAGTCCTGGCAGAGGGCCAGGGCGGAACCGGAGGGACGGACCAGATGGGCTCCGGCGGATCTGGAGTCCTGGCAGGAGGCCAGGGTGGTTCAGGCGGGTCTGGATGCTTGACTGGCACTGGCTGGGCAGGAGGCTTAAGAGGGACCAGCAGAGCAGGAAGCTTGAGTGGGACCAGCAGAGCAGGAAGCTTAAATGGAACCGGCAAAGCACGGGACTTGAGTGGGGTCGGCAGGAGAGGCAGATGAGACTCTGACAGGACAGGAGACAGCCGGCTGAGAGGTGTGTGCTTCTCAGGCACGCATGACAATCATGAAAAAAGGCGAGGATCGTCCTCTGGGCCATGGCAGGACTGAAAGGGGAAACGGGTGTCTCAGTAACAGCTCCGGGCTGGGAGCTGATGCGGTGCGAGTGGCCCAGACACACAAAAGGGCAGTGAAAGAGAGAAAGGGCAACCTCTTCAGACATGACAGTGAATTCAGGAACTGACTTGACAATATAGAGGAAGCCTTCCTTCTCTTTCTCCGCCTACATTGGCGTGGAGATAGCTGCTTCTATGTGAACAGCAGTGTTCACTGCCATCTGCCGATCACTGCCCATTATGCCAACCTGCCTGGAGTTTGCCCGTGGCGGAGTTAAGGCATCTTACATCCAAGACTGGGCTACGTGCCCAAGGTGCCATCGAGGGTGACATGGTCAGTGGGTCTTCAGGCCTTTCATCCTCCACCTCATGTGACGGCGGAAGAGGGGAAACTTCATCTGCTCTGCCCGATCAGGGCAATGAGGTTATACTTTGAGAAGTCTGCGCAGTGGATGAACTCAGACCAGTTTTTGGTGTGCTTTGGCTCACCCAGGAAAGGGCTGCCTGCATCTAAACAGACAATCAGTAATTGGATTGTCCAGGCTATAGCCCTGGCTTATCAGATGCGCAATTTGCCTTCACCTATGGCCATGAGGGCTCATTCCACCAGGGGCATGGCCTCCTCGGTGGCCCTCCTTTCGGGAGTCTCGCTTAAGGAGACCTTCATACGTTTCTACAGTCTGCAACTTCCTGCGATGCCTGGCGCCAGGGTACTCGCGTCCTAAATGTGCCTGGTTTCCAGCTTCACACGGGTATTCGTTCCCTAGTGTTGTTCTGACACAGTGCGAATTCTCTTGAAAGGGAACGTTTCGGGTTATGACTGAGAAGGGAACAAGACACTGTATCTCCCCGCCACACCTCAAATCTGAGGTGCGTTTGTTGCATTAATTGGAATATACATGGGCCCAGATCGCCTCGGTTACGTATGCAACCCTCGTTCCCTGAGGAGGGAACGGAGACGTAACGTCAGTGACTGACGAATGGGGTTTCGCTTAGAAGCCTATCAACTTCGAGATCTAGAAAGCGCCCAATGGCAGTGCCAATGCCATGGGTATGCAGATTTTGCATAGCGGACTCCGCCCCACTGCTTGGGTATATCAGGAAGAACGCTGGCATGATCGCATTATGTTACCTGCTGAGGAGCCAAGGCTAAACTCCCGGCCTTTTCAGCTGTACAGATGTGGCAGAGGGACGTTACATCTCCGTTCCCTCCTCAGGGAACGAGGGTTACATACGTAACCGAGACATTCCCTTTCGTTCAGTCACTCCGAGTAATGTCAGTGACTGACGAATGGGGTCCCAATATAATCACGCCACTCGGCTGTCTTCCAGTGCCCTGCGTAAGTGCGAGTTCACTGTCGTAAGACTAGTATGGACGAAAGACTCCCATTTAGCACAGGAATACCAAGGTACACCTGGAAGCAAGTTCCAGGTGGAAGTATGCACCAAGCTGCCTACCCGTAGGGAGGACTTAAGAATACACATAAGGCTGGAAGGGGCTGCCTATGGAAGAACTCTGGGGTACCAGCCGAAGGTGGACTTTTAACCCCAGGTGAGGCAAGGCTTGCCAAGCCTGCCAAGGGAAAGACACCCGCTCAGGGAGGCTTACGGTGGAAATACACATGTGGGGGTCGCCCGGAGGGGGAACCATGCACACGGAGGCACCTGGCCTGACACGAGGGTCTGGGCTTAAGGGTAGACTTACTGGTGTCGGCGTCGACAGTGCTGGAGGAGCTCAGGGCTTCTGGGAAGCTCAACTGAGAAAATTACGCGTATCCAGTCCGTGGAGTGGATTGGCGAGCAAGCGAAGACACCTGAGCCTAGTCCTTTAGCGGCCACTTGTAGAGGCGAGTACATAGTCGGACACAGGCTCCACTCGGAGATTGTAGAATCTAGCGAATGTGTTCGGTGTAGACCCAGCCTGCAGCTCTGCAGATGTCTGTTAGTGGAGCGCCATGCGCTAGAGCCCAAGAGGAGGCCACACTCCGGGTGGAGTGAGCCCTGACCCCAAGGGGGCATGGGCACCCCTGCTGCTGGTAGGCCAAAACAATGGTGTCCACTATCCAGTGAGACAGCCTTTGTTTTGAGAGTGCCTTTCCCTTCAGCTTCCCACCATGACAGACAAAGAGCTGGTCGGAAGTCCTGAAACACTGTGTTCTGTCTACGTAAGCAAGGAGGGTGCATACTGGACAGAGCACTGCCAAGGCTGGGTCTGCCTCCTCCAAAGGCAGCGCTTGCAGGTTCACCACCTTGGGCACATATCCAGGCCGGGGTCTCAGGGTCACGTGAGAGTTAACCGGCCCGAATTCCAGGCACGCTTCGTCAACCGAAAATGCCTGCAGGTCCCCTACCCTCTTGATGGAGGCTAACGCGGTCAGGAGCGCCGTCTTCATAGACAGGAACTTAAGCTCCACTGACCGCAATGGCTCGAATGGAGGCCTCTGCAGAGCATCTAACACTACTGAGAGGTCCCAAGATGGCACGAGGGGAGCGCGAGGAGGATTTAGTCTCCTTGCTCCCCTCAGGAACCTGATGACCAGGTCATGCTGACCTACCTTTTTGTTGTCCAGGAGGTCGTGGTGGGCAGATATGGCGGCCACGTATACTTTAAGGGTGGAAGGAGAAATGAGAGCACTGACCCGATCGGGCATTTCCAGGGGTCTTCTTGGCGAGAAGAGCACCAGGTGACAAAGAGGTTCCACTTCAATGCATAGGCATGTCTGGTAGACTCTGCCCTAGCGGAAGTAATGGTAGCCACCACCGCAGGTGGCAGCGTACTCAAACCTGCCACGTCCCATTCAGGAGCCACACATGGAGGTTCCACAGATCGGGACGTGGGTGCCAAAGGGTGCCCCGTCTCTGAGATAGGAGGTCCTTCCTCAGAGGAATCGGCCAGGGAGGGGCTGTCGCAAGGAGTAAGAGTTCCGGGAACCAGGTCCGGCCGTTCCAATAGGGGGAGACCAGAAGGACCTGCCTGATATTGCACAGTAGCTGTGCGAGAAGTCTCACTGGGGGAAACGCATATTTGCGTAGGCCCTGCGGCCAGCTGTGCACCAGAGCATCGGTGCCGAGCATGCCCTCGGTCAGGGAGTAAAACAGGCGGCAGTGGGAAGAGTCGTGGGAGGCAAACAGATCTACCTGCGCGTCGCCGCACTGTTCCCAAATCAGCTGGACCGACTGGGGATGGAGTCGCCATTCCTCAGGGAGTAGCTGACACCGTGAGAGCTCGTCGGCTGCATGGTTCAGTTCTCCCGGGATATGGACAGCATGAAGGGACCTCAGATGCTTCTGACTCCATAGGATGAGATGGCGGGCGAGTTGAGACATCCGGGGGGAGCGTAGACCCCCTGGTGGTTGATGTATGCTACTGTGGCCGTGTTGTCTGTCCTGACTAGCACATGTTGACCCTTGAGCAATGCTCGGAAGCGGTGCAGGGCGAACCGTACTGCCAGCAACTCGAGGCAATTGACATGCAGGGCGCGCTGGGGTCCTGTCCAGGAGCCCGCGGCCGCATGCCCATGGCCCCCCAGCCCGTGGCGGAAGCATCTGTTGTCTGGAAACTCGTTCTAAGGGCAGTCCGGCCAGCAGAAAACTGAGGTTCGACCACGGGGTGAAGGTTTGAAGGCAGGCTCGAGTCACTTGGACCTGGAGCGTGCGTGTCTGCCATGCCCATCTCGGGACTCGATCGCGAAGCCAATGCTGAAGCGGTCTCATATGAAGCAATCCGAGCGGCGTTACCGCGCCTGCAGATGCCATATGCCCCAGGACCCTCTGAAATAGTTTCAGTGGAACCGCGCTCTTGCTCTCGATTTAACAAAGGCAAGTCAGCAGTGACTGCGTGCGTTCGCTCGTAAGCTGCGCGTTCATGGCAACCGAGTCGATCTCCATACCGAGAAAAGAGATCCTCTGCGCGGGGCAGAGTTTGCTCTTCTCCCAGTTGACCCGAAGGCCCAGACGGGTTAGATGCTGGAGAACAAGATCTCTGTGTTTGCACACCTGCTCTAGAGAGTGGCCCAGTATGAGGCCCAGTCGTCTAGGTAGTTCAGGATGCAAACACCGTGCTGCCTAAGTTGGCGCAAGGGCTGCCTCGACGACCTTCGTGAAGATGCGAGGGGACAGAGATAGCCCGAATGGGAGAACCGCGTACAGATATGCCCGCTCCTCGAAAGCAAACCGTAGGAACAGTCTGTGTCGAGGTAGGATGGAGACATGGAAGTAGGCGTCCTTCAGGTCGATCGCTGCAAACCAATCGGCTGGACGAACGCATTCGAAAAGGCTCTTCGCTGTCAACATCCTGAACGGAAACCTGTGAAGGGATCGGTTTAGAACGCGTAGGTCCGGGATTGGCTATAACCCCCGTTTTCTTGGGTACAATGAAGTAGGGGCTGTAGAGGCCGGACTCCATCTCTGCTGGAGGGACAGGCTCGATCGCACTCTTCGCCAGCAGGGTGGCAACCTTCGCACGCATGACTGGGGCATTGGACCAACCATGGTATAGTGGACTCCCCGAAAGCGGGGAGGAGCCTGCACGGACTGAATCGCGTAGCCGAACCTGATGGTCCTCGCGACCCAGCTGGACAGACCCGGAAGCTGAAGCCAGGCTCCCAGGTACTGCATCAGCGGGGTCATACGGACGACAGGCGTACCTCGGGTGGGGCAGCGAGGCAGCGTTACCGGCCCGGACGTGGGAGGCGTAGCGTCCCGATGTGGGGGCACGGTGTAGACTTGAAAATGAAGCTTTTTCCCCAATGTTGTTTAATTCACGGGACCGGACACCAGTTGTTGCCAAGAGATCTCTTTTTTATTATTTTATATGTCAGACATAGGAGAGAAAGACAATTTCATAGATGTTCTTCATTCCATCTTTCTCTGTCGTCTCCGACACTCAGTTGTATTTTATAGGCTGCTTAACCAGAAAATTAATTATATTACCAGAAAAACAGGTTGTTTACACCATACCTCGTGATTGCACACAGTACAATATACCCTTAGACATATGCATCAGTGGAAACATAGATACTTGTTGTTCGTTGTCCAAAATAAATGTCTTATAGAAAACTTGTGACTTCTATCATATGCTTTGGTAGGAAAACAACACCATGCTACACAATTCTTCCTTACAAAGAACTTCAGTCACATGGCATAATTAGAAACTTATGCTAAATATTCCGGTGTTCAAAATTATCTTCTCTCCATGTCTCTCCATGAAACCCTCACACTTCTGTGCTCAGGCCCACTCTGACTAAATAATGATGATAATACAAAAACAATAATGATATTACAAATGGTTATGAATATTTGTAAATAATAATGATACAGATACATAATATATGTTGATTATTAATTCTAATAAAATTGTATTAGACAATAAAATTTTATCTTCAGTCCCTCCTTCTGGAACTACGTCCGTCAGTTCCACGCCATCACCAGGTGGCCAACCTATTGAAGTGACAGTGAAAGAAGAATAGCAGACAAAAAAACAAACAAACAAACAAACAAACAAAGACAAGAATAGAAACAGAAAGGAACAAAACAAAGAAACAACAAAATCCCCAAACCCATGTTATGTCCCCGCAGATTATGTGTTATTTTACTTCTATGTGTTAGCATTTAATATGAACCCCAAATCTTCTAAGAAAGTAAAAACTAATGAATCTTCACCAGTGCCTGGACTCGTTCGGTACCTGAACTCCTCCAGTTCCTGGCCAAAATAACAAACTAACATAAACATTGATGTTAATGAATTCCTATCCCTTGGGGTTGTATATCAGTAAGCAGGTGTTGATTGTTTGTGGGTTATGTTCTGTAAATTGTAGTGTAAAATGTTCTATTTCACTCTATATTTTCTATTCTCAGTCCTATCTGTGTGGTTAGAAATAACCAATCTGACAGGTTTGGTACTTTTCCTTCTAGTAAGACATCTTATGAGTTGTATCACTAGCAGGAACACAAAAACTCCTACCATAATCAAAACTATCCATTCTGACCATGATAAGTTTCCTGGGATTTGTACTAATTTCCTCTCAGATAGCAATTTAGCTATTCCATTTGCTACGATAACATGACCCATTGCTTTAATTCCCTCCTCTTGAGCTGCTTTAACAGTTTCCTTAACTCTTTTAACCATTTCAAAGAGTTCTGGATTATTTTCCTCAACTAAATCATTATTCCACCACTGTGGATCTAAGTGCAACAATTGTATATGTGGAACATGAATTCCACCCAAATGAAGAGGATAGAGAATCTCAACGCAAAATGGATCAGGAGGAATTGGACACAATTTCCCTCCATATATCATATTCTCACTTATTCCGTCATGTAAAATACAAAACTGTGCTTCCGACACCTGCCAAGCACCTGTAGCTTGGTCTAAAGGAACAACCTCCCAAACTGCAGATCCATTAAGGGATAGACTAAACATTGTTGAGCATGAGCAAATTACCCACTCGTGTTCCTCAACACAACAGTCTGTAGTAGAAATCATCGGTGTTTCACCTTCAGCCCAATATCTTTTCTCCCGAAAGATAAAAATACCGTCCAATTTCCCCAGTCTCTAGTTCAGTCTCACAATATACATTTTCATCTTCTGAATGCCATACTCTTACATAATTTCCCTTGAATCTAGTCTTTCTCGAGGCAGTATCCCTTAGGAATCCCTCACATGGCAACACTATAGGGTAAATACACCCTAAAGTCAGTGAATCCCATATTGTAAGCATGTGAGTACGATTCAAAATGAAGTTCATTTCCACATTAGTAGAAGTTATGAGGTCTAACCCCACAATTTCACATTGTTCTCTCGAACAAATTTCTTGTCTTTGAGTACTACTAGAATATCCCCCGTCTTTCACTGGCCAAATTACTCGGCTTTTGAAACATTGATGGTGATAGTTACATCCACCATAGATGCCTTCACGATATTTGATAAGATCTTTATCATTACTTGGCACCCAATCCCATAATCCCCATTTGGAGATAAAGGGTAGAGTAAAATGTTGACCAGATTTCAGAGTTGCATTCCGAGTGATTTCTTGAACTCGAGGAGTCCATAAAGCTTGGCTTCCTTGGAAAATGCCAAGTAAAATTAAAAACAAGCATACCATCATCGTTGTGTATCGAGAATAACTTGCAACCATCTCTAATCAATGTCAATGGGAATGATCCCTGAAATGGAAGCAGAAAAATAATTAAACATCACTCCTTTGTTCCCAATCTCTAAAGCTAATGGATGAACATTGCTCAATATCAGGCCATAAGCCGTCATTATCAATTTGTTCATTCACCAAACAAGGTTTAACTTGTGACCAATGATACCATCTATCTGTCCCTACACCCTTCCCTTTAAGACAAACACTTGTATCTGTGGTTAAGAGTATTTCATATGGTCCCTCCCACCTAGGCTCTAATCCTTTCCTAGGGATTCGTTTGACCATAACAAAACTTCCTAACTCGGGAATGTGTGGAATGTCAGTAGTGGTGTGTTTTTCATCCCATTGCTTCTGAGCCTCTCGCACTTTCTGATTATTGTCTCTTGTAGCTTTGTCAAGCATCGCGAGATAGCGCCGTAGCTTCTCTTGGAACAAAGTAGAATCTCCTCCTGTTCCGTGGGGCGGAGCATCAGGAGAGTAGAACCATTGCTCTTCCAGTCATCAGTTCAAATGGGGTCAGTCCCGTCACTCTGTTTGGAGTCGCCTTAAGTTCCACAAGATGGCAGGCAGTAACTTGTGCCAACCTTGGCCAGTTTGCAGAATGGCCTTGGTGAGAGCCGTTTTTAATGATCGGTTCATTCGTTCGACAATTCCCGAACTTTCTGGGCGATATGGTATGTGGTACTTCTGTTTAATCCCCATCAATTTCATCGCTTCCTTCATCAGCTTTCCAGTGAAGTGAGTTCCATTGTCCGAATCAATTTCATATGGAAGACCCCAGCGAGGAAAAACTTCTTCCACCATTACTCGTGCTGCCGCTTCAGCAGTGCAAGTTTTCGTAGGGAATGCTTCCACCCATCTAGTAAATCGATCCATGATTACTAGAATGTATTGGTACCTCCACTGGGTGACAAAGGTCCTGTGAAATCGATTTGGAGATGTGTCCATGGCCCTGTGGGTCTGGGTGCATGTGACATTCGCACCTTTACCGATTTTCCCACATTTGCTTTCATGCAGATCAAGCATCTTCTACAGTAATCATCAATGTCTCTCATCATTCTTGGCCACCACCATGTCTCGCCGATTTGAGCTTTCATTGCTTTTGCTCCAGCATGCACTTTTCCATGATACAGCTGCATTAGTTCTCTTCTTGTTCCGACAGGCATCACCACTTGTCCAGTTGGAATTCTCCAGATACCTTGGTCATCCTCTTTTGCTCCTGCTTTTATCCATTGTTCCTTTTCTTCATCAGTTTCCGTTTGATATGACAAAAGATGGAGCTCAGGATTGTCTTTCTTGTTTTCCTGAACCAAGGTAACAGGGGTAGGAGGGAGTAAAGCCGCTTCTCTGGCTGCTGCATCAGCCGCCGAATTTCCTTGGCTTTCTTTGGACTTGTCAGATTGATGCGATTTTACTTTGACCACGGCTGCTTCTCTTGGTAAGTGGCATGCTGCAATCAAGCGACGAATTATAGAGGCATGTTGTATTTCGCTCCCACTGCTTGTGATGAGTCCACGTCTTTTCCATAGGGCCAGGTAGTCATGGACCACGCCGAAAGCATAACGACTATCTGTATAGATGTTGACTCGATCTCCTTCCGATAGTTCAAGAGCTTCTGTAAGCGCTACAAGTTCAGCTACTTGTGCTGAGTACTTTCCGGAAAGAGCTCCTCTCTTCACCACAGTTCCATCAGCTTCCACAACTGCCCATCCAGTGTGTCGTTTTCCATCGACATAGTAACTGGATCCATCGACCCATAACTCTTTATCTGGATTTTCAAGAGGTATTGGATTGACTGGGCCAAGGCTTTCTTCTTCTACTTGTTTTTCACACTCATGTGGTATTCCTTCATGCGGTTCCAGCATCATTGTCGCAGGGTTAAGTGAGGTATCTCTGATGATTTCCACTCTTAAATCTTTGTTCAACAAGGTCGCTTCCCATTTTGCTCTCCTCGCATCAGTGATAGTCTTGATGTTTGTGTTATTCAACAGTGTCACTATACTGTGCGGAGTGTGCAATATGATGGTTTGCGCTCCTATCAAATTTTCCACAGCATCCACTGCCCATGTGGCACCATCGAGGGCTTGTATACAACGTGGTTGACCTATCATGGTAACAGGAATTTTTGTGGAAAAGTATCCTACTGGTTTGTACCGGTCACCTGGTTTTTGACACAGTACTGCTGAGTAGGTCTCATCTCCCACCCTGGTCCACAAATGAAATGGCAACCGACCATCAGGAAGTCCTAAAGCTGGTGCTGAAATCAGTTTCTCTTTCATAGAAGAAAACGCTCCTCAGCTTCTGTTGTCCAGGTTAGCTGCTCCACTCCAGGCTTACCTCCTTTGTACAGGTCAATGAGTGGGCTTGTGATGCTGGCGAAATCAGGTATATACTGACGACAATAGTTGAAAAGTCCCATCACTTTCCTCATTCCTGTAACTGTTAGAGGTTTTGGAAGTTGCCGTAATGCTTCTACACGCTCTGTTGTCATTCTCCTTCCTCGACAGATATTTCTTGGCCCAAGTAGATCACTTTAGTTTTGGCCAGCTGTGCTTTGTCGGGGTTGACTTTGAATCCTCCTTTCCTAAGAGCTTGTAGAACAATGTTCAGAGCAGATACATGGCTATTTTCATCTGGGCTTGCAATCAACAAGTCATCAACATATTGGAGGCAAACACTTCCTGAGCTCTCAATTTCAGCTTTTCGCTCGGTCAAGAACTGGTCCAAAGCTCTGTGAAATACGACAGGTGAAAGATTCAGCCCTTGTGGGAGTCGTGTCCAGACATACTGTTTTGCGCCCACAGTGAAGGCTAATTTCTCCTGAGAACTCTCACAATTGGTATAGACCAGAAAGCTGACAGCACATCCAGTACTGTAAAAATTCTTGCATTTCCTGGAATATCATTCAGAATGGTTGCTGGATTAGCCACAATGGGGTGTGGTTTTGGTGTTACGCTGTTAAGTCTTGTGTAATCGATCGTTAAACGCCATGAATTATCTGATTTCTTGACAGGCCAGACAGGGCTGTTGGTAGTAGATGAAGCTTGTCTGACAATCCCTTCAGCTTCCAAGTCTGCCACTATCTCTTCCACGGCTTGTCTTGCTTCAGGTCGAATAGGGTATTGTTTATGAGGGGTATGTATTGGTCCCTCAATAACAATGGGATCAATGTTGGCTTTTCCACAGTCCAATTTGTGTTTAGCCCAAACGTCTGGATATAGACTGCACAGAAGACCCCACACACCTTCTTTTTCCCAGTCTCTGTGGATTGGTTTTGCTGCACCAACAGAACTTAAATTACATGTGCGATCTTCATGTGGTATTATTCCAGCTGTTGTAATGATTTGACGACTGTCGGTGAATATGATCATGTTCAACAATGGTAAAATGTCCATGCCAATGAGACTTCCTTGAGAATTCGGCCCCACCCAGAAAGATGTCCATAAGACTTCATCTTCATGTATTTGCAGAGGAACTGGTATACTTTTGTGAAATGTTGTGATTTCTCCTCCAACTCCTTCAACTTCTATAGTTTCGTGTGTTGTGGGTAAGTTCAAGTCAGTTATGGAGAGTCCTGCCCCCGTGTCCAAGAGCAAATCACATGGGTGGCCCCCTATTAGTGCAGAAATGAAGAGTCGATTGTCATTTTTCTTACTCACACAGGGGGCCGCTGATTCCTATTTCGGACGCATGATCCCCTCGATTAGCTGACGAACTTGCTCTTCAGTCCACATCTTTCCTTGAGAGGTCTCAGCCTTGTTTTTCACATTGGCCTGTTTAAATGATGGACCTTTCCCTTCTGCTCCTCCTCCTTTAGCCCAGCAGTCTCTTCTGAGGTGTCCAGGCTTTCCACAATTGCGGCAAACACTAAATTGAACTGATGCCACTCCTCTGCGATTTGGCTTGTTTACTTCATCCTTGTTTGCTTTCATAGTCATCTCAAGACGACCAGCCCATTGCATAATTTGGTCAAATGTTTCTCCTGGGTTAACTCCAAGTGATAAGGCTTGTTGGTATTTTGTGCTAAAGCCTTCCAGAAGTGTGTCAGTAAACTGTACATCATCTCTATCTGGATCTTTCTTTGCACAAAGAGCCCATCTTTCATAAGCATTCCATTTACGCAGGGCGTATTCATCAGGAGACTCATCATCTTTTTGCTTAATCAATGTCACCGATGTGAAAGGGATTTTACCACTGCCCAAAGTCTCTTGAATTTCTTTTCGGAATCCATCTAATGCTTGCCAAAAACCAAGGGGTCGCCCCCTGGCCATCTACCCACAAGTTTATCCATTGGGCTGTTGTTATTGATGCTGGCAAGCTCCCATCGGTCTCTTGGGATTTTAGCTTTCACAATGGTGTGTACGTCTTTTAGTGTCATTTGGTGTGCTTCAACCAAAGAATCTAATTCTCGCCAAAACTCTGTGTTTGGATCCTGTCTCTTCAGAGGAGGCAAGGCTGTGAGAATGGCTTGACGTTCTCCTGGTGTGAATGGTCTCTCTTCTGTCATCATTTCAGACTGTAATTCTTCCTTTTAGGAGCAAGTGGAGAAAATTCTGGACCAACTTTATCAATTGTGATCATGTCGTCATCTCTTGTGTCATCGCCCAGTCAGATCCATAATTTCGAACTGGTGTACATCGCAGCATGTCTCTGTTTGGCTGGGTTGATTTAGATCTGGTAATTATTGGAGCTGCTTGTGCAGAAGCAATATACATTTTGTCAGCTGAAACTCCATTTGAGCTTGAAGCTTGATGCTGTATCAGAGGATTAGAGTAGCTTGTACATTGTTCAGGCAAAGTTGGATAAATTGGCTTGTAAGGAGGCGGTGTTACAGTTGTTGCTACTTTTGCTGATGTTTGTGAATATTTCTTTTCAGCTTCAGCTATAATCTCTGTCCAATCTGGATCAAATGAATCATCATTGATGGTGTTTTCTTTTCTGGACATTTGATGGACATGATTTTGCTCAACTTGTTAAATGCTTCTACTTGAGGCTTCATTGCTTCAGCAAGTGGAACTGGACAACCGTCAATGCCGCAACAAACTCCACCTTGTTTCACAATCCAATTAGCTGCCATTATTGGAAACACTTTTAACTTGATAGAGTCTTTTGGGTTTCAAACCAGCTTAACTGCTCATCCATGGATGCATTAATATCAAGTCCTTTTTTTAGAAACTTAGTTTGCTTCTTATTCTTCTTTTCCAGATACCAAGCAGAAATTGTTCTGCTGTTACAACCACCTTCTGCCATTGTTGCAACTTATTGGTCACTTTGTATCTGTGTGCTCAGATCAGCAAGGCTTTGTGTGTGTGTGTAAAGGAGGGGCTACCCTGCTTCTCTCTCCCTCCTCTCTAAGTTATGTGTCTGTGTGTGTGTGTGTGTGTGTGTGTGTGTGTGTGTGTGTGTGTGTGTGTGTGTGTGTGTGTAAAGGAGGGGCTATCCTGCTTCTCTCTCTCTTCTCTAAACACACTATAAACAACAAAAATAAAAATTACAAGAAAATTTAGCTCTTATATTTTCCAATTGAACTCAATTTTGTCTCCTTTTTTAGTTTAATTTCTTATTCAGTTGAACTCAGATCAATTTCTCCTCCTCAAATACTGAACAGCTTCACTGTCAAAATCAGAAGGCCTGCGATTTTGGCTACTAGTGTATTTGAACGTGTTTGGATTCTTAGTACAGGACTCTAGTTAGAGTCCAGATCCGCCACTTCAAACCACTTCAGTGTGTTTAAACGTTTTTAGGATTCTTAATACAGGACTCTCATTAAAGTCCAGATCCGCCAACTTTAAACCACTTCAATCGACCCACCGCTCGACACTTCCCCGTCTGTCTAACAGCACGGATCTTCGGTGTGTGGAAATGTTTTAGGGTTGATTCTGCCACCTATTACTGCAGACCCGCCACACCCCACCACTTCACAGTCATCGAGCTAATTGCCAAACCGCCTTACGGTTAATCTCCTGAAAATTTGACTAAATGGTCTTTTCTAAAAAGATCCACTTTACCCCAGCTTCATTCAAATATTTTTTGAAGGTCCATTGGTCTGAGACAACTTCAGAATTTCAAAATCAAATAAAATTATAATTTTTCTTTTACTATGTCTGACACACGCCCATTGACAACACAACTGGTACTTAAATAACACAGTTCTTTTCAGCAGTTCAGTCAATGTCTCTAATCATCAGGCAGACTTAAACTGTTTAGAAAGACATAAAAAAAAGTCTTACCTGATTGACTGAGACAACGGCTGAAAATGCTATCCTGTTCGTGTTGACGCCAAATTGTAGACTTGAAAATGAAGCTTTTTCCCCAATGTTGTTTAATTCACGGACCGACACCAGTTGTTGCCAAGAGATCTCTTTTTTATTATTTTATATGTCAGACATAGGAGAGAAAGACAATTTCATAGATGTTCTTCATTCCATCTTTCTCTGTCGTCCGACACTCAGTTGTATTTTATAGGCTGCTTAACCAGAAAATTAATTATATTACCAGAAAAACAGGTTGTTTACACCATACCTCGTGATTGCACACAGTACAATATACCCTTAGACATATGCATCAGTGGAAACATAGATACTTGTTGTTCGTTGTCCAAAATAAATGTCTTATAGAAAACTTGTGACTTCTATCATATGCTTTGGTAGGAAAACAACACCATGCTACACAATTCTTCCTTACAAAGAACTTCAGTCACATGGCATAATTAGAAACTTATGCTACATATTCCGGTGTTCAAAATTATCTTCTCTCCATGTCTCTCCATGAAACCCTCACACTTCTGTGCTCAGGCCCACTCTGACTAAATAATGATGATAATACAAAAACAATAATGATATTACAAATGGTTATGAATATTTGTAAATAATAATGATACAGATACATAATATATGTTGATTATTAATTCTAATAAAATTGTATTAGACAATAAAATTTTATCTTCAACGGTTAACAGCTGCGCCCTGACAGAAAAGACCAGGGAAGGCCGTGCGTTCCACGGGGGTCTGCTCTGCCCGGGGGCTGGCGACAGAGAGGGATGCGAGTGGCGGGACCCGGGGGTGGCGCACACTGTCATCGCCGGTCTCTGGCTGCTCAGGGATGGGTTTGTCAGTTCTTTCTGCTTGCTGCTGACCCGAGAGCCAACAGCTGAACAAAAGATTCTCCCCTGGCCCTCCACCAGGGGAAGGAGTGGCCCTGCCGCCATCTCCTGGAAAGAACTGCCCATCCCTGAGCTGTCCGCGCCAGGAGCGCCGCTTAGCCTGGCGTTTGTTCGCGGGCTGCAGGGCTGGAGCGGACTGGGGCGCCTTCCTGCGGCTTCCTCGGCGCGGCCCCGGTGAAGGCTGCTGCTGGGGTGGTGCACGAGGGGTGGGAGCCGCTGGAGGGCGCACTCGGTGGCGAGCAGACTGAGACTGCGCAGGCGGCTGGGTGGAGGCAGCAGCTGGCAGGGTATGTGCTTGATAGCCTCAGTCAGCTCTTGGGCGGCTGAGAACTGTTGGGCGAAGCTCTCAACTGCGCCGCCGAATAGCCCAGTCTGGGATATGGGAGCGCCGAGGAACCGGGTCCGCTCGTCGTCACGCATATCGGCCAGACTGAGCCACACGTGTCTCTCCTGGACCACAGCTGTGGACATCACCTGACCCAGGGAGTGCGCGGTCACCTTCGTCGCCCGGAGAGCGAGGTCGACGGCGGCACGCAACTAATTTCTGAGTCCTGGGTCAGCCCCACCCTCGTGCATGTCGCACAGCAACTTGGCCTGGTAGTCCTGAAGAGCCTCCATGGCATGCAAAGAGGCGGCAGCCTGCCCCGCAGCTCTGTAGGATTTCGCCACCAAGGTTGATGTGAATCTACAGGCTTTGGAGGGGTGCTTAGGGTCACCACACCAAGGCGAAGCACTCTGCGGACACAGTTGCATCGCAACAGAGCGCTCGTCTGGGGGAACCCCAGTGTACCCTTTGGCCACGGCCCCATCGAGGGTAGTGAAGGCGGAGGAGATCGCGAAACGGTCACGGGGACTCCCAGGACCGTGCGAGCTCCTCATGCGCCTCCGGGAAGAAAGGTATCAGGGGGACGGACTGACGGGTGTCCGCACGTGCCGCCCCTAAAAACCAGCCCACCTTGTGATGCAGCGATCGACATCTCCTCGTCTTCCCCGCCCTCAAGCGAGACAGTCGGGATGGCCACGGCCGTGGGCTGCGACATGAGCGTCGGAGCTTTATTCCACAGAGATAACGATTGAGTTATGGTAGGGGGTGGAGGAAAAGACACCTCCGAATCAAACATGAAATTTAATTGGTCAGAACTCCTCCAGGAGGATGGCCAGATATCTGAGTTTAAAATCTCAGAACACGAAGAGTTCCGCCGCAGTTGAGTGCCAGTTGAGTTCCGTTCAGTTCGAGTTCCGGTTAAGTTCGACTTCAGTCATTCTGTTGAAGAAGGAGTTGAAGAACTCCAAGGATGAGTGTAGGAGACCAGATAAAATGGGTTAAATTCATTCAAGCCATCTAGACCTCTCCTCTCACTTTCCTTTCTCTTACTTAAGTTTATTTTCTTTCCGTGAGTCTCGCGTTCTAAGTTAAGTTTCGCCGCAAAGTTTCTCTCGACGAAATCTCCAGCGAGCGCGCTTCAACTTCAAACATCCACGAGACCTTCTCATCCAGCAGCCAACACGCTACTTGACTGGCTTCCCAAGACGCCCATCAAAGACACGACAAGGCCTTCCGTGAATCACAAAGAACCGGGAAACCCCTCTCCAGCCAGGAGCGAAAGGGAATCCCCCGTTTATATGACGACACGCGACAAACGCAAGTAACCTTCAGATTCTAAACTGAACTGGTGCATTGATATCAAATTGAATAACCCCACCTAAGCAACGATAGGAGGGTTAAGTCAAGATTGGTGGTTCATTCAGATCATGTTATAAATGCAGATACTGCTAGAAACTTGGGACTTCATCCTTCTCTCTCTTAAAACTCACTCTTTCCTCACTTTCCTCCTTTCTGCAACACGTGTGAATGTGTGTTTGTTTGTTTTTGTTAGATACTAGTTTTACGTGTTAGAGTAATCAATAAAGCTTTAAAACTAAAGATAAGTGTTCTTGTGTTATGTGCTTAAGTTACCTGGCTGTTAAATAGTGTTTCACTATTCTGTGGATATTAATATACACTGCAGAGTTGATAGTTATGGCCCGTTCAAATGAACGCTGAACGAGTCATTTGCTCAGTTGTAAAATAGACTCTAAAATAGCAAAATTCCCTATGAATTAATTCATTCATTAATTTGAGCTAAATAGACCTGTTCCCTTATACAGAGTCCCCTATATATATTATTATATATGTACTACAACGGCTCAGATCCCCGCCCTCTCTTCTTTTTCTTCCTCGTGGACACGACACGCTGCGCCTGTGAGCTTCTGCCCCGCAGGCCAGCAAACATGGTGTGCCTCCACACACGCGAGCCAAATGTGTGTGTGGAACAGGAAACCTGATGGCCCCACAAAGCCATGGGCCAGAAGACTCAAACTCCTTCAGGCCTACACACACAGCAAAGATGCCACCAAACGGCCAGGAGGGTGCCAGCAGGCTTTGACCATAAGAGTCTCTGCAAGTTCACCGTTGTTCCTTCACTCAACACGAATGGAATTGTGCGTTGTAAAACCATCAGACCAAACCATCGAACCTTCTCCTGCAATTTCCGCCGGATGGTCTTCTACGGCTCAAGCCATATGCAAGTATCGTACTAAAAACAAATTGTTGTGTAGTTAATAGAACTGTAAACTCCATTGTTCAGACAAATGAGCTTGTAGTCACAGGTTCTAGACTCTTTGCATAACTTCATCCATCTGTTCTGACCCGTTTTTTTCCTAACCCCTTTGACCTTACCTCTTACCATGTATATGTTTTGTGTATGTATGTATGTTTCATGTCTGTTTGATCTTGTTCGTGATTTAGTTATTAAAATTTGTGCACAATATATGTTTGGTTCTGACTCCCTGCCTGCAAACAAAGTGTCCTTTAACCCTTAAAGACCTAGAACATTTTTGGGGCGTCTGACTTGCCTCTACTTTTCTTTGGTTTTCTAGCTCATTTGAAGTCCCAATTTTACATTTATAAAAATGGATTCAATTCATAGAATTTCAAGAAAAACGGCTGCAAAAATGTGGTGTTTTTACTGTGAACTCAAACAGAACTTCATGAAGTTTGGATTTTTTCCTTTAGAAAGTTAGACCTGGTTGTTTTAGACTTCCAGATTACATTTTGTCTACATGTAGCAATCCCTCAGCAATTTATAGCCATTTATTATAACATTATTCTTTAGGTTTTTGAGTGAAAACAGGTGTATTTGATTTACTGACAATGTAGATGTGTCATAAAAAGTTCAGGGAATAAATTAAATAGAAAGATTGTTATATAATTACAGAACACTTAAGCGAACATTTGTTTTCAGATAAATATATTATAATTTGAAGAACAAATGCAAACAATGCAACAAGTTGTGGCATCAAACCGTGCAATAAAATATACTGGGTGTAAATGAACAAACGGTGAAAACAGGGTAGGACTAATGATCAGCAATCAATTCTGTTTGGCTCAGGGAAACAACCCATGTGCATTTCCTTGACGAATTAATGCTGCATATTTTGATGACACATCCACGCTCACTACGAAGCCTGTGAATGTGATATGTGATACTTCTGATACTTCTCTCTCTCTCTCTCTCTCTCTCCCCTGCCATTGTGGCGTTACGTCACCAGGTGATCGTCTGTGATATCGCCTAACTCATTGACTTTGGATTGCACTCATTTCAACCTCCACTCTCCAGTGTTGCAGCTTAGAACTGCCCTGCCATTCGCTCTGAGAATCCTTTGTCCTACGTCTCGTGTTGGGCTGACGTGGTATTCCCTCATATCTGGCTGGCATCATCCCTGTTTCCTTTGACAGAGGACTCAATTTTTCTCTGTGTTCCTGATTTTGTTTGTGCTTGCCATTAAACAAACACTGTTATACCCGCAACTGGTTCCTTCTCTTTACCACCTTGACACATATCTTTGTAGTTTGTAGCAGTAAATGAAGAGATGTCACACCGATCACAAGTTCAGTATGGAGTACATAAGGCTCAGTGTTAGGACCGTTGCTTTTCACCCTGTATATGCTACCACTGGGAGATATCATTAGGAAGCATGGCGTTAGTTTTCATTGTTATGCTGATGATACTCAGCTCTATATTTCTTCACGCCCTGACGAAACTTACCAATTCACAAGATTAACGGAATGCATAGCTGATATTAAAAATTGGATGAATAGTAATTTCCTGCAACTTAATTCAGATAAAACTGAATTTTTAATTATTGGACAGAAAAGCTCCACAAGTAGTGCCCTAGAATACTGTCTAACCCTCGATGACTGCTCTGTCAAGCCCTCGTGCCAGTAAGGAACCTGGGTGTGCTCTTTGATACCAATCTTTGGTTTGAAAGCCACGTTTCTAGCATCTGTAAAACTACATTCTACCATCTTAAAAATATATCTAAATTACGTCACATGCTTTCAATGCAAAATGCTGAACAATTAGTACATGCGTCATGAGCTCAAGGCTAGATTATTGTAATGCTCTACTGGGTGGTTGCCCTGCTCGCCTAATAAATAAACTCCAGCTGGTCCAAAACGCAGCAGCTCGAGTTCTTACTAGAACCAGGAAGTACGATCATATTAGTCCAGTTCTGTCAACACTGCACTGGCTCCTATTAAACATCGCATACATTTTAAAATCTTGCTTATTACTTATAAAGCAATAAATGGTTTAGCTCCCCAGTACTTAAGCGAGCTCTTAACGCATTATACTCCATCACGTCTGTTGCGGTCTCTAAACTCTGGCCAGTTGAAAATACCTAGAATATCTAAATCAACTGCAGGCGGTCGATCCTTTTCCTATTTAGCACCTAAACTCTGGAACAGTCTTCCTAGCATTGTTCGGGAAGCAGACACACTCTGTCAGTTTAAATCTAGACTAAAAACGCATCTCTTTACTATGGCATACACATAGAACATTTTTAACTTTCTTTATTCAAATCAAATGACTGATTGTTAGGCTGCATTAACTAGGTCAGCCGGAACCGGGAACACTTCCCATAACACCTGATGTACTCGTTACATCATAAAAAGAGTGGCATCCACACTAATGTTAGTCTCTCTGTTTATCCCGAGGTTTACTGCAGTCGGCCGGATCCAGGCCGTGTCCGGAATGGATGGTGGACCTGCATCTGGACATGACCAGCTCATCCTGGAGTGTCTGCTGAGACCGTGTCCATTAGTGTCTCCACTGAATTTGCCTCACCGGCACGTCATCCTCAATTAACCCGTCTCCGGCGCAATAACTCCGATCTTTCAAGTATTCATATTCTTGTGTAATCGACGCGCCATCCTAAATGAACCCGTCTCGTGCGTGATACCCAAATTTTCGAATATTCCTATCTAATATGATTTATGACCTGCAAGGTTGCCAGAGTAATAATTATACACTGTTAATAATAGGCCAGAGGAGAACTGGCACCCCGACTGAGTCTGGTTTCTCCCAAGGTTTATTTTTCTCCATCATGCCCTGATGGAGTTTTGGTTCCTTGCCACTGTCGCCTTTGGCTTGGCTTGCTCAGTTGGGGACACTCAAATTATGATCCAAGTTACTCAACTAAATATACAAATAGAATTTATTAATTTGGTCATATATAATTCTATAAACTATCCAAATTAAACTAGCCAAATCAAATTTTGTTGCAATGTTGTCCTGTTTAACACTGTGAAGCTGCTTTGAAACAATCGTCATTGTAAAAGCGCTATATAAATAAAGTTGATTGATTGATTGATATCTACCCCAACCATATTAAACCTTCTGGTGGATCTCTGAAGGTATCCTCAAAGGTCCAGGAACGGAGTCATAGTTAGCATTGCAGAAAATGTGTTGACACAACAAATAAGGCAAAAGCTCTCCAGCTGTTTATTTATTATGTCAACAGAGGCCTCACAATGACACGCCAAAAAAGGTCTGTTAAGTGCAAAATGTTTTCGAGATCAACTCTTTATCAGTGACAAGTAATTTCATAGCACAGCTTATGCTTACCTCAAGGACTCACCTGTGATACCAAACTGCATCGTCTTTGATCCTCCTGTCTCCAAGTCTCTGTGTCTCCAGTGTTCCCTGTGTCTCATCTGGGTGTCGTCCTCAATGCCATCTACAATAAAGAATACAGTATCATGCATCTGCTATCATCTGCTTCACTTACCTGTCCCGCTCACCTCTGGTTGTTCAATAAAGACTTTCTTTCTTACCATCTGTTCTCTGTGTCAGCCTGTTTGTAACAGAAGACCGGACCAACACCGCAGAGCACCAGATGAGCACTCCAGATCCCTTCCAAGAGCTCGTCGATGCACTTCGACGAGCTCTCACCACACAGCCTGCCTGTACCTGCACCTTCACCAGCGAGTACTTCCAAAAACAACACTGCTTCTTCGCCACCGGTGTATGGCAATCCCATGGCCAAACCGGCGCCTTTCTTTGGCTCAGCGGAGGATTGCAATGGAATTCTCCTCCAATGCTCACTGGTCCTGGAGATGCAACCGCACTTATTTCTGGACGATCGCGCTAAGGTAGTGTATATTATCTCCCACTTATCCGGCAAAGGCCTTCATTGGGCTGAACCTTTCTGGTCCCAGGGCAATCCAATCACTCAGTCTCTCTCCAGTTTCATTAATCACTTCAAGGAGGTCTTCGGAAAGCCAACCTGGGATTCATTGATCAGTGAGCAACTTTATCACCTTAAACAAGGTATTACATCTGTCAATGAGTGTGCCCTTCAATTCTCTGCTGCCAGTGGATGGAATGAACGGTCCCTGCTGATGACTTACCGGCAGGGTTTGGATCCTCGAGTGCGGTTGCATCTCGCTGCATATGAGGACACTATCAGCCTAGAATGTTTCATCCGGTGCAGTCGTGTCTCGAAGAACACCAGGGCCAGCCGACATCTTCTCCTGTCCTCCGCCGACCAGATCTTGTCAGCCGTCCAGACCCAGCCCACGAACCCATGTAAGTAGAAAATTTGCTGTAAGTAGAATACTAGATGTTGGCTGAGTGACAGAGGTGGATGACCTTTAATTAATGTTTGTATTGTGAATCTACAGTTCATCACATAATTCGTCCACCTCGTCCTATGGTGAGTGCCATCATCCCTTCTCTGACTAAGATGCATCCACTCACCACTATAATCTACTTTACTGCTGCCGGTGTTTCTCTTTCAGTTAATGCTCTCCTCGACTCAGGGTCAGCCGGGAATTTCATCTCGGGCACACTCTGCCGCCAGCTCAAACTCTGGATTTCAACATCTGCTGGTTCTGGAGGAATCCACTGCTGACATCATCCTAGGGCGCCCGTGGTTGGAGCAGCACAATCTCATCATCTCGTGGAAGACCGGCGAAGTCCTGAAGTGGGGTGATAGCTGTTTTCTGCATTGTTTCTCTGCTTTTCCTGTTCCTCAGTGTTCCCATGACCTGTCTGTGTGTACTCCCTCCATCGAAAGTCCTGTAGAGAAACGCTCCTTGGAGGATGCTACGCGCCCTTCAGCAACATGTTCTGCCCCAAATGAGCCTCCAAGCTGCCTCCACACCGGCCATGGGACTGTGCCATCAACCTCCTTCCGGGTGAGTCAGTGCCCCACAGTAAGATCTACCCTCTGTCACTTCTGGAGGAGAAGGCCATGGAGGATTACATCAAGGAGGCCCTGGAGCAAGGTTATATCTCCCTGTCTACTTCCCCTGCTGCCTCAAGCTTCTTTTTCGTGGCCAAAAAGGTTGGAGGCTTGAGGCCCTGCATCGACCGTTCTCTGAATAAGATCACCGTCAAGTTCCGATATCCCCTTCCTCATGCCACTGTGTTAACCAAGTTAACCACTATGAGTACCTTGTGATACCATATGGATTGGCCAACACCCCCTCCGTATTCCAGGACTTCATTCATGAGGTGCTCCGGGAGTGTCTCCACAGATTTGTGCTATTCTACATTGTTGACATCCTGATCTACTCCCGGAGCCTGGCCGAACATGGCCACCACGTTACTGAGGTCCTGAAATGCCTGAGGAAGTTCCATCTGTTCCTGAAAGCTGAGAAATGTTCCTTCCATCAGTCCTCAGTGCAGTTCCTTGGTTAACATCGACCGCAGTGACATCCAGATGGATGAGGGGAATGTGGAAGCCATCAGGTCCCGGCCCATTCAAACTTCCATCAAAGAGTTCCAAAGATTTTTAGGCTTCGCCAACTTCTATCGCCGTTTCATCCAAGGTTACAGTTCCCTCTCCAGTCCACTCACAACTCTCCTACATAATCCCAAGTCTCTGTCCTGGTCACCATCTGCCACTGAAGCTTTTGAGGCCCCCAAGACCGCCTTCACCACCGCTCCTCCTGGTCCATCCCAATCCGGATCTACCCCATCTGTCGTGGAAGTGGACGCCAACCAACGGAGTGGGAGTGGTCTTGTCGAAACAGCAGGGTAACCCCAGTAGACTCCACACATGTGCCTTCTCCCACAAGCTCAGCCTAGCGGAAGTCAATTATGACATCGAACAGAGCTTCTGGCTATCAAGCTAGCCCTTGAAGAGTGGAGGCATTGGTTAGGGAGCACTCAACATCCTTTCCTCCTCTTAACAGACCACAAGAACCTAGAATATCTTTGAAATGCTAAGAGGTTGAACCCTCGCCAGGCTCGATGGGCATTATTCTACACACAGTTCCATTTCACGATTTCCTATTGACCGGGTCCCAAGAACGTTAAGGCGGATGCCCTTTCCTGCATTTACAGCCCTGAGGAAAAGATGGAGGAATCCGAGCCCACCTTGCCTGTCAAAATGTTTGTTAGCCCTATCATCTGGTCCGAAGAAACTCTGCCCTCCTCCAATGCCTCCAACAACGCTCCGCCAGGCTGTCCACCAGGCTTGCAGTACATCACTCGGACTCAGTGCACTCCACTCCTCCCACACTTCTCTGGGCACTGCCCACCCCGGGGTCAATGAAACCCTCTCGCTGCTCAAACAGTGCTTCTGGTGGCCCCACATAGCATCTGACGTCAGAAGGTACGTGCAGGAATGCCAGGAATGTGCCATTTCCAAGAGCTCTCATCATCTTCCCGCCAGTAAGCTCCATCCTCTGCCCGTTCCTCACTTCCTCTGGTCACACCTAGGAGTGGATTTTATTACTGACCTCCCTGTCTCCGACAATTTTACCTGCGTCTATTCCGTTATTATGGTATTCCCAAAGACATTGTCACTGACAGAGGTCCGCAGTTTATCTCAAAAGTATGGAAAGCTTTCTTCGCTCTCCCCAGTCGAACGGGCAGACGGAACGGAGATCCAGAAGATCAGCCGCTCGCATCTTCTGTCACGGCCACCAGAACTCCTGGAACCAGTTCCTGGGTTGGGATGAGTACGCCCAGAATTCACTACGGTAACCTTCCACCGGACTCACTCCATTTCAGTGCATACTCGGTTACCAACCCCTCGCTTCTGGCCAGGGATCCTCTGATGTCCCTGCAGTCAATAACTGGTTCTGGGAGAGTGAGAGGGTTTTGGACTTGGCCCATTATCAACTGCAACGGGCCATTCGCAGACGCAGAATGACAACAGACCTTCGCTGCTTTAAGACTCCGGCATACCAACCTGGGCAGAAGTTCAGGCTCTCAACAAGAGACATCAGACTGTGTCTGCCATACCGCAAGTCGAGTGGCACAAGCACGCCAGGCTCCACCCTCTCCAAATCACGGCGCACTCCTCACCAGAATACTGATCACACACACCGCACATCATCATCAAAAGCAATCACCACCAGCACATAAACCCCATGTATGCATTCAGCCACTGTCCAGTCTCGTTCGCACATAGCACAGCTTATGCTTACCTCAAGGACTCACCTGTGATATCAACCTGCATCGTCTTCGATCCTCCCAGTCTCCAAGTGTTCTCTGTGTCCCATGGTAGTGGACAGCACATTCCAGGGCTAGTTTATGACCAGGCCCTTCGCTGCCCATAACAGTGGACAAAGGTTTGCTACATTTTGATTTGATCTTGTTGGACTAACACAAACAAACTGTCCAACGCCATCAGATAAAGATGCTAGACAACAGCCAGACACCTCTTAAAGGGCAATAAGAAGACATCTGGTTCCAAGCCCAGGAAGGACAGGACGTATCATTGGTTCACATGCAGTTTCAGACCTTCACCCAGCTAAAGACTGATGCCTAATGTCCTGTTTTTATGATGGCCAAAACATTCCTCAGGACCTCAGCGGTAGTGGGTGAAACAAAGAAAGACCACAATGATCCATCCAAATCCATTCATAACCATGTTTGGAAACCTTAAGACTGATGTGAATTACATGCATCCATGTCATACTTATTCAGAGAAATAAGTATTCTCAGTGACAGCTATTTGTAATGCAACATCTTACAAAGATTCAGCTGCCAATGATCAAATGAATGAACGCATGACATTTCATTCTTTTTCCATCATGTTTGATGTCTATATGTTTAGAATATTGCCAAGGGTATTCTGATGGTGGTTTGGAAAGTAAGAAACGCATTGGTAAACGTTAAAGACACTTTCAAGACAAGTGTGTACAGTATGCAAATGAGTTCCACAGGGGGAAAGAAAGGTGGGCCACACTGTATGCCCCCTTCTCGTGCCAGCAGCCAATCGCAACACTGGAATGGAGAAGCGCCAAATTGCAATCTCCTCCTATTTGGAAAAGGATAAAGGTACCCTTTCAACAGACACTCGTTGTTCTGAGTCCCCCCTAGGGAGAGACAAACAGTTCACCAATTTCTGGGCCTCTCCTCAAGAGAGACAAACAGTTCACAAAGTTCTGAGTCTCCCCACGTGAGAGATAAACAGTTCACCATGTTCTGAGTCTGTCCGGCGAGGATTAGACTGTAACAGAGCAACCAAGTTCTGAGCCTCTGGTTTAACCAGAGAGACAACACAAGATCTGAGGATCTGAGTCTACAGCTTGTGAGGCAGCAACGGATACGACAACGTTCTGAGCCTCCAGCCTGTGAGGAAAGAGACATTAACCAACACTACGTTCAGAGTTTTAGTCAAGCGAGAAGAATCGCAGAATTACCGCATGCCCCGAATCTCCATGCTAGAGAGACCAGAGCGGATTGACCAACTGCTGAATGTCTGGCTCAAAGAGGCAGAAGACACACAGAGACATTTGCAACAAGGTTAAGCTCAGGAGAGCAAACCTTCACTTCAAGGTTCCTCCGTCTGCGTGTTCCAGATTAAGGACCTTCTGCACCTACTTCAGGGTCTCATCTGCGTGTTCCAGATTTTAGGACCCTTTGGTGCTCCAGGAGATCAGCATCCCACTAATCTTCGTGTTCAAGGCTGCTGAAATGGATTCCAGCTCCTTTCCCCACTGCATGTCACCGAGAACAACCAGTGGAAGAAGTCATCGCCATCGGACTGCTTACTCAACCACGTGGAACGTAAATATCACTTATCCAAACCTCTTTCTAGAGACCTTGGAATTGTTGTTTATTATCATATGATTTCCTAATTTACATTAGAGGAAATATAACTGATGCAAGTTATTAACAAATAATCATTTGTTTATTTGTTTGATGCATAATAAGGTTCGTCACATTAGTTTCAGAGAAACAGAAGTTTATCTTTCCAGAAGACTCAACTTAATCACATGAATTTTATGCATCTTATCCACTTTATTCCTTTATCATTCATTGTATTCATTTATTAGTTTTGTGTTATTCTTGTTTTGTTTTTTTCTTAATACAATCTATTTTATTACAACTGTGTCTTCCTTGTGCTGATAATACAGAAGAGGCCCTACAAGTTAGAAATCTCACCAATCTTTCAGATAAATCAGCTGAGCAACTCTCCTCACTTCACATTCATTCTAAATGATTGGACAGCCTCCTATTTGGAGTGTTCTCATAGAGTCAAGGTATAAGACCTTGACTATTGTCCCAAACTAAGAGAGCGGGAAGGTGGTCATCTGATGTACTCATAACCACACCTTAAGTGACGAGTGATCCAAAAATCACAACGTCAGCGGTGACGTTAGTACCAATCACTACCAATCACTACCAGGTGTCCCTGGGTGGGCCTGAGTGAAATTATTAAAGACTTTCTTACTTACCATCTGTTCTCTGTGTCAGCCTGTTTGTAACAACTGTAGACATCCTAATAATTATGCAGGCACAGTAAAAGCCAGGATAAAGTCATTATCACATATAGGTTACAAACGACTCGCAATAATATATGTCCTATCTATGCAAACAAATATATTCTACATCAATTGATAACACAAATATATAAACTATATTTTATATAGAAGTACAAAGATATAACCTCTGCAACAAAGATACATCGAAATAATTCACAGAAAACAGTGTATAACTAGATCTTCATTCATACTTAGATGCTTTTATTTATATTTTTGTTTATTTGTATTTTGTTTATTTATAAAACTCTTATCGGGAAAACACCATTATATTTACAATCACTTCTTAATACTCGTAACATTAGTCATAATCTGTTCTCTAGCAATTTCATTAATTTATTTATACCTAAAGTCCATACCACTTTTGGTCGTTATTCTTTCAGTTTTCTGCTGCCTATATTGGAATCATTTGCAGCAGACTTTAAAGCTTAGTTCATTTATTTCACTTTCCTCCTTTAAAAATTCAATTTGGTCACAAGAACACTGTACTTGTTGCAATAAAGTTGCAATTGTGAGTTATAAAGTCGGAATTGCAAGATAAATTGTTGCAGTTGCGAGTTTATATCTCGCAATTCTGACTTTATAACACGCACTTGCTAGATATAAGTAAGATATAAACTTAAAAAAAAAGTCAGTCTTTTCCTCGCCTCAGAATTGGACTTTATAACTTGCAATTGCATGTTTACTGTATATCTCACAGTTCTGAGAAAATAAGTCAGAATTGTATGATATAAAGTCAGAATTGCAAGTTTATATCTGACAATCCTGTAAAGTTTATATCTCACAATTATGATTTTATATCTCACAATTCTGACTTTATTACTTGCAATTCTGACTTTATATCTCACAATTCTGACTTTATATCACGCAATTATGTCTTAATATCACGCAATTCTTATTTTATAACTCGCAATTGCACTTTATACAGGTGCTGGTCATATAATTAGAATATAATCAAAAAGTTGATTTATTCCACTAATTCCATTCAAAAAGTGAAACTTGTATATTATATTCATTCATTACACACAGACTGATATATTTCAAATGTTTATTTAATTTAATTTTGATGATTATAACTGACAACTAAGGATCTCAAATCCAGTATCTCAGAAAATTAGAATATTATGAAAAGGTTCAATATTGAAGACACCTTGTGCCACACTCTGATCAGCTAATTAACTCAAAACACCTGCAAAGGCCTTTAAATCATCTCTCATTCTAGTTCTGTGTGCTACACAATCATGGGGAAGGCTGCTGACTTGACAGTTGTCCAAAAGAGGACCATTGACACTTTGCACAAGGAGGGCAAGACACAAAAGGTCATTGCAAAAGAGGCTGGCTGTTCACAGAGCTCTGTGTCCAAGCACATAAACCCTGGAGGTGTTTTGACATGCCCTGATATTTGATCTTATGTCTGTTACTTGTAACATTTTCATGGCTAAAGTCTGAGTACACTTTATTCAGCACAAACTCTGCTACAATAATATGTGAGCAGCATGTGTGTACAAGTTTGTATTTGAAAAGTTTGCAGTAGAAAATGACTTTTATTAATGGTTTGTGGAAAGAAAGAATTTATTAGCTGTTATAAGGCTATAAAACCCATCCTGAATATTTGCTCACAAGACTTTTGATGACTGGATCACATAGGCTAGAGTTTTTGCTTCAAGAAAATGTAAAAATCACTCTGGCCACTCATTCACATAAAACAATATACTGATATAAAATTTGTAAGAAATGTTTTGTGTCAGGAAGGCTTATGTGGGGAGGGCATGAATCATCATGAATATTGATGTATTTCACACCTGAGAAAGACAAAGACCCTATATCAGATGATATAGGGCCATTAGGATTAGGGGAGCTAATCCTAATGGCCCTATATCATCTGAATGTCTGTGAGGGAACTACAACAAAGACAACAGAGTATAAAAGAATGGCTTTTTGATTTGTTTGCATTTATTTACAGCACAACATAATCCAAACATATCATGATACACCACAGAAGACAAAAAGTGGGAGAAAAGTAAGGGATAATAGTGGTTCTTTATATGGGACACTCAAAGTGTGTGTTATTTGAGCCCGATCTCACGAAAATGCGTATCAATAGTGCAGTGTGCAATCTCGTAGAATGTATACGCCTAAAACTCATTTTGGCGTGCGTATGGTACGCCGTTTTTGGCGTGCATATGATACGCACTTTATGGCGTATTATATGTACGAACCCCCACACGCCCACCCTCACCCTACCCAAAAGCGTGTCATATACACGCCATAAAGTGCGTATCATATGCACGCCAAAAACGGCGTACCATACGCACGCCAAAATGAGTTTTGGCGTATACATTCTACTGATTGCACACTGCATATTGATACGCATTGTCATGAGATCGTGTTGGTTATTTCAGTGTCTGCAGTGTGTGTATAAAAGGCTCTCAGAAATAAAAACATTTGATTTGCTCAAGCTTTTAATGCACAATTTAATCCTAAAAGGAATTTTAACATCATAGAAATGAATGTCAGTTGTTACACACAAACCATCTAAAGCTTTTGTAGCATTATACACTACCATTAAAAAGTTTGGGGTTAGTAAGAATTTGTTTTAAATTAATAGTTTTATCAATAATTAATATTTGTAAAGAAATTAATCTTTTTTTCCACTTCCTGCTTTGCTACTGTTCGGACGCTCTTGCTTACTGCTCCGCGCTTTGCTCTATCGCTTCTATATTTTATCTCGTAATTTCGTAATTTCAACTTCTGTAAATCAGCACAGTGCTCAAACAACAAAGCTTGACTTCAATGATAAAATTTGAAACTCTGGTGACTGGATTACTACAAAAAAGCGGAATATTTCATCCAACCAGCCTCCCACTGCCATCATCTTACATTCCGGAGAAGGGAAAACACAGCTGCCTACATTCAAAAGGATAAGAAAATGCCTCCTCTAGAATCTACTTGCTGCACAAACTGCCACAGACTTTTACAGAGGATTGCAGTTCTTGAAACAAAGTTATTTGCGGAACCACCGAACCAGACGAATCACACAGAGCTTCAAAATGAACGCCATCAGCACACTGCCGGTGAGTCCCATAAACATAGTGCTACCCAACAGGGGAAACAAATAACTGATCAACACACTAATCGATGGCACAAACAGGGAGCAAGACCCAAAGGGACCCGAGACATCAGATTGTCACGAGGCCACATACTGCAACATTAGCATGCTCTACCCCAGACACAAGGATTGCAAACGCTGATTTCCTACCACCAACTATACAACTTGAAAACAGATTTGAAGTATTAATGAATGTGGGTGATGAATCCCCAAATGTGATGAATGTAAACGAACACAGATCGTATCAGCCCGCAGCTAACACTGATACCAACAGGCGCTCAAGGTCGAGCAGACAGCGGCACTCAGCTCAGAGCGCAGCCGAGCCCAGGACTCTGATAGTGGGGGACTCCACAGTCAGAAACATTAGCAGCAGGGATACAACTACATGCTGCCTTCCACAAGCTACAGTTTCTGACGTAAACAGGGAAATTCAGAACATTCTGATGAAACATAAGACTGCAAATCGACTTGTCATTCATGTGGGGAAAACGATATTCAGAGAGAGCAGTCAGAACTCATTAAGAGGGATTTCAATGTACTTTTTGAAACACTTAGAAAACTAAAAGTTCAACCGTTCATCAGTGGACCACTTCCAGCAAGAGGAACAAATAGGTTCTCACGGTTACTTGGGCTTAATACATGGCTGCAAAAACCTGCAACATAAAGGAGTGAACTTCATCGACAACTTTAATCTATTCTGGAGCCAGAGACAATTGTTTACATCAAATGGCCTTCACCCAAACAAACTTGGTGCAAGAGTGCTAAAGGACAATATTCACTTTTCCCTACACCATCCTCAGCTGTGTGTGCTAACTCACTCGACCTGAATGGCACACCCACACCTGATCAGACTATGGACGACTACAGGACTTCATTTCAGCATCTGAATGGACATGCAGCTGACACACTCCACAAGGACACTGATAACATCACGCAGCCACAACAGCCACTGCTCACGGACACACTCCCAGCTGAGTCCCGCCCACAGTGCTCACCACAGACAGACTGTGACATATTAGAACTAACACAGATTGAGGGACTGAACAGTAACATCTCTGCCCATACTGTGGAGGTGCACGAAAGGGTGGGCTCTAAGGGGGGTCAGACTAGTGAACTGTTACGCTTTATGACTAGTCTGAACAGGAAACTGCATGAAATGTCTAAGTCACTCCATGAAATGGATGATAACATAATTCAGCCTCCGATAACACCAGAACAACAGCCACCCTCACCAGACATGTTATTCCTCTCTCAAGCATCCCCGCTTCTGAGCTTCTCAGAGAGAATGGAGCAAATGGTCTATGCTGGAACCAGACTATCACACTCGATTTCTGAGCCCCAGATATCAACCAAAGAGCGCCGAGCCCCACAACCATCAAAGCCTGTGGGCCCAGCTCGCTCTCAGCCTCCTCCTGTGAGATTTCTTCGGTCACAACGCCAGGGCCAACACCCTCCTCCATCTGTTGTAGGTGAACCAAAACAACTGATACCAGCTCTCAGTGATGTGTGTTGGGTCCCCGCCATGATAACAGTAACTTTATCAAATGTTTACAGAACAAGCGGGAACCCAGTGTGCCTGTCTCTTTCTCTATTTCTGTTCTGTTACGTGATAGAAAGTGTAAGACCTTCTCAGACCGTATAGCAAACCCATCTAATCTGCTGCCTATTACATGTCAAACTAAGATTACTGTGGGGAAAAAATTAATACTGTTAAGTTAGCACTTTTAAATATCCGTTCACTTAAGAACAAATCATTTCTAGTCAATGACTTAATAACCACAAACAACCTAGATTTTTTGCTTCTAAATGAAACTTGGCTTGAAGAAAACTGCAGTGCAACAGTCCTCAATGAAACAGCCCCTCCTAACTTTACTTTTATGAGTATGTCCAGAGCGTTTAGAAGAGGTGGGGGTATTGCTGCTCTTTTTAAAGATGTCTATCAATGTAAGCAAGTGTCATTTGGTGACAATCTGTCTTTTGAATATCTGGGTATTGTGTTAAAAGGTGCTCCACGCATCCTGCTTATCATTGTTTACAGGCCTCCAAAATACTCTCCATCCTTTACTGAGGACTTTACAGAGCTGTTATCAATAATCTCCTCAGAGTTGATTGTTTTGCCATTGCTGGGGATTTTAACGTTCACATAGACAATGCTGAATCCAGTACAACAAAAGAGCTCATGACTGTTCTTAACACTTTTGATTTGACACAGCATGTACATGGTCCCACACACAATTGTGGACACTCTAGACTTACTTATCAGCAAGGGTCTAAACATTTCATCAATTGTTGTTAAAGATGTAGCATTGTCTGATCATTTCTGTATTTTCTTTGATATTTCAATCTCTCCTGCCATTGAAGCTAGATCTGTCGCTGTCAAAAAGAGAAGCTTAAATGAGAACACTAGTGAGCTATTTATGAAGGCTATATCTCTAACACCAAGCATATCTGCAGACTCTGTTGATTCTCTCCTTGACTCCTTTAACTCAAAAGTTAAGAGTGTAATTGATAATATTGCTCCTGAGAAAGTCAAGAAAAAGAGTGGAAGACAGAAAGCACCTTGGAGAAACTCAACGGCAGTGCAAATAATGAAAAGACAATGCAGGAAATCTGAACGCATGTGGCGGAAGACAAAACTTATAATCCATTATAACATCTATAAAGACAGCCTTCATGATTTCAATGTGGAACTAGGCAAGGCTAGACAGACCTTCTTCTCAAATATTATAAACAGAAACATAAACAACACGCGCACTCTTTTGCTACTGTAGAGAGACTGACAAACCCCGAGTCACATTCCCAGTGAAATGCTCTCTGACAGCAAATGCAGTGAGTTTGCTTCCTTCTTCTCAGAGAAAATAAATAATATCAGGAAGGCGATCAGCACATCCGTGAGTTGCTTTGGGTCAGTCAGATCAGACCACAACCTCGGAAAGTTACTATGTCTGACTTTGAAGCAATTGATTATAAAATTTTAGAAGAAACGGTGCAGCACCTTAAAACATCAACCTGCCTCCTTGACACACTCCCACTTCTTTTTCAAAAGTGTGTTTAACTGTTTAGAAGCAGATCTGCTAGAAGTGGTAAACTCATCACTTCTCAATGGGAATTTTCCAAACTCCCTTAAAACCGCAGTAGTTAAGCCTCTTCTGAAAAAGAGAAATCTGGATAACTCCATATTGAACAACTACCGACCAATCTCAAATCTCCCTTCATAGGCAAGATCATTGAAAAAGTTGTCTTCAGTCAGCTGAACAAATTCTTAAGCTCAAACGGATACTTTGACAATTTTCAATCTGGTTTCACCACATCACAGCACAGAAACAGCGCTCATAAAGATCATAAATGATATTCGCCTCAATACAGATACAGGCAAAACATCAATTCTGGTGCTACTCGACCTCAGTGCCGCATTCGACACTGTTGACCATAACATACTTCTTGACAGGCTGGAAAACTGGGTCGGACTTTCTGGGATGGTCCTTAAATGGTTCAGGTCATTTAGAAGGAAGAGGTTATTATGTGAGTATAGGTGACCATAAGTCTGACTGACATCCATGACTTCATGGAGTCCCACAAGGGTCAATTCTAGCACCACTCCTATTCAACCTGTACATGCTGCCACTGAGCCAAATAATGAGAGAGAACCAAATGGCTTACCACAGCTATGCTGACGACACCCAGATCTACTTAGCACTATCACCTAATGACTATAGCCCCATTGACTCCTATGCAAATGCATTGATGAAATTAACAGTTGGATGAGCCAAAACTATCTCCAGTTAAACAAAAACAAAACTGAAATCATTACATTTGGAAACAAAGATGAAATTCTCAAGGTGAAGCATATCTTGAGACAAAAGGTCTAATAACAAAAATCAAGTCAGGAATCTTGGTGTGATTTTGGAGTCAGACCTGAGTTTCAAAAGTCATGTCAAAGCAATAACTAAATCAGCTTACTATCATCTGAAAAATATTGCAAGAATTAGATGCTTTGTTTCCAGGCAAGACTTAGAGAAACTCGTTCACGCTTTCATCACCAGCAGGGTGGACTATTGTAATGGTCTTCTAACCGGCCTTCCCAAAAGACCATTAGACAGCTGCAGCTCATACAGAACGCATGCCAGGATTCTGAGCAGAACAAGAAAATATGACCATATCACGCCAGTCCTCAGGTCTTTACACTGGCTTCCAGTTACATTTAGGATCAATTTTAAAGTATTATTACTTGTTTATAAATCACTCAATGACCTAGGACCTCAATACATTGCAGATATGCTGATTAAATACAAACCCATCAGATCACTCAGATCATCAGGATCAAGTCAGCTAGAAATACCAAGAGTTCACTCAAAGCAAGGAGAGTCTGCGTTCAGCTATTGTGCCAGCCGTAGCTGGAACCAGCTTCCAGAAGAGATCAGATGTGCTCCAACAGTAGCCACATTCAAATCTAGACTCAAAACACATCTGTTCAGCTGTGCCTTTACTGAATGAGCACTGTGCCACTGTACGTCCGACTGATTGCACCTATTCTAATCTATGCATCATCTTAATTTTTATTTTTATTTTATTTTTTATTTTGTATCTATATATACTGTAATCATTTTATTCTTTTTAAATATCTTTACAACTATATATTTCTATTGTCTTCTTATTTTAAAAATTCTCTTTACAACTGTTTTAATTATCCTGTTTTTATTTTTAAGTCTGATGTCACCGGGTGACTCTTTCTGGGCGGAACCATAGTGGCAGAGATTGGTTCCGCCCGGATCAAACACCGCCACTTCCGGTTTCCCTCCCGGCGCCAAAATCGGGCTTGATCGGCGGCAGCTGCGCCAAATGAACAGCGCGACCGCTGGATTGGAGGAAGAGTAAGCGGGAGGGGTATAAATAGGCTTCCAAAAATTCAGTGGGAGGTAGTCATTGCAGCGGGTACACACAGCCGCAGCTGTTGGTTCCGGTTCGGGCTTAAGCCCGAACGGGTGGTAACCGCTTCCAGCCGTCGCGGCGAGAGGATCTGGGCATCTGGGCAAACACGAAGGACCACAAGTGGAGAATATTGTGGACTGAGCGAACCAAGATCCAGAGAACTGTAAAGAGAAAGAAAGAGACGGGGTTGAGTATAATACAGACCGTGTTTTGCATTGTGATTCAAGTGTCAAGTGTGTATTCGATTCTGAGAAGTTACATGCAGGACAGCTTACTGGAAGTGCTGATAAACGAGTCCCTTTGGGAGAGAGAGCACAGCGGCCAGGACGCGAGCCGAGCACTGGAAGAGAGAACGGGACGAGAACACGGGTTGATCAATGTGTGAGTACCCTGAGAAACTTATGCAGTAGCAAATTCGTCAAAAGTGTATCATCTGTGAGCTTTGTTGAAGTTGGATCTAGGAACACGAGTGGCCCCATCGCGGAGAGTGAGCGTGGGAGAGCCAGAGACAGTAGACAGTGAAAGACGCCGGGTGGTGCAGCAGCGACGTCCCTCTTGCTGGTCCTTCGCTATATACAGCGCTTCAGTGGTCCCCCGAGGGAAACAACGTGGGAAAAGTGGTCTCTGGACCTTAAACTGCACCTGGATTGTGTGTGGAGTGCCGTGGGTGAGTCAGTGCCTTGACTGTGAGAGTGTACACTTGGAAACTGCCGTGTTGTGCGCGTGTTGTCACAAAGACCACTTTCCAGACCTACCCACTCTCTGTGGAGGAAAAGATCCTGAAGCTGGCGGAGCAACTAGCCCTAAATTCATGCTGCGAACATCAACCTAATATCTGCTTCTACGACGATAGTACGACTGGAGTCAAGTAAGAACCCCCTTGAGTAACTGTATTGATACGTGGCTGTGTTGGAGGAAATTGCGTGTGTGTGCAGTGCCTGAGTGGAGAAGAGGAAAACGCTCACGCACGCTCTGAGCAAACGTGCCTCGGGCGTATACACTTACCTACACTTACCTGTGTGGAGTCGCCGGAGAAGCGCTCGATCCAGCACCGCCGCCGTGGTCAAGCCACCCCCGAGCCACTGTTATCACGGAGCCTGAGGAGAGAAACGGACGAACCGTGTCTACGAAGTCTGTGAGTAAAATCCATTGAGCGAAGTTATACTTCCCTGCATACCAAACGAAAGCCCCAGTGTTGACCCAGATCCAGCGGATGCCCTGGAGGTGCTTGCCCAGATACTGACCGGACCATTGACCCAGCTCCAGCGGATGCCCTGGAGGTGCTTGCCCAGATACTGACCGGACCATTGACCCATCCCTAAAGGGAGCCGCCGGACCACGCCCGAGAAAAGAGGTACCCCTGTCACCCCCGATCCCAGTACTTACCATATATATTCCTGTGCTCCGGAGAAGGAGCGAGCCGTGTTGTGAACGCCTTGAATGTCCAAACTGGAAAAGAGAAAGAGAGACGAGTAAGCAAACGGAAGGACATTGGAGCCAGACATTGAATTAAGGAACGAGACGACTTATCTGAGGTTCCCCTGCGACGGAGACGGCAAGCTCCGAGGCGGCGTCCTCACCCATCCAGTGTCCCCCTGGATTTTAGCCCCCTTCACTTCCCTATTCCCCATTTTAAGTAAATTAATAATAAAGATTTGTGTTTTAAAACCCCACTCCAGTGTCCTCGTTGTGTCTGGTCGTCTGAGGTATCCCTGGGAACCTCCCCGAGGTGGAAATTGAGGGAGGAGCGGCACTCACGCGGTCCGCTCCGACCTGTGACACTTACACGTGGTATTCTTAATTCTTATCACTATTTTAATTTCATTTTCCATGTAAAGCACTTTGAATTGCCATTGTGTATGAAATGTGCTTTATAAATAAACTTGCCTTGCCTAATCGTTTTGTTCAGCTAAAATGCAGCAAACGTGTCAAGAGAGACAGGAAATACTTTTTAATGTAACAACAACTTTCCATTTCAGAATTTTTTACTTTCTATTCATCAAAGAATCCTGAAAAAAAATGAACAGTTTTTAGCACAGATCTCCCAATACAGTATCACAGTTGAATATCATGACTTTTTTACTAAATAATCTACAAATGCATACACAAACAGATGTTCCTGGCATGTTTAAAGGGGTTTTATTCGAACACACCTTTGCAGAACAAACTAAATATATAAAAAAAAAAAGAGCGCACAGGACCGCATGAGCCTCTCGACAGCGTTGCGTTATTCTAAATGTAGACTAATAATGAACTTGAGCGTGCAAAAGACGCAACATATGTGAACTATCACTTAGTCAGTGGTTAGATGAGCACAGCAGTCAATAAACAGGACAAGGGAGCACATTTAGGCAAAAATATTCAGGACATATGTAGCACCCTGCTAATTTTATATATTGTTTATTTTGTGTTCTGTTAACTGAAATACAAGATATTCTGAAGTATGGGCCAGTTCAATTGTCCCTGGTGTGTAATTATAATTTTTTATATATTTTTTGTATTTGTATAATGTGTTAATGCAGTTATAAAGTGGAGGTGTTGAAATATCCTCTGTTGTGAGTAACCTTTGAACCCTCTGTCAGTTTGTTTTGTATTGGGTGGCCAGGTGTCAGTTAGTTTTGTTATCCAATCAATGCCATCCAGAGAGCAGTTGGGCAACCTATCGGGTTGTTGATGGGGCGGGTCTAAAGAGATAGCGAGACTGGAAACAGGAGTGACGAGGGAAAAATAAATGCGGAGAGAGGACGATCTAAAGTTAGTTCTAAGTTCTGTATGAGTGATATATTTCTGGTCATCGAAGTCAAGAGCCAGAGGGGTAATTTTCTTGGGTTTTTGTCAGTGTGTAACCCTGTTAAAATGGGAGAGTTGAGCTTTGTTTGGAGGTGGTGAAAAGGAGTCACGGAGATTCTTCTGAAGTGAAACGCCATTGCCATGTGCGCTACTATGTAGTCAGAAAGCCACTTTGCCACAGAGTTTCTGAGTGAGTATGGACATTGTGAACTAAAATGAAATTGACATTTTGGACAAGATATAGTTAATCTCATTCAATTTTGTGAACTTTGGCTAGTGTGCGTCAGATGTTGCCACCCGTGTTGCTGCAATAGATGTGCTCAGGATTCGTGCTGCAGACCGGAGGTGTTGCATTTGCACATGGACGGACGGAGGTTCGGGACGAATTTCATCATTGCGTATCTCACCACGGATCAGTTTGGATAGACGGTCATTATAATCTTTCTGGTGCCGAGGTTTCGTGAGTACAGATCATATTGTGAATGTTTCAACTGAGCTCCAACAAGCGCGCCAA
This sequence comes from Gobiocypris rarus, assembly GCA_023029165.1. Classification (NCBI taxonomy): domain Eukaryota; kingdom Metazoa; phylum Chordata; class Actinopteri; order Cypriniformes; family Gobionidae; genus Gobiocypris; species Gobiocypris rarus. Next base: position 26,315,435 of record CM040931.1, on the reverse strand, counting down.
CGTTGTGGTACCACAAAACTGAGAAAAAACCCGGGTATTGTTCATTGTATTTCTTGTGGAATATGAGGACATGTTAAAAGGTTAACTCACCTAGTTCTGAAAAAAAGAGAAAGAAAAAAAAACAACAACTCTATAAATACATTTTGAGTTTAATATTCAAACCGTTGTGGTCTGATATTTAACTGTGTGTGTGATTTTAAGTTTTATTTTTGCAATTAAGGGTTATAGTGGTTTAATCCATGTGCATGGGAGTTTCATGCTCACAGTAAAACAAACAAACAAACACAGTATAGCTATATTTAAGCTAACCAGGCCTCTCTACACTTAAGCCAGAGTTACATGCCCGAAGTTTCGTTGCTTTTAATATTAAATCCTGATCCTAAAATTCTAGTAACCTCTCACATTCATTTCCCATGCACATGATAACTCCTTAAAGGAAAAAAATAAACAAATAGAATTGTGTAGGAGGGTTACACGTGGGGCTGTCCGGGATCTTTGTTTACTGTTAATTTGTTTTGTGAGCAGGTTTAGAATTTTTTTTTTTGCTGTCACAGGAAAGTCAGTGTTAAATGAGGTAGCTTAATAGCCTATACCCACTTATGTGTGTATAAGAGTTTTTTTATTATTTTTATTTATTTATGTAAAGCTACTATAACATGGATTCAGAACAGATTTTCAAATGGTGTAAAGACAAAGGTGTTGATGCAGGGAAAGCCTTTGTGCTTAGTAGGGTCTCTCTTGGTGTCACTGATGAGACTATATATAAGGTACTGGATGAGGTTGAAGTTTTCGGTCCCTGTAAAATAAGAGGACGGTGTGTAGAGCACTTCAGTAAAAGTCAGCTAGTTTTAGTTGAAACTAAAAATGACATTAAGACTGACATACCTGAACAGTTACTAGCTGGGGATGAGTTTGGACCTTGGATAGTGAATGTTACTGAGACTCAGAGTGTTTCTGTAGCTGGTAAAGGAGACTTCCAGTCCAAGTTGCTGTCATTCTTAGCAAATGAAGGGAAGACACTAGCTGATGTCACAGGCTTACTTACCTCTGCTTCTGCTCCACCCTCGCTCCAGACCTGAACACAAAGCTGGTGAATGCCATCTCCTCACTAGTTGAAAAATGTCAAGCCACGCCTGTAGATGGACCGGGCTATCGCAGCTACGCATGTTCTCAGGTATGAAACCCACTCCACATGGAGAAGAGGAGTATGACACTTGGGCGGAACAGACCACCCACATGTTGGACGAGTGGCAATGTACTGACGTTGTCAAGAGACAGAGAGTAGCGGAGAGTCTTAAAGGGCCAGCAGCAGATATTGTCCGCGGTTTGAGAGTCACTAATCCCCAGGCCACTGCAAATGACTATGTTAAAGTCCTTGAAACAGCTTTTGGAACCACAGACAGTGCAGCTGATCTCATGGTAAGGTTTCGTAATACACTCCAGCAAGACGGTGAGAAATTATCAGCCTACTTACTCAGATTAGATAAGCTATTGCATGCAGTCCATCGTAAAGGTGGAATTGAAGTGATTGACATGAACAGAGCGCGATTGATCAAGTTGCTAGAGGTTCTCTGCCGCATGACCTTGTTGCCCTGCGTATAAGACTGACTTACAAACTCAAGCCTCCTCCCAGCTTTACTGATTTGCTTAGGGATGTAAGAGAAGAGGAGGAGATGATTCTAGAAAGACCGATTTTAAAGAAGGGTCCGTCTTTAGCTATTGGTAGACGTGCAGAGTGTGCTACAGCCTCAGTTGTACATGTACTGCCAGAGCATGTGGCAGTTTCTGATGTAGCAGAGAAAGATCCTGCAATAGAGAGTCTAAGGAAAGAATTTCAAGGTCTCAAGACGGATGTTGCACGCTTCCTTTCTGCCTCTGTGAATGCATCAACAAGTGTGGCACAGCAGGTAGACCAGGACCCCAGCCAGAAAGCTACTAGAAACTCGTATACGCGTGTGAAGGAGAGGGCTCCCAAACCTCAGTATAGGGCTGATGTCTTTTGCTACAGATGTGGTGAAGATGGTCATTTCCAGCGGGAGTGCCAAAACCCAGAAAATCTCAAAAAAGTGAACAAGCGTCTCTTGAAAATAAAACAGCCGACGGGAAACTTCCCAGGGGCTCAGTAGAGGAACGGCCTGACGCTCCGGAGAAGATACGTTCCACAAGGTGTGACACGCTACCAGAAAAGATGGCTAACTTGCCAGAGGGTTAAGTTGGACCTAGCTCCATTGTCTCAGTACAAATTGAGGGCATTTACGCCAAAGCTTTACTTGATAGCGGGTCTCAAGTTACCCTACTGTATCGCTCCTTTTATGATAAGTATCTGAAGCACATGCCTTTGACCCCTATTGAGTGCCTGGAGATTTGGGGCCTCAGTGCAAAGGAGTATCCATATCATGGTTACATGTGCTTGAAGCTTGAGTTTACTGGAGATGTAGTGGGAGTAGCTGAGACTGTAGAAACACTTGTGCTTGTGTGTCCAGATCCGGTCATGAAAGGGGATGTTTCCGTCGTGGTCGGCACAAACACCTCTATAGTTAGAAGACTGTTCCATTCGTGCAAAACACATGGAGGAGACCATTTTCTTAACACCCTGTCTGTTCATCCAGTAATAAAAGAAGCTTATGAAAAGTTTCAGGAAATTACTGACGACACAGCTGAGATAAAAAAAGGAGCAGTCTGGTTCACACGAGACAAGCCTTTCACTCTTCCACCCGGCGGCGCTGCCACTATTGTTGGTATTCCAAAGTTTCCTGGATGTCTCTCTAGCCAAGCTGTTCTTATAGACCGTCCCGAGGAGGATTGTTTTCCTGAAGAGCTTCTGGTCATGCCGGTTGTTGAAAAGTCCACTGCTGTTCACTGTCGTCGCATCACAGTCACCATGAGAAATGTATCCAGTCATAATGTGACATTAAAACGTGGAGTTCCTATTGCTAATCTATTCCCTGTAGATGTCATAAATACAGTTCTTGAGAAGGAGGGTCCTAAGCTGTCAACACCTCAATTGTCCCCGGAATCTTTCAACTTTGGTGATTCTTCTGTGCCACCGGAGTGGAAGGAGCGACTGTGTCAAAAGATGATGGAGAGAAAAGAGGTTTTCTCCTGCAGTGAGTTTGATGTGGGTTGTGCAAAGAGCACACAACACAGCATTCGGGTGACAGATGATAGACCTTTCAGAGAACGTTCTAGACGTTTACCACCTGGTGATTTGGAGGATGTGAGGAAGCATCTGAATGATCTCAAAGAGGCCGGAATCATTTCAGAATCCAGAAGCCCCTATGCTTCCCCAATAGTTGTGGTTCGCAAGAAAAATGGCACCATACGAATGTGTGTGGACTATAGAGCGTTAAACAGGAGAAACGATTACGGACCAGTACACGTCCCTCGTGTGGAAGATGCTTTGTCCTGCCTGGGTGGTAGCCAGTGGTTTAGTGTGCTTGACCTCAGAAGCGGCTACTATCAGATCCCTTTAGCTGCTGGTGATAAAGAAAAGACAGCCTTCACTTGCCCAGCAGGGTTTTATCAGTTTGAACGGATGCCGCAGGGGATTTGTGGGGCCGCCACATTTCAGCGGATTATGGAAAGGACTGTTGGTGATATGAACTTACTGGAAGTGCTGGTGTATCTGGATGACGTGATTGTTTTTGGAAAAACCTTAGAGGAACACGAGCAGCGTCTTCTTAAAGTCCTCGACAGATTGAAAGAGGAAGGATTAAAGATATCGTTGGATAAATGTCAGTTCTGCTGCCCCTCTGTTACATACCTTGGCCACATTGTGTCTAGAAATGGTATTGCTACAGACCCTGCAAAGATTGAGGCTGTGAAATCGTGGCCACGACCAGAAAACATCACTGCTCTTCGTTCCTTCCTTGGCTTCTGCGGATATTACAGACGTTTTGTAAAAGATTTCTCCCGAGTCTGTTATCCACTCAACCAGTTGCTTCAGGGCTGCATTGTGGCTGGAAAGACAGGGAAGGTGACAAAGAAAAGAACATCCAAGAGCAGAGGAAAGCACAAACAGGCACAGCAACAAAAGCTTGGTACCATCCTTCTGAGACTTTTGGGGCTAGGTGGGATAAAGACTGTGAGAAAGCTTTTGAGGCTTTAAAGAGAAGTCTCACAGAGGCGCCTGTGCTGGCTATCGCCAACCCAAAACTGTCATATGTGCTGCATGTTGATGCGAGCAGAGAAGGATTGGGAGGTGTCCTCTATCAGGATCAGAAATGGTTTGCGCCCAGTGGCTTTCGTTAGCAGAAGCCTCCCCAGCAGAAAAAGAATTATCCCACGCATAAGCTCGAGTTTCTGGCGTTAAAATGGGCTGTTGTCAACAAATTGCATGATTATCTCTATGGAGTCAAGTTTGAGGTCCACACTGATAACAATCCGCTAACATATGTCTTAACTACAGCTAAATTGGGCCTACAGGGCATCGATGGTTGGCGGAATTGTCAACATATGATTTTAGTCTGAAGTATCGGCCTGGAAAACAGAACGTGGATGCGGATGCCTTGTCACGCCGTCCTCATGCCAATCACAATGCTTCACATGAGAAGGAAACACTGCTTGCTACCACAGTCCAAGCTGTCTGTTCCATGTCTAAAGTCAGAGTACTTCATTGTCGCTGGTGCAGAGCCGTAGATCTCATGGGCTCATCCAAAGGTGCGGTGCCCAGAGCCTATTGCAACTTGTCTTTTCTGAACACTCAGCAGTTGCCCAAATTGAGCACAGCAGAAATCTCAAATTCTCAGCAGAAAGACCCATGTATTGGAGAAGTGTGGCGTGCTATCATTCAGAAAAGTGCTAACTATGCCAACAAAGAGAAACATCCTGATGTGTCATTGTTGTTAAAAGAGTGGGATAAGCTAATAGTCAAAGACTCTGTGTTGTATAGAATGAGCCATCCACCAAACAAACCAGCTCGACAGCAGCTGTTGCTCCGCAAGAGTTCAGATCAACAGTGCTCCATTCTTTGCATGACCAATCTGGCCATTTGGGGTTGACAAGACATATGGGCTGATACGAGAGAGGTTTTCTGGCCTCGCATGAAAGTTCAGGTTGAGCGGTACTGCAAGAGCTGTCCGAGGTGTATTCAGAGGAAGACGCTGCCTAAAGAGTTGCTGAGTTGTCACATCTTAACAGTGAGGACCCATGGATCTCGTCTGTATAGATTTTCTGACGATTGAGCCTGACTCCAGAAATATCTGCAATGTGCTCGTAGTTACAGATCATTACACGAGATATGCTCAAGCTTTTGCGACTAAAGATCAAAAGGCATCAACTGTCGCTAAGGTTCTGTGGGAACAGTACTTTGTCCACTATGGTTTGCCAAGGAGGGTGCACTCAGATCAGGGCAGGGATTTTGAGAGTCGCCTTATCCATGAACTGTTGGGCATGCTTGGCATAAAGAAATCCAGGACCACTCCCTACCACCCTCAGGGTGATCCACAGCCTGAGCGTTTTAACCGAACCCTTCTTGACATGCTTGGAACTTTGGAAACACAAGACAAAAGTAAATGGAGTAAACACCTCAGCCATCTCGTGCATGCATACAATTGCACAGTGAATGAGTCAACAGGCTATTCTCCATATTTCCTGATGTTTGGAAGAGAAGCCAGGCTGCCAGTAGACGTGATATTCGGGGTCTCAAGTGATGGCACCTCCACAAAATCCTACTTGAAGTATGTCAAAAACATGAAACGTGACCTTCAAGCTGCCTATCAGTTGGCTGGGAGGATGGCAGATAAAAAAAATGAAGGGAACAAGCGACGTTATGATCAAAGAGTTCGTTTCTGTCCATTAGATTCGGTGACAGGGTTTTGATCCGAAACCTGGGTTTACAAGGGAAGCACAAGCTTGCTGATCGGTGGAAAGATACTCTTTATATTGTGGAGAGTCGACTGCCTGGGTTGCCCGTGTTCAAACTGAAGCCAGAGAGTGGAAATGGCCCTGAAAAGATACTGCACCGCAATCACATTCTGCCGATTGGACGGGAAGTGCAGCTGCGGCCTGCAATGAACAAGGAGCCCTGAAGCGAAGGAGAGCCAGCAGGCGGCTCAAAGCAAAGAGAAAAGAGAACTATGATACTCCTTGCTTATCAGTGCCTGAACAGGATAAGATGGAGGTAGCATCTGACTCTGAAGATGAGGAGATGGGTGTATGGCATGACTATTATGTATCACGAGAGCTACAAGGACCAGAACCTCAAAACAGTGATGACTGTGAACCTTTTAATCTGGATTTGGATCTGGCTGTTTTGGCAAGTAACTCAGAAATGGGTGAGACAGCTGAAGAACCTGGTGTAGTGGAGGAGGATGACAGTTTGATACAAAATGTGACTGCAGAAATTATGGGAAAAAAAGAGACACTGAAGTACAGGCGTCAGGCGAAATAGCTGAGAGACTAAGCGGTATAACAGAAAGTCATGACAAGACAACTCGACCTCAGAGACTAAAGAAAGCTCCAACCAAACTAACTTATGACTTTCTAGGGACCCGGCGTCAGTTGCTGTTGGTACACATAGTGCTACCGTAGTTAAGATTAATGACAACAAAGATTCTTTAGCCCCATCTCCTATTAAGAGATATAAAAGTTATTTGTACAAGTGGATAGGTTAAGGGAATGTTAATAATCTTCCTAACACAATCTTTTAAGAAAATGTGTTTTCTTGAATGTGATTTATGGTGTTAGACATGTCATGAGGGCATGACCCTTTTTGTTTGGGGAGAATGTAGCACCCTGCTAATTTTATATATTGTTTATTTTGTGTTCTGTTAACTGAAATACAAGATATTCTGAAGTATGGGCCAGTTCAATTGTCCCTGGTGTGTAATTATAATTTTTATATATTTTTTGTATTTGTATAATGTGTTAATGCAGTTATAAAGTGGAGGTGTTGAAATATCCTCTGTTGTGAGTAACCTTTGAACCCTCTGTCAGTTTGTTTTGTATTGGGTGGCCAGGTGTCAGTTAGTTTTGTTATCCAATCAATGCCATCCAGAGAGCAGTTGGGCAACCTATCGGGTTGTTGATGGGCGGGTCTAAAGAGATAGCGAGACTGGAAACAGGAGTGACGAGGGAAAAATAAATGCGGAGAGGACGATCTAAAGTTAGTTCTAAGTTCTGTATGAGTGATATATTTCTGGTCATCGAAGTCAAGAGCCAGAGGGGTAATTTTCTTGGGTTTTTGTCAGTGTGTAACCCTGTTAAAATGGGAGAGTTGAGCTTTGTTTGGAGGTGGTGAAAAGGAGTCACGGAGATTCTTCTGAAGTGAAACGCCATTGCCATGTGCGGTGCTACTATGTAGTCAGAAAGCCACTTTGCCACAGAGTTTCTGAGTGAGTATGGACATTGTGAACTAAAATGAAATTGACATTTTGGACAAGATATAGTTAATCTCATTCAATTTTGTGAACTTTGGCTAGTGTCGTCAGATGTTGCCACCCGTGTTGCTGCAATAGATGTGCTCAGGATTCGTGCTGCAGACCGGAGGTGTTGCATTTGCACATGGACGGACGGAGGTTCGGGACGAATTTCATCATTGCGTATCTCACCACGGATCAGTTTGGATAGACGGTCATTATAATCTTTCTGGTGCCGAGGTTTCGTGAGTACAGATCATATTGTGAATGTTTCAACTGAGCTCCAACAAGCGCAGCGTTGTGGTACCACAAAAACTGAGAAAAAAACCCCGGGGTATTGTTCATTGTATTTCTTGTGGAATATGAGGACATGTTAAAAGGTTAACTCACCTAGTTCTGAAAAAAAGAGAAAGAAAAAACAACAACTCTATAAATACATTTTGAGTTTAATATTCAAACCGTTGTGGTCTGATATTTAACTGTGTGTGTGATTTTAAGTTTTATTTTTGCAATTAAGGGTTATAGTGGTTTAATCCATGTGCATGGGAGTTTCATGCTCACAGTAAAACAAACAAACAAACACAGTATAGCTATATTTAAGCTAACCAGGCCTCTCTACACTTAAGTCAGAGTTACATGCCCGAAGTTTCGTTGCTTTTAATATTAAATCCTGATCCTAAAATTCTAGTAACCTCTCACATTCATTTCCCATGCACATGATAACTCCTTAAAGGAAAAAAATAAACAAATAGAATTGTGTAGGAGGGTTACACATATTTTATATCATGTTGTGTTTAATATTATAGTGCATAAAACCCTCCTGTCGTACGTGTATCATTTATTTAGCATTGAGAGGTTGCCTACCTGTCTATATTTAATTTTCAACATGTTTCCGTTGATTTCACACATTTTAGTCTAGCAATAGTTAAACTAGTAGCCTACAATGTGAAGTTTATGCATCAATAACGCTAATATAAGTGAGAAGAAATGTTTACCTTAAAAATTCTCATCACGTTCTTCTTCTCAGGTAAATCCAAAGTAAACTCACAGCATGCCGAACTCGATGAAAAGCATAATGATGAAGATGAGTCTTTGTTTTGAGGCATGGGGGTTGTTTACAGGTTTGTGTTTCATAATGTTGACGATTTGCATGTGAATCGCTTTGCACGCGTAGGTGTGGTCACAATAAAGATAATGAGGCACCGCTGGAGGAACTGTGCCTCTCACTGTTTTCATACAGATTACATAAACAGAGAATATATTTTCATTTATAAGTAGACATTCCAGGCTTTATAAAGAGATATCTGTCGTGTCTATGTGGCACGTTTTCTCTGAGTTCTGAGTTCATTTTCTAACGCATTTCAGAATGGACATCACAGGAAGACAGACGGGAGAACAAGCATCCTGTCACGACAGAATACAGGAAGCAAATGCAAGTCAACTCATTTATTATGACACAGAAAATAGAAAGAATAACCACAGATGACGTTGGGTGGCGCAGGGACAGAGATGGTCAACACGGAACAGACGAGGATGGTGAGTCGTTGTGATCAGGTGCAGGTGCAGTCGGAATCCAGAAAGAACGTAATCCACAGGAACACTGAGCAGGAACACAAAGCACGAGACTGGAATGTTGAAACAGGACCGAGGAGACACACAGCACAGAAGACATCAACAACGATCTGACAATGGAGATGAGAAACGGATGAGTATATGTAGAGGAGAGTGATAAGCTGCAGCTGGTGCAGTAATAACGATCAGCTGAGTAGCAGATCAAACAATGAGTCTCAGCCACGCCCATTCACACACACATAACACAGACACTAGACAAGCAGGAAACAATGCATTTCTAAACCGTGACACATCCTGTTTGTTTTATTTATTTAGTGAAAAGCACAACATTAGTTTTTATTTTGAGTGTACACAAATAAAAGTAGACACTTTGTAAAGACATTATTATAGTATTTTAAGGTGTTTTACACGGTCATGAGGGAAAATCCAGTAAAATGCGCGAGTGCGTTTCTCGGGTCCTAGAGGTTAATAGAGAGGTAAGGAAAAGATGTGGTAGAAAAAGTGTACAAGCAATAGGGATAACCACACCCTAGAGAGGATTGTAAAACAAAACCCATTCAAAAATGTGGGGGAGATTTACAAAGAGTGGACTACAGCTGGAGTGAGTGCTTCAAGAACCACTACGCACAGATGTATGCAAGACATGAGTTTCAGCTGTCGCATTCCTTGTGTCAAGCCACTCTTGAACAACAGACAGCATCATAAGTATCTCGCCTGGGATAAAGACAAAAAGGACTGGACTGCTGCTGAGAGGTCTAAAGTTAGGTTATCTGATGAAAGTAAATTTTGCATTTCCTTTGGAAATCATGGTCCCAGAGTCTGGAGGAAGAGAGGAGAGGCACACAATCCACGTTGCTTGAGGTCCAGTATAAAGTTTGCACAGTCATTGATGGTTTGGGGTGCCATGTCATCTGCTGGTGTTGGTCCACTGTTTTTTCTGAGGTCCAAGGTTAACGCAGCCATATACCAGGAAGTTTTAGAGCACTTCATGCTTCCTGCTGCTGACCAACTTTATGGAGATGCAGATTTCATTTTCCAACAGGACTTAGCACCTGCACACAGAGCCAAAGCAACCAGTACCTGGTTTAAGGACCATGGTATCCCTGTTCTTAATTGGCCAGCAAACTCGCCTGACCATAACCCCATAGAAAATCTATGGGGTACTGTGAAGAGGAAGATGCGATATGCCAGACCCAACAATGCAGAAGAGCTGAAGGCCACTATTAGAGCAACCTGGGCTCTCATAACACCCGAGCAGTGCCACAGACTGATCGACTCCATGCCACGCCGCATTGATGCAGTAATTCAGGCAAAAGAAGCCCCAACTAAGTATTGAGTGCTGTTCATGCTCATACTTTTCATGTTGATACTTTTCAGTTGACCAAGATTTCTAAAAATCCTTTCTTTGTATTGGTCTTAAGTAATATTCTAATATTGAATTTGGATACTGAATTTGGGATTTTCCTTAGTTGTCAGTTATAATCATCAAAATTAAAAGAAATAAACATTTGAAATATATCAGTCTGTGTGTAATGAATGAATATAATATACAATTTTCACTTTTCATTTCTAAAAAGGAGCACAAATGTTTTAGACCTAACACAGGTGGTGCTGGCGTATTGTCTATGTAAAAGTTAATCACTGTTTCTCTCTTTAGTTTTTTTTTTTTTCATTTGGCACATTGCTTACCTTTAGCGGGGCATTTCTTAGAATGACCGTGAGCCTGGTTGCCACAGTTACTGCAATTTCTGTCTCGTTCCAACGTCATTATTGCTCCGATGTAAAGCTTTCATTCCAGCTTTTGCTGTTCGCTTCTGTGACTCTTTCTGGGTTGTGACTGCACAAATTGCTTAATCGCAGGGTTGTATACGTTGTTTGCAAACATTTTGAGCTAAGCTTGTGCAACTTTGTGTGATCTGTCTATATCTATGGCGTTGTATAGCGTTAATTCAGAGCCGACTTTTAGTAACTTTTAGTAGCTTAGTCAGTATAGGGTCGAGCATACATGTTGATTTAGATGCTTTAACAAGTTTAGCCAATTCTTCCTCTCCTATAGCAGTGAATGTGTGGAATTTTTCTCAGTGACACTACAATGCACTGTCTGATGCGATACTGTAGTAGATGGTTGCATAGTAAAAATAAATATCCTAATATTATCAATATTGCCTCTAGCGTAGCGTCTGAAGCATGAATGAAATCTATCTCAAATCCTGATTGGTGCTGCATCATGACGTAGGTCCTTCTAAAAAAAATAGCATATTGTGATAAAAGTTCATTATTTTCCATAATGTAATGATAAAAATTAAACTTTCATATATTTTAGATTCATTGCACACCAACTGAAATATTTCAGGTCTTTTATTGTTTTAATACTGATGATTTTGGCATACAGCTCATGAAAACCCAAAATTCCAATCTCAAAAATTAGCATATCATGAAAAGGTTCTCTAAACGAGCTATTAACCTAATCATCTGAATCAACTAATTAACTCTAAACACCTGCAAAAGATTCCCGAGGCCTTTAAAAACTCCCAGCCTGGTTCATTACTCAAAACCGCAATCATGGGTAAGACTGCCGACCTGACTGCTGTCCAGAAGGCCATCGTTGACACCCTCAAGCGAGAGGGTAAGACACAGAAATAAATTTCTGAACGAATAGGCTCTTCCCAGAGTGCTGTATCAAGGCACCTCAGTGGGAAGTGTGTGGGAAGGAAAAAGTCTGGCAAAAAATGCTGCACAACGAGAAGAGGTGACCGGACCCTGAGGAAGATTGTGGAGAAGGACCGATTCCAGACCTTGGGGGACCTGCGGAAGCAGTGGACTGAGTCTGGAGTAGAAACATCCAGAGCCACCGTGCACAGGCGTGTGCAGGAAATGGGCTACAGGTGCCGCATTCCCCAGGTCAAGCCACTTTTGAACCAGAAACAGCGGCAGAAGCGCCTAACCTGTGCTACAGAGAAGCAGCACTGGACTGTCGCTCAAATTTTGCATGTCATTCGGAAATCAAGGTGTCAGAGTCTGGAGGAAGACTGGGGAGAAGGAAATGCCAAAATGCCTGAAGTCCAGTGTCAAGTACCCACAGTCAGTGATGGTCTGCCATGTCAACTGCTGGTGTTGGTCCACTGTGTTTTATCAAGGGCAGGGTCATTGCACCTAGCTATCAGGAGATTTTGGAGCTCTTCATGCTTCCATCTGCTGAAAAGCTTTATGGAGATGAAGATTTCGTTTTTCAGGATGACCTGGCACCTGCTCACAGTGCCAAAACCACTGGTAAATTGTTTACTGACCATGGTATTACTGTGCTCAATTGGCCTGCCAACTCTCCTGACCTGAACCCCATAGATAATCTGTGGGATATTGTGAAGAGAAAGTTGAGAGACGCAAGACCCAACACTCTGGATGATGTTAAGGCCGCTGTCGGCGTTCCTGGGCCTCCATAACACCTCAGCAGTGCCACAGGCTGATTGCCTCCATGCCACGCCGCATTGAAGCAGTCATTTCTGGAAAAGGATTCCCGACCAAGTATTGAGTGCATAACTTAACATAATTATTTGAAGGTTGACTTTTCTTGTATTAAAAACACTTTTCTTTTATTGGTCGGATTAAATATGCTAATTTTTTGAGATAGGAATTTTGGGTTTTCATGAGCTGTATGCCAAAATCATCAGTATTAAAACAATAAAAGACCTGAAATATTTCAGTTGGCGTGCAAGGAATCTAAAATATATGAAAGTTTAATTTGTATCATTACATTATGGAAAATAATGAATTTTTATCCCAATATGCAAATTTTTTGAGAAGGACCTATATGTGACGGCATACACTGAAACTACAAAGGGATGCCGGCACTTAGTACAGACAGCTTTTGCTCTTCAGCGAGGTGCTCTGTGTATGAATTGTTTGTCTATTTGGTGTTGTTTGTCCAAAAAGTAGTTTGTGAAGTCAGCAGGGTCACGAGCCCTGTGGTTCTGTCCTGCATCTGTTGAGGCAGCGTGGTAGCGTAGATCAGTGGGCTCGCAGATGGACTTGTCAGCGGGTCTTGGGACTGCTGAGGAACTTTCTCAGTGCAGATGTTCTCTTTCCTTATGTTGCAGCCCACGCTGCGGCTTTTTCCCCTTGGGTGGAGAACCCGATGCTCGGGCTGTCGGATTCTGAGGAATCAGACGTTCTCAGCATCAAGGTAGGTGACGTTGAATCCACAGTCATAGCGCTTCATTCATAAAAAAAAGGATGCTCGGGCAGCTCTCGAGGTGGCTTCCTTTAGCGAGACGATGTTCTACTTCCCCGTGTGGAAGCCCGCACTGTGGCTTCTTCCCCTGGGGTGGAGAACCAGATGCTTGAGCTGTCTAATTCTCGTGTTTGCTGAGGCAGCGCATAGATCCTTATAAATAAATATTAAATAAATACGAGTCCTTATAAATAAATATTAAAACAGTATCGTCTGGAGATTATGGTTGCATTTAATTCTGAGGAATTAAAATGAAATATTATCTGGCTTTGAGAGGTTAGATATTTTTATTCAGCCTACCATTCAGACTATGCTCACTTGATGGGTGATTATGGTGGCATTTAAGTCTGAGGAATTAAATGGGATATTGTCTGACTTTGAGGAGTTAGATATTATCACCCTATCATCCAAACTGTGTTTCACTTGTTTGTATATTCATCTAAGGTTGGAGCATGACATGCATGAGCTGTTTACTGAGGGGGCTGCTTTCGTCCATTTTGAGGTTTGAACCTCCACGGAGCCCTCAGGAAATGTATGTTGTTCTCGCTGCCTCGTGTGCTGCGGAACAATTTCACAGTAGCAGATTATCTTGGCGCATGGTTATGCCTCCTAATATATCTGTGCGGGCCCTGCGACTGTAGAAAAAGGGATACAGACTGCAGTTCGGTTACCCTTCCCCGATGTTTAATGGGGTGGTCTGGACTGTGGTGGTCCCATAGCAGGCGCGGGTAATGGAACAGGAAGTTCACTCCCTGTTGGTAAGGAGGCCATAGAGCGTGTTCCTCCGCCAGACAGGGAGTCCGGGTTTTACAGCTGATACTTCATAGTTCCCCAGAAGGATGGGGGGTTGCATCCAATAATAGATCTGAAGCACTTGAATCGTTCTCTGAGGAGATTCAGGTACAAGATGCTCACTGTTCCAGACATCGTGTGTCAGATTCAGTTTGAGGACTGGTTCGTCACGATAGATCTAAGATGCATACTTCCATGTATCCATCCTTCCATGTCACAGGAATTTCCTGAGGTTCTCTTTCGGGGGCGAAGCATACCAATATTGGGTTCTTCCTTTCGGCCTAGCTCTTTCCCCTTGCACCTTCACCAAGTGCATGGATGCAGCTCTGGCACCTCTCAGACTCCAGGGCATCCGTGTACCGAATTAAATTGACATCTGGCTCATACTGGCCCAGTCTCGAGAAATGGCATTTCTGCATTGAGGTGTCGTTCTGGCCCATATTTGGTGCTTGGGGCTGAGACTCAAAACCTTCACAGAGCACCCTGTTCCTTGGAGTTGAATGGGACTCGACTACGATGAGGGCACAATTATCCCCCAAACATATCAAGTCCATACAGGCCATGGTCTCCAGAGTGAAATTTGGCAGCAGCCTCACTGTGAAGCAGTTCCAGAGACTGCTGGGATTAATGGCAACAGCGTCCAACAGAATTCTGTTTGGCCTGTTATACATTAGACCCATACAGTGGTGGCTGAGAACCAAGGGGGTTTTCCCAAGGAAATCTGTTCCGTATGATCAGGGTAATGCGCAGATGGCCTTGTTCCCTCATCAAAGGGAAGAAACCTTGGTTTCTGTCCCAGGGGCCAGAGCTGGAAACATCATGTTGCCAGAAAAGGTCTCGGGTTGTAACCCATGTTCCCTGAGAAGGGAATGAGACACTGCATCCTCATCATGATGACACAATGGGGAACGCCCCTAGCGTAGCGCATCTGAAGCTTGAATGAAACCTCTCCATACCCGATTGGTGCTACGTCATGACGTAGTAGATGACGGCATACCCAGAAGCTAAAAATGGACGATGGCACCCAGCAAACACAGCTCTTTCGCGATGAAGCTGGTGCTCTGGCATGACGAGTGGCGACAAGACGCAGTGTCTCGTTCTCTTCTCAGGAACATGGGTTACAGTCTTTACCTGATACGCTCCTCGAGGAACTCACACTGCGTCCGCCATCGTGACGACACAATGGGGAACGAATACCCACTATGTCACACCGAGTCATCAAAGCCGAGGTGTGATCCGGCCTCGGGCACACTAAAGGCGTGAGCACCCTGGCACGGGCGTTGCAGGGAGATGCAGACTGTAGAATCTTATGAAGGTGTGCGGGGTGGCCCCAGAAAGTAGGGCCACCAAGGAGGCCATGCCCCTGGTGGAATGAGCCCTCACGGCTGTGGGTGAAGGCAAGTTGCGCACCCGATAAGCCATGGCTATAGCCTAGACAATCCAATTACTGATTGTCTGCTTTGAAGCAGGCAGCCCTTACTTGGGTGAGCCAAAACACCAACAGTTGGTCTGACTTCACTGCGCAGACTTCTCCAAGTAGATGCTCAATGCCCTGATCGGACAGAGCAGGTGAAGCCTGCCTTCTTCTGCCGTCATGTGAGGTGAGGGATCAGATGCCTGAAGAACCTCTGACCGCGCCACATTAGATGGCACCTTGGGCACGTAACCCGGCCTAGGACATGGGATGGCCTTCGCACTGCCAGGGGCAAACTCCAGGCAAGCTGGTGTAACTTCCAGGGCCTGAATATCTCCCACTCTCCTCAGAGAGGTTATGACAAGCAAAAAGGCCACCTTAAGGGTCAGGTTCTTTCCCCCGGCCGACTACAGTGGTTCGAAGGGGGCCTCAGCCAGCCCTTCGAGCACTACTGCCTGGTCCCAGGTTGGTACTCTGTAAGGAGTCGTAGCCCTCATCCTCTGAGCCCCACGGAGGAACCGTTCAACCAGATGGTGCTTCCCCAAAGGCCCATCACCTATAGGCAAGCGGAAGGCCCCTATGGCCGCCGCATACACCTTAAGCGTGGACAGGGTAAGACCGGTGGATAAGCGATCTTGGAGGAACTCCACGACAGAGGCCACTGGGCAGTTGACTGGGTCCACCTCACGCTCTCTACAACAAGTGGATAACACATTCCACTTCAGGCTGTACAGTCTCCTCGTAGAGGGAGCCCTGGAGCTGAGTATGGTCTCGAAAACACCTGCTGAGAGGCCCTGTCATAGGTACTGAGCCACCTCAGGGGCCAGACCCAGAGGTTCCACAGCTCTGGCTGGGAGTGAAATATCGTGCCCCCTGCCTGAGACAGCAGATCCCTCTTTAGAGGTTCCTGTCACGGGAGGCCGTCTAGCAGTGCTATAATGTCCAAGAACCATACCCGGGTCGGCCAGAAGGGTGCTACTAGAAGTAGGCTGACCCAGCGGGGCTGTATGCCTGAGGGAAAAACCACAGTGGGCAGTGTGACGTCTCAATAGACGTGAACAAATCCACTTCCACTGGGACGAACCTCTCGCACATGGCCTCCACCACCTCTGGGTGGAGTCGCCACTCCCCGGGCCTCAGCCCCGTCAAACATATAAAGTCAGTGCTAGTAGGCTACAGCAGTAAATTTAAATAGCCTAAAAAAAAATAAACTTTGCCCTCAGTCAAAATAATTAGGCAGACAACAAATTATAGATTCATGAGACCAACGATTGGCGGTTAGATCTAGACAAATGATCTCTCATGTTTAACCGCTACAGAGACATCAGAGTAGGGTTGCCACCTTCAGTGTGGCAAAATAAGGGACACCCATTCAGGACACCCAGAGCCCATCCCCCCAAAAAAACAAAAACAACAATTGCATCAAGGACAACAAGTCATGAACTGATTATTTAAACAATGGCAACTTGACAGCTCAACTATAAACCATAAGAAAACATGACATCAAGTATGTGAACTTGATGATTTTACATTTGATTATTTTATTTATTTCTAAATAACTAAACGCAAAATAAGATATTTTTAAGAAAGTTTGTAACCGCGCTAAACATGTGGCAGGACCTCCAGATGCATTGCGTCAATGCGCCTTTTTACATTGACTTAACATTGAACTCGCCCATTCGCTTCTATTCGCTCGTGTGAACGCAGCATTAAGTATGATTATAGCAAAGAGACACATGTTCCCTAACCCCAATAGAGTTTAGAATGTCTCTAAATGCCAATCCCGGTGTGTCTTTTTCATTGTCTACAAAAAAACATGTTGTTCCATTACACCAAACTCGCTCATCTATGTCTTTATGGACCTATTGACCTAGTTGGAAGCATGACATTGACCAAAATGTCTTGGTATGCTGAGGCATTACGAGTTCCTTTCACTGGAACTAAGGGGCCAAGCCCAACCCCTGAAAAACAACCCCACACCATAATCCCCCCTCCACCAAACTTTACACTTGGCACAATGCAGTCAGACAAGTACTGCTTCTCTTGGCAACTGCCAAACCCAGACTCGTCCATCGAATTGCCAGACAGAGAAGCATGATCCGTCACACCAGAGAACACGTCTCCCCTGCTCTAGATTCCGATGCTTTGCATTGCATTTTGTGATGTAAGCCTTGGATGCAGCTGCTCGAACATGGAAACCCATTCCATGAAGCTCTCTATGCACTGTTCTTGAGCTAATCTGAAGGCCACACAAAGTTTGGATGTCTGTATCTATTGACTCTGCAGAAAGTTAACAAATTCTGCTCACTGGGCGCCTCAGCATGCGCTGACCCCACTCTGTGATTTTACGTGGAGTTGCTGTTGTTCCCAATTGCTTACACTGTGTTATAATAACACTAACCATTGACTGTGGAATATTTAGTAGTGAGGAAATTTCACGAATGGAGCGATTGTATAATATTATAGATACCTTGTTATTCTACATTATTTGAATGCACTTAGGTTATTGATCCAGCTGCTAACATTTATAACATGAATCGCACGGTTCTTGCTGAGAGCAGGGTGTGGTCTTGTATGTGGGAGACCGCCCTTTCCTTGCTGTGTGGAAAACAGCCCACTTCTCGCTGTGTGAAATTTATCCTTCCTTGTTGTGTTGAAACCGATCCACTTCTCACTTTGTGCAAATTTCCACTGCCTTACTGCGTGGGAACGTTCACTGATTTACTGCGAGGAACGTGCTGCTTCGCTGTGTGGAAACTTCCACTGACTTACTGCGTGGAACTTTCCACTTTTTGCTTTGTGGAAACATTCTGCTGGTTTACTGCGTGGAAATGTGCCACTCCTTACTGCGTGGGAACTTTTCGCTGATTACCTGTGTGCGCTGATTTATTGCCTGGAAACGTGCCGGTTTCTTACTGTGTGAAAACTTTCCACTGAATTGATGCGTGGAACTTTCCGCTGATTTACTGCGTGGAAGACTTTCCACTTTCTCGCTGCGTGGAAGACTTTTCACTTTCTCGCTGCGTGGAAGACTTTCGACTTTCTCGCTTTGTGGAAGACTTTCCACTTTCTCGCCATGCGTGGAAGACTTTCCACTGACTCGCTATGCGGAAACTTTCCTCTAACTCAGGAAAGAACCAGGAAAGAACGTAATACTCAATGTTTGCTGGACAGGAGGAAATTCCCCAGTGAATGCCCCAGAGGATTTTTAAGCAACGAGAGTTTTGTGAGATTTTTTGATGTGGAACCGGTTGGTCCTTATGTACCTTTGAAAGGCATCTGAGGACCATCTCCAGAGAGCTTGGATCTGTTGTTGGGAGAGGCCTTTTTGAGCTGCTGATGTTGCCGCCCCAATGCGGAAAGAGTGGCTAGTTTTTGCTAAGATGCCTGCCTGTTGGAGAACGGATTTGAGGTGCTTCTGAAACCAAAAGCACTTCACGGGTTTGTTGACTTCATTTGTCCATGGGAGATTTGGCCTGATAATTTCTCCATTGGAGGCATCCCAGAACGGACTGGTATGGTTGGATTGGTGATGAAAGGTTAAAAATTTAGATAAAATGACCTTTTTTGGTTTGGTCAGTCTTACTTTGTTTGATCAGGTATGATATTGTGTCCTCATCCATGGCTGTTAACTCTGCGATGGTGGGGTAGATTTTTGGGTCGAATTTGGATGTAATAGCGAGTTCTGAGCATCTGAGAAAACCGAAAAAAGCTAGGATAAACATGGTGTCGAGTGTTCGGGCGGTATTTCTGGGCTGGTAGCTTGTATGCAAGGTATGAATGCATTTGGTGAGGATGTCTATCGTTATTGGTTGTCTTGAGTCAGGGCGGGTGGGCTGGGATCTTTGGATCCCTTTGATCAGTAGAAAGGTTTGAGAATTGTTTATCTCGGGCGAGGGAGCACCATGTGATCATTTATGAAAACTGATATACCCTTTGAAATACCCGACTTGGAGGCCCTTAACGGTATTGAGGTAGGATATAAATGAGGTGATCGAAAGGAGAGAGAAATCGGGGAACGGTATGTTATACGAGTTGTGGAAAGCTCTACAATTTTCCAAGCTGTCACGATGGATTGGAGGATCCTGGGAGAACTGCTTGGACGATGGTGTTGAGCGATGCTTCTAGGAAGGGTTTTAATGGGTGGGCCACAGGAATATTAGTTCCAATAGCAAGGTACTGGAGTTGGGAATTGGTCCGCCTCTGGAGCCAATGTCCTGAATTCCTTAAGCAGAAGATGAGACAGAATCAGCTATTTGATTTTCTGATCCGGGAATGTGTTTAACGATGATGATGAATTGATCGCAAGCTGAAATCCAAGTTAGACGCCTTAAAAGTGGTATCATGGCAGGTGCATTGGAATGTCCTTTATTTTTTAAATGCACAGTTGGGTCGTTGTCGCAGTGCACTAAAATGCTGCTAGTGGCCCATTCTTCCCCCACAGTGAAGCCGCTACTGCTAGTGGGTAAAGCTCGAATAGCGCTGAGGGCTTATGTCCTGGAGCTGCGGTGGCCTTGGAGAAGCCAAACCAACGACCATGGTAAAAATCCCCCAAAGCCGATCGAGGGGGCTGTGTCTGTGAACAACTGGATATCGGTAGGGACGGAACGATTGCTATAGAAAAGGATATGCCATTCCATTGGTTCAGGAATGTTATGTGGAACCTTTCCGCTTTCTTGCTGCCTGGAAGCTTTCCACTGGCTCGCTGCGTGGAAACTTTCCACTTACTCGATGCATGGAAACTTTCCACTTACTCGATGCATGGAAACTTTCCACTTACTCGCTGCGTGGAGACTTTCCACTAACTTAATGTGTGGAAATGTGGAAATTTTCCACTTTCTTGCTACGTGGAAACTTTCCACTGATTGGCTGCATGGAGCTTTCCACTCTTTCGCTCAGCATGGGAACTTCCTGCTGACTCGCTGTGTGGCAACTTGCACTCTCACTGCCTGGAAACTTTCCACTACTCATAAAGCACTGAAAAACATGAAGGAAACATGAGTGTGTGACCAAGAGATTTCTTACTGTGTCCAATGGGTTTGCATGAGGGAGGTGGGAGGGTTATACACCAGGGCTGCAGATGTCGGTGGTGGCCTCACGCTTGGTTGTCCTCTATGGTTTGAAAAGAAAAGTTGGTTGGATGATAGGAAGAAAAGTGGGCTTGTACTTAAGGTGTGACTGGTACTTAAGCGGAGGAAGGCTCGCGCTTGTTTGTGCCACTGAAGCTGCAGGCCACTGGACGTGGGTGAGGTTATAACCTGTTGAAATGATTGGGCCTGTGCAGCTAGCTGGATGGTGCCTCGCGCTAGAGTCTGAACTGCACTGTGCACTGGTTTTATTGTGCGACTCGCACAGCCCATCGCTGCTTGGGGGTGGAGAATTTAGCCAGAGAAACTGAGCTCCTGCAGGAGTGGAGGGAACAGCACTGCTGTAATAGTGGAGAATATTAGCCAGAGAAACTGAGCTCCTGTGGGAGCAGAAGGAACAGCACTGCTGTGATAGTAGAGAAAATTAGCCAGAGAACTGAGCTGCTGTGGGAGCAGAGGGAACAGCACTGCTGGGGCAGTGGAGAAAATTCGCCAGAGAAACTGAGCTCCTGCGGGAGTAGAAGGAACAACACTGCTGGGGCAGTGAAGAAAATTATCCTTAGAAACTGAGCTCCTGTGGGAGAAAAAAAAAGGATAAAAATTTAGGCGGACAAATAGTGAGACACATTGTGTAACCGAACGGGACTCTTATTTTGAAATGCCTATGCCTTATTATTGTGGGATGCTTGTTCAATTCATATGAGGGAGACAAAATATAGTCTTACACTGTATACAACATATTACGATATAAATCATGGTAAAGAAAATGTTGTAAATGTTTATAAGAATTGGTTTAGCATAACTGCGTTTTTCATTGATTGCGAAATGCTCTGAAACTGAATCCTTCTGAAGAATTGTTTTGCAAGCCAGTAGAACGCACAACAGCGCCACTTTCAGATTTGAAACATGAGTGCTCACATCTATTCATTTAAATCAGTACCTTTGCAGTATTGTGATTTTTTTTTTTTTAAACCTCAGATATAGATGCTGTACAATAAACATTGATACACGTGTTATACAATAGCATACTGTAAGGTATTTATGTAACATTTAAGAAAATGGGTGCTCCCAAATACGACCGTGCTTATGTGTGCATCAAGTTTGAGAAATATTGAATCAAAGACAGTGATTATCAGCTGATTCAACTAGTGGCTGATTGTATGGCGTGATGCAAGCTGTTGCATTGCCATCATTTTAGTGATTTAGCCTCAACCATACGTTCACTCGCTTTACCAGAAAGCATATTTATTGTTCATCACCACGGCGACTGCGCGCTCCATGATAAACACACTTCTCGTAACGTTAACTGTAAAGTTAACGGAGGCTGCAAGATCGCAAGAAAAGTTTGATGGGTGCCATATACCTTAAGACAGGAACTGTTGTAGATCTCCCTGTTGTGTGAGTCAGTGCGATGTGCACTCTTTACGCTGTCCGAGCACTGCTCTCACAGCTGATACTGTCATCATGGCTTCAACGCACTAATGCTAACAGCACATTGCTTATTAACCTTTGTGAATCGAAAATGTTAGAAGACAGACTCACATTGTGAATCGCGCAAAGCACGATTACATCTCAGGAAAAGCAGAAATTATTTTACCGTAAATACTGATGGAAGCTGTATATTAATTTGAAAGAAAAGATTTTAGCATTGTAACATTGCTTTGAGCAGTGTGGAGTCGAGGAGACAAGTGGACAGTGTAGGTGGGTGGGCGGGGCAAACTGCCAGAAAGGCCGTCCGTGCTGAAAAACTGTCAACAAAATGAAGGTGGGGCGGCTGCGTATATATACCTCTTTGTTGATTAGCTGAGTACTCTCCACCTGTGTCAATTATCTGACATGTTTCTCCCGAACCTCGTTTAGTAAAACAGCATTAAACTTAATTTAATTTAAGCACTTTTAAAGACCAATGTCTGTTTTAACGTACGTTCCAGTCCTTGAATACTGTTCAAGAACCGTGAAGCCTGTTATTAACTAACAAATGGTACGTGTTTTTGTGTAGATCCAAACATTATAAATTGCTAAATTAACACAATACATGAAGAATGCGTTTTTTTTAAAATGTAATTAAAATGTAACAGTGGTTAAAAACTTATAATAACTATAATATAGTTAAAACATATAGGCTATAAAAATACGAACCAACACCATCTCGCCTGTGAAATGTTATCCTATTTGTGTGGGAATTTAAAGTTCCCAGAGTTTAACAGAGCCTGTGCAATTTTTGTGTGTGATTTTTTTGTTTGTTTTTGTTTTTGTTTTATGCGAGTGATGACACCAGCATCTGAAATGTTGATGTGTGTTGACCATTCTAAAATGGCAGCGCGTCGATGTGCCTGGAGCGGTCGAATGAGGAATCTACATATACATATATATGGTACCAATACTTTTGCCAGTTTGAAAAATGGATGAATGATTGATTCATCTGCGGGCACCATCTCCTGGCAAGACGCGGGAATGCATTCAGCATGTGCATTATTCAGCGTTTGCATTAGATATTACTCTCACAGTGCATTATGGGTATTCTCTAGCCATTGAGCGTACATCATTTGTACACTCATTATTGCGGTGCATTGTGGGATTGAAGGAGTGCACTTAATAACGCCAACTATGTTTTCGGAAACCACTACAAATGGCTTTCCCCTGCTCTGTCTGCATGTATCTTTAAAACTTTTTCTTGCACAATCCCTCAGATTAAAACGCTGCTGGACAATCACAGGACTGTTACAATCGATAATGTGAAATTAATACATGACATAATCAAAGAATACACTCTGAATATGATCACTGAATCAAACACTACATGGTGATTATATCTTGATCATCATCATCATCATCATCATCATCATCATCATCATCATCACCATCAAGTAGCCAACATCATATGAACACAGTTTCTCTTGGTAGTTTCACACAATTACAGAAGACAGAGAAAAGTCAAAACTGCCCAACTAAAGCAAACACTGATCACAGTGATGGTGAAAACTAACAATTTTCAACCAAACATTAAAATCTAAACTTCTGTTAATTCTCGATAAGAACTTCTGTAGACATCTGACAGAAATAATGTCAATCTGGTTAGTAATAAATAAGTGAAGCTGGTAATGCTGTTTGTGGAATTGTTTAATCATCCTCTGCTTAAATCTTATGATATTTAATGTCTTATTTTATCAAGTCAGTTGTAACAGTCTTCAACTGTTATTTCCCTTAATGGTAAATGTTTGGCACCCTGTACTGCCATGCATTTCACCATTTGGTAACACTTTATTTTAACGTGTCTTTGATACACTTGTTACATGTAGTTACTATAGTAAGTACTATAAATTGTGCATAACTACATGGAACTAACCCTAAACCTGATCATACATGTAGTTAATTATTATTACACTGTACTTAATTGTATAATTGCACAGTAACAAGGACACCTTAAAATTCTGTCCAGTGTTGGAGCTTGATGTTAAACAAATGTTGGATTTAGACGTCAACACAATTTTCATAAAATATATTCTGTACCTGCTGGGTTTACTAATAGACACTTTAACACATGAAATATGAATTGCTTCATTTAGTAGAAGCAAAAATTGAATGCAAACATTTTTTTATTCTGAGATTTCCACACAAGACAAATGTACTATTGATTGCTACCAGGATGTGAAGAGAGTTTCAACCAGTATAAAAAAAAAGAGTTTGTGGAAAAACGTTAATGATAGTGACAGAATATCCAATTTTAGATTGAACAATCTTAGAATGTTTTTTTTTTTCTAGTCATTTGATATAATAAACATGTACAGTGTAGCATAATTAAAACAAAGCAAAAGCATGTGTGATTATGTTGAGCGATTTAAAAAAAAATGGGTGACATAAAATAGACAATTGTTTAGGGTCTTGCAAATGGACAAATGAGCAGTGCAGACCATATGTGTTTCTTATTGGTTGTGTTGAGTGAGATAAGTTCCAGTAGAGGAGGCTCTAACCCTTTAAAAAGAGAAAACAGCTCTTATTGGATCTAAGGAACTCTGGTGTACTGTAGAAAATAGTTGAATTCCTTGGTGGTTAAGCTTCTGCTTCTGCTAATCCCTGAAGACGATATTGCCTTTTTCCTCCCTCATTCATAAACTGTAACAAATTCCCAGTGCTGTTATGTTATTTTTATTCCATAACATGCACATTTTATTTTATATAAACACACTCTTCAGATGCCAAGCTTTCTTTTTCTCTTTTCCTTTCTCCTTCTCTCTTTTTTTTTTTTTCCTTGGCTTTTAAATGATTCATATGCGTTTTCTCCCTGTGTGGGTCAACTTGAAGTTAGCTCAGAGGATGTTCAGCATGTATTTAAACATTAAAAAGACAGGCTTCATCTTTTGAAAGCCCCCAAAACTGCCTCTGACTGGGCGCCTTGCCTAACGCATACAGAATTCTTAATGAAAGATGACACCTGATTGGACAAATCATTGTCTCCACTGAGTCCACATCGTCCACATGTCCCTACGCTTCAAAGATCAAAGCTGCATTTTATCTGCCTTACACCGACATCACTCTTTTATTAATAAAAACCTATAATAAAACCTATAATGTAACATACAGCTCTGTTGGGTATGTATATATTCAGGGTTATGTCTTGTTTGCTCTGTGTTTGTTTGCTTGAGTTGGACTTTGAGTTGGTTTTCACTTTGTAGATCAGTTTCCTTTGTCAGTGTTCATTGGTGTCACACCTGTGGTAATGTGGTTGTTCTGTTTGTGTTTCCTAAGATTACTTCGTAGTCTCTGAGATTTTAAATATTTATTTTTTTTGGTTTAGTTACAAATAAAAACTGCTTCAATACTTTCATCCCTGCTGCAAACAATGCTGTGACATACACCGATCAGGCATAACATTATGACCTAATATTGTGTTGGTCCCCCTTTTGCCGCCAAAAAAGCCCTGACCGTCGAGGCATTGACTCCAATAGACCCCTGAAGGTGTGTTGTGGTATCTGGCACCAATATGTTAGCAGCCGATCCTTTAAGTCATGTAAGTTGGGAGGTGGGACCTCCATGGATCGGACTTATTTCAGAACATCCCACAGATGCTTGCTTGGGTTGAGATCTGGGGAATTTGGAGGCCAAGTCAACACCTCAAACACATTGTTGTGCTCCTCAAACCATTTCTGAACCATGTTTGCTTTGTGGCAGGGTGCATTATCCTGCTGAATGAGGCCACATCCACCAGGATCATGATCTGCAACAATGTTTAGGTAGGTGGTACATGTCAAAGTATCATCCACATGGATGGCAGGACCCAAGGTTTCTCAGCAAAACATTGCCCAAAGCATCACACTACATCCATTGGCTTGCCTTCTTCCCATAGTGCATCCAGGTACCATGCGTTCCCCAGGTAAGCGACGCACACCACCATCCACTTTATGTAAAATAAAACGTTATTCGTCAGACCAGGCCACCTTCTTCCATTGCTCCGTGGTCCAGTTCTCACATGCCCACTGTTGGTGCTTTAGGCAGTGAACAGAACACCACTATTCCTTCCTTGGACTACTTTTGATAGATACTGACCACTGTAGAACAGGAACACCCCACAAGAGCTGCAGTCTGACCCACAATTTTGCCCTTGTCAAACTCGCTCGTATCCTTATGCTTGCCCATTTTTCCTTGTCTGGCTATCACCAGACCAAGCTCAATTTAAAATTGAACGCTGGTCTGGGGAGTCTGCTCTGTATTTTCTACTGCACAAGAGGCGTGATAAACGAGCATTATTCGAATGACTGTATGCATTGGATAGTCCTTCAACCAATCAGACCACAAGAGGCGTGATCAACAGGCAACAACCCATCAACCCATCATCTGTCATCGAGTTAAACCCGGCAATAGCACACCAATAGCCGTGATGAAGAGATGATCAGTGTTATTCCCTTCACCTGTCAGTGGTCATAATGTAATGCCTGATCAGTTTATATAGTGTATGCTTGTAATACTTATGAAATTATCATAGTTACACAATGCTGTAATGTCACATTGATTTCACTGCTTTTTGTCTCAGTTATTTTTGTATATTGTTGAATTATCATGTTTCACAATATCATATGGATATCTAAAAAGATAGATAGATAGGAGATAGATAGATGGATGGATGGATGGATGGATGGATGGATGGATGGATGGATGGATGGATGGATGGATGGATGGATGGATGGATAGATAGATAGATAGATAGATAGATAGATAGATAGATAGATAGATAGATAGATAGATAGATAGATAGATAGATAGATAGATAGATAGATAGATAGATAGATAGATCAGAAAAAGATTCTGTAAAAACGTATCTAATCATATTTTTATAGAAAGACAATCCACAAAAAAATTATTAAAAAAATAAATAATTGAGGGCAGCATATGTAGTGCTATGCAATGTTTAATAAATATGCCGTGTTCCCCTCATTAACTTCCCAGTGTGGATTAATTTAATGAGTTGCATAAAATGCAGATCTGATTTAATATGCTGCAGCTCCTTTAAAGAGAGAGACAACCAACTTAAACATATTTGTAAGTCATGTTAAAAGCATTTTTCAAAAGTTCTATCCATTTCTTTGTGTCAAATGAGTGTAGTCTTATATTTAACATAACATAGTTTATTTCTAATGGATTTTGTCCTGACCTAATGGTTTTCTGTTACTGATGTAGGATGAGATGATTCAACACACACACTGGTGAAATAACAGTTGAGTAAAGTTGGCAAA
Source organism: Gobiocypris rarus (assembly GCA_023029165.1). Classification (NCBI taxonomy): domain Eukaryota; kingdom Metazoa; phylum Chordata; class Actinopteri; order Cypriniformes; family Gobionidae; genus Gobiocypris; species Gobiocypris rarus. Next base: position 26,288,256 of record CM040931.1, on the reverse strand, counting down.
TTAAATTTTGACAAACAATGCTGTAATTAACAGGAATGTCTTCCCATACTCCCAAAAGCAGGTGTATGTCTAAATACTAAATGGATGTGACTTTAATGGATTCTCCCAGTTTGAATGTCATCAATATTCTCTGTGGCCTGAGGGATACATCTGTACTAAGGGCCAACACAAACCCTATTAAGACAATTTAAATCGATCATGCAAGGTGATTTACTAAGGTTTGTGCTAGTATATTTACTGGTATTTACACCTATATTTAGCGCCCCCCAAAAACATGTCTTAATCCAGACGCTAATTTGCACTGTTCTTGGTAGGTTGCATTGGTCATTATGGAAATGAACCGGCTGCATCTGTTTTCTTTCATTTGTACGCCGTCAGCAGATCATGCGCAGAACTTTCCACTCCCATCAGCGCATTTTTTGGATTTGCGCTTTCATGTTAATTTGCCCTGTTTAGTAAATCTGGCCTTAAATGTCATTGATCATGAGAATGCGGGATAATGATGACGATCCATAACAACAGAGTATAGGCATGGATCTGCTTACCCGGAACTCACAGTGAGTGGCAGATTAGAAGAAAATTACCATTGTTTGGCCAATAAATAAATGATGAAGAGTCATGTAAGCTTTATGGTACACCTCAAACAAGGGAATTTATAATAATTCATTGTTAATTAGCAAGTCAACAAATGACTTGGGTATGCAGAGTATTCAGCTTTATAGACCTTATATTTATATATATATATATATATATATATATATATATATATATATATATATATATATATATATATATATATATATATATATATATATATATATATATATATATATATATATATTATATTATATATTACAGTCATGATAATAATAATTATGGAAATGTTAGGGAATTTAAGTCTAATAAGAAACATACAGTAATGTAAATATCTAATTGTAACTCTAATGTTCAGCCTCTAACATATTGTTGTCTAGAAACCTGTGTAACCCAATTTATTTAAGCAATATCCAATACTTTATTTGACTTGCAAAACATTGTATACCTATACAGGTTTTACACACACAATAAAGATCACATGCTATATCACATTTACTACATTTTTTCATACAGTACAGTATTAAACATGATTGTGCCCATGTTCTGTGAGTCAGTCATGAAAACAACACCTCAGGTTAAGGGGAGCATACGTGGGATTAAAAGCAGAAATGTGGGAAATCACATCAGCACAGAAATGAAGATTCCAGTCCGTCTTCTTGAAATGCCTAATGGTTTTTGAAGACCACAAAACATCATGTGCTGTGTGTTATATCTTAAGTGAAAGGCACTGAGAAGAGTTTGTGTTTTTGAGCCAAAAATGCCAATGGCACTTTTAACAAATATGGTACAAATTGGTGCCCTATGACTTTAAGAATCAGTGGCATGTTTTTGCAGTGAAAACTATTAGACATGTTAGGTAAATAATTAAAAATTAACAATAAAATGCTATAAAATACAGTTTTAAATCATGTGTTTTACAACTAACCCCGCGTTAGTTTGTGCCCTGCTCTCCTATATGTATGAATGCAAGCATTTCTTGTCCTTTTTTTACCCTGTGTGTGTAAAGTGCCCTGAAATTATCATTATTATTATTTAAAAATATATATTTTTACTTGATTGCTTGCATGAGTTTAAAAAAAATAAAAAAAATGATCGGACAGTTATTTGATGAAAGTGATAGCGATCAGTTATCTGCACACATCTACAGAACTAAAAGGAAGGAAAGAGTAACAAAGCCTCTTTTTCCGGCCGCCACTTTTGGCTTTCTGTGTGCTAAACCTCAGAGGACTCACTCAAATGACTGAAGGGCTGTGTAGCAGCCACTTGCGGTCAGCTTTATTTATTTAATTATTAATTTGAAGCCTCACCACCAACACTTTGGATGGACCCTAATTGATGTGAATTGACGCTGCTTGCCATAGATAATGGCTTCTTGGGTGACTCTCTCTACCCACAGTTCATTCAGTGTCGCCACACAGCAACTTAACTGCTCTTAAAATGTCGGCCCGCAACATGGGAGCTGTTGGGCAGACGGGATTATCAGTCTTTGTTATCGTGGAGTGTCTATTATGCACAGGCCTTCTATTCACAATGGACCTTAAAGAGTGTGTCAGAGCAAGCCACATAGCAAACTAGCCCACTGACAAACACACTAACATAACCAGCTCTTGGCCACAATGCACAGCACCCCAGTGCAGGTAAGAAAGCGGATATTCATTAGATATATATTTGTGGATTATTTTGGTACATGATTTAGAAAGTAGTTTTTAGAGGTCACAACCCTGATTTGTTGCTTCAGTGTTGGGGATTAAGTAACTAAAATTAGTGACACTAACTACATTTTTTCAGTTGCATGACCCTGGCTGAGATAATTTGTAGCTTTTACAGAAAAGGGCTGCTTTTTCCAACAAATAAGGGTGCAGCAGTGTCTTGTATGTCACATTGCATTGCACACACAGCAGTTTAAAGCTTTACATCTGACAAAAAATGTATCTTCTAAAATGTATCTCTTGGGAAGTTAATTTTAATTAATGTGAACTAGGCTAATTAACAAAAAAATGACTGAACGATTCGTTTGAGTACATGCACCAAAATGTTCTTTCGTAATCTTTTGTAGCAAAACAGTTCAGTGCTTTGTTTGTCACTGTTTTTGGCAGTTAAATAAATCCCATGTTTGATTAGATTTTTAAATTTTTTTTTTTTAAATTATTAGTTTAATGTGTAAACCAAATTTAGATTCTCATTGTTTTTTCTGCCAAACTGCCAGTATTGTAAAATTGTAAAAAAAAAAAAAAAAAAAAAGATACACTCACATATTAAAAAAGTTACTGTAGCGTAATTACTTCAGTTTATTGACACTGCTGAGTTTGGAATATTGGTACCGGTATGAAGTTACTTCCTGTCATAGCTTGGTTTTAAAACAGGAAATAGCAGCAAATTGTGGGTTAATGAAGCAAAGATATTATGAAACCCTGAACACTGTGACACTTTGACAGTGAACGATGTGGCGGCCTTTGCTCATAAGGTGTAGCAGTGTTAGCATGTCAAGCATGTAGTTTCTGATCAGCCCCTGTGCTGGTGCGAGAAAAATGATTTGGTGTCCCTGCGGTTCCTTGAGGAGAACTGAATTTTCTGGCGAAAGGCGACCCTGCTGCGTGTCTAATTTATTCATTATTCTTTCCCCTCTCTCTCTCCTTCCTTTGCGTTTTCCTTCTTTTCTCTTCCTTGTAGCCACCACTGAGTTAATGCTTATTACAACAAATTATGTGTGAAACTTCTAAACTCTGTGTTAGGAGTGCAGGGGATAATCCACTTATGCGACCGATTGAAGAGATCCAGTCTCATGGGGTGCGGACATGCTCACTTCAGACGTACTCTTCTGAAATCCCACATATTGCCTTAATATTGTGTATTATCTCAAATTCCTAAATCAAATATTCACTGACCCGGTCCTGCCGCTACAATTTAAACAATACGAAAATCTTTAATCAAGACTGACTGCATGATTATTTCACTGGATGTTTGTCAATGCATGATTCAATAACTGTTGAGTGCACAGAGGGAGGGCGATTGTCTTCAACAACAGGAGAATAAAATCCAGTTTAAAGAGTTTATGGACAATGCGTGATTTGTCCAGAAGTGTAATTGTTAAAAGATTGTTATTACTTATATAGATATTTCAGAAGATATGTAGTTTATATATATATATATATATATATATATATATATATATATATATATATATATATATATATATATATATTTTTTTTTTTTTAAGAAGATACGTCATGTGGTACCCTCTAAAATAACTGAGCTTATTCAAATCAAAAATATTATTTATGACCATATCAACCAGACTGTATTTGGTTACACTCATAAAATAATATTTTTAAAGATCAAGGTAGAAACAGCTTTTTACCTCCTTTGTTATTCATATTCTGTTTATTTTCATACCTTCATTATATGTATATTGGATATGTCTTAAATATTCAAATCTTTTAAATGAAAGTCATAATATATATATGTCATATATATATATATATATATATATATATATATATATATATATATATATATATATATATATATATATATATATATATATATATATATATATATATATATATATATATATATATATTTTTTTTTTTTTTTTGTGAATTTTAATAATTTCACTATTTTGATTTGTGTGGATATTATGGATTGGACATTTTTGCATTGTCCATATGCACTTCTAAAATGAAAACATAGCATTTTATTAAGAAATTATATATATATTTCTATCAACATATTTCTAGTGTGTGTGTGTGTGTGTGTGTGTGTGTGTGTGTGTGTGTGTGTGTGTGTGCGATCCTGGTATTCCCTATGCTACGGGGACCCAATGTCTCCACAAGGATAGTAATACCAGTAAATGTTGACCTTGTGTGGAATTTGTTTTCATCCTCATGAGGAAACAAGCTTATAAATCATACAGAATGATCTTTTTTTGAAAATCTAAAATAGCAGAACGTTTTCTGTGATGGGAAGCTTTAGGGGTAGGGATGGTGTAGGGTGATAGAATATATAGTTTGCAGTATAAAAACCATTACACCTATGGAATGTCCCCTTAAAACATAAAAATCGTGTGTGTGTACCCAGGTAAACCATGCGCTATCGGAACAAAATGCCTCCACAATTTAAAATGTAAATTTTTTTATTTTTTGTTGTTGTTGAATTTACAGAAATCCATACATTCAATAAATCAATATAATCAATATACTAAGATGCAAAAAAAAAAAATATATATATATATATATAAATATATATATATATATATATATATATATATATATATATATATATATATATAAATATATATAAGAAATTATATGACACCCTCATGTGAGATAACTCCTAACAACACCTAGCAACACCAAACTTAGCTCTCACTTTCATCATGTTAGCACTATTTTTATTTTGGCTCATTCGGGCCTAAACTGTATGCATGTAGCGACATAGACATTCATCCACATGTCTGATATAAAGTAAGCATATCTTAATATCCTGGCTTTTTGGTTCATGCTTTTCCTGCTTTATCGTCTTGAAGGCATTTGAGCTCTACCTATTTCTCCTGATTGTGAACACACGGCCCTGTTAGAGGACTGAATGTGATTTATCTCTGTTTGCTCGGATTCCTTTTAAATTGCTTAATGGTTTGAAACTCCTCTCTGACAGCAGGCCATTAGAGACTGCTTGTATGGAGATAATTTGTGGTGAGGCAGGACAGTGGCCATAATGGATGTCTTGTGTCTTATGTAATTGTAACCTGAGAGGTATTGAATGCACTCTCTCATGAATACTTTGCGGTCATCAATGTGAAAACAAAGACTCGCCTTGCTGCCAGCGGTGCGCCGACCATTTTACCGTTGTCTGGTGTCTATATTTATTAAACGAGGAAAAGAAGAGTGAGAAAAATGCACTTAATACATTATTTCTGAATAAATGATCACAGAATATCTGATGGTCAGTTACGGCCTAAAGTTACAATTTACATTGTCGTTATCTAAAAAAAAAATTGCTTATCTATTATTATTATTATAATAATTTTTTTACATTTACATTTATTCATTTAGCAGACGCTTTTATCCAAAGCCACTTGCAACTGAGGAATACAGGAAGCGATCCGTCATGAAGAGGCGAAAATCACAAAAAGTGCCCAAGATACTAAGTTTTGGACATTACTTCGAGTAGCATAAGCTAGAATAGGGAGGGAATTGATTTTTTTAATTTTTAGGTGATGCTCACGGAAGAGATGATTTTTCAGCTATCAGTGATTCTGCATTCTGGATGAAGGTGGGAAGATCGTTCACCAGCAAGGAGATTACTTCATATTTTATATTGAAACAGAAAATACAATGAAATTCTATGTTCTGCCAGCGGTTTGTGGATACTGTATAATGTAGGAGATTTTATCAGGGCAGATGATTTGAATGGGATCAGATGAACCCTCGGACCAGCTGCTGCTATTGGTTCAGGGCTGGCGTTCAGGGATGAAGAGATTTACAGTGAGGATCTTTCCAACACATGCAACTCTGCTGACTCACATACTCAACTGTCTTGGGAGGAAGTTTAGCTCTTACTTCGGCTCAGTTTAGTTCAGAGGAGTCAAGAGTTCTTGCAAATGGTGATAACTTATTTTTGTGTAACTGCTCGCACATTACTGACACCCTAAGAGTACTTAACGTTAAAAAACGTTCACACAAATTGTCTTTTGCTATTCGTAGTACACATTTGTACACAATAGATATGTGTGGTTAATTAAATAGATGTAGGGGTTACTATATATATATATTTTTTAAATGAACAAAATACAATTAATGAGTCAATATATCATCAATCCTTCTTCCAAAATGTGTTTTTGTCTTATACAGGTCCTTCTCAAAAAATTAGCATATTGTGATAAAACTTAAATATTTTCCATAATGTAATGATAAAAATTTAACTTTCATATATTTTAGATTCATTGAACACCAACTGAAATATTTCAGGTCTTTTATTGTTTTAATACTAATGATTTTGGCATCCAGCTCATGAAAACCAAAAATCTCAAAAAATTAGCATATTTCATCCGACCAATAAAAGAAAAGTGTTTTTAATACAAGAAAAGTCAACCTTCAAATAATTATGTTCAGTTATGCACTCAATACTTGGTCGGGAATCCTTTTGCAGAAATGACTGCTATGTGGCGTGGCATGGAGGCAATCAGCCTGTGGCACTGCTGAGGTTTTATGGAGGCCCTGGATGCTTCGATAGCGGCCTTAAGCTCATCCAGAGTGTTGGGTCTTGCGTCTCTCAACTTTCTCTTCACAATATCCCACAGATTCTCTATGGGGTTCAGGTCAGGAGAGTTGGCAGGCCAATTGAGCACAGTAATACCATGGTCAGTAAACAATTTACCAGTGGTTTTGGCACTGTGAGCAGGTGCCAGGTCGTGCTGAAAAATGAAATCTTCATCTCCATAAAGCTTTTCAGCAGATAGAAGCATGAAGTGCTCCAAAATCTCCTGATAGCTAGCTGCATTGACCCTGCCCTTGATAAAACACAGTGGACCAACACCAGCAGCTGACATGGCACCCCAGACCATTACTGACTGTGGGTACTTGACACTGGACTTCAGGCATTTGGCGTCTTCCTCCAGACTCTGGCACCTTGATTTCGAATGACATGCAAAATTTGAGCGACAGTCCAGTGCTGCTTCTCTGTAGCCCAGGTCAGGCGCTTCTGCCGCTGTTTCTGGTTCAAAAGTGGCTTGACCTGGGGAATGGCACCTGTAGCCCATTTCCTGCACACGCCTGTGCACGGTGGCTCTGGATGTTTCTACTCCAGACTCAGTCCACTGCTTCCGCAGGTCCCCCAAGGTCTGGAATCGGCCCTTCTCCACAATCTTCCTCAGGGTCCAGTCATCTCTTCTCGTTGTGCAGCGTTTTTTGCCAGACTTTTTCCTTCCCACACACTTCCCACTGAGGTGCCTTGATACAGCACTCTGGGAACAGCCTATTCGTTCAGAAATTTCTTTCTGTGTCTTACCCTCTCGCTTGAGGGTGTCAATGACGGCCTTCTGGACAGCAGTCAGGGCGGCAGTCTTACCCATGATTGCGGTTTTGAGTAATGAACCAGGCTGGGAGTTTTTAAAAGCCTCAGGAATCTTTTGCAGGTGTTTAGAGTTAATTAGTTGATTCAGATGATTAGGTTAATAGCTCGTTTAGAGAACCCTTTTCATGATATGCAAATTTTTTGAGAATTTTGGGTTTTCATGAGCTGTATGCCAAAATCATCAGTATTAAAACAATAAAAGACCTGCAATATTTCAGTTGGTGTGCAATGAATCTAAAATATATGACATTTTAATTTTATCATTACACTATGGAAAATAATGAACTTTTATCACAATATGCTAATTTTTTGAGAAGGACCTGTACAAGGCTCGCCATAGTGAATCTGGATAAGTGTTTAGGTGACACATTATTTTACAGTGTCATTGTTACGCTACCTGTAGTAATTTCTATAAATGTAATATAAATACATGCAACTAAACTTAACATGACCCTAATCCTAAACCTAGTCAGATAGTAAGTACATGTAGATAATAATTATTACTACATTGTCACATAGATGGCAATTTTCTTAACAGGTAAGTAAGGTATTTTATTAAACAGATAAATTGCCATATGGCATCTCTAATGGAGTTCATTGTACAGCATTATCTATTGTGAAGAATCATGTCATTATGGGTTGTTGTAGCTCTGTGCTGAATAATTTCAAAGTACATGGACTTATATATAGCTACAGTAACGTCTTCAGCTAGTCAGCTTGAGATCCTTTCCTAAACTGGTTATATCTCTTAAGCCTTGTAGTGAATGTTTAATTACCAGTAGGATAATCTCTCTTTCTCTCTTTTTTGTTGAGAAAGAACCGTATTCATTGACACAGCAAGCAGAGCGTAAACACAAACAACATTTTGTTTTTTGTTTTTTTTACCGCAAGAGGGCCAAAAGTTACATAGTGTAACTTTAAATGTAAAAAAACACACAACTATTAGTATATGCACTTATCTTTTAGACATTCAGGGAGTCTTGCACCCTATCTTCATGGTCTAAGTCACTTGACATCAGTAAGATGTCTTGCATTATGGATTCTGCTCTTATCAAAAGCAGGTTTATTCGCTGAAGTGTTTCAAAGGACCATATTATACATCCGCGCAATGCGACGCCATGCAAGTTTTTTTTTTTTGCTAGTTTCATCCCAACAGTTTTTTTACGTCCTTTTTTTAAAAACCTTTTTTACCTTTTACATCCGTGTTTTTTAAATAGAAAATGCCCTCTCGTTCATCTGCTTGCCCATGGACGTGCTGGTCTGAAAACGAGGTGTGTTTAGGTGCATTGTTGGCACGTTGCTTGGTTGAGGCAACTGAAAACGACTGCGCCATTGACCAACAAAAACTTGGTCTAAAATTAATAACTCAGTATTTTTTGTATCATTTAAAGGGGACATGTTAGTATTATGCACCTATAGCAACATGTCCTCCAACCAATATGCCTATATAGTTCGTTTGTCACTTCCTTGAAATACGACCTAGGAGCGTTTTCTAAAGTTGTGCTCCTATTCACAACAGGACACTTTCATTTTAAATTTCATTAAGGTGGTTGAAAAACGACCTATAGAGTGTTTGTTATTTGTTTTTTTTTGGAGAACAGTTTGACCTATAGACAGGTGCACAACACACATACACTTTGCTTACTACACACAGGGCAGCAGCAGCACACAAACATTTTAAATATTCAAAATAAAAAGAGTCCTCCCTGGAGAAGCATTCAGTCTTTTCGCTCGCAATTTCAGCCATGTATATAACAAATCCACCATGGTGCAAGCACATCTGGCTTTTAAAGGGAATGGGAGATGAGACTCTGATTCGTTTATTACACATTATGCCCAAAACACGATTACCCATGACTCATTAAGAGAATAGGTACACCTCTTTTGCACCACCAAATAGGTACACCTCTTTTGCACCATGCACGCCAACTGTTTTTTTTCCATCATTAATCTATCAAAAGAGGATCTGGACATGCCCTAAGTGGACCTGCGCCATGCACTCAGATCGTTAAAATAGGGCCCATAATGTTCAATTTGCCTTCAAATTGTTTGTGACTTTGCAGTCAGAGCACATGCACAAACACACTGAGGTGGGACGCTTATGTGAAAGTCTGAATTTGGTATATACTGTACATTTCCAAAATGTGCACCCCCATTCACTCATCAGTTATTGTCCTGTTTCTGTCCTCGTCGAAGATATAATGAATGTTCAGTTGTTGGGGAACAAATTAAAAGTTTAAGACTTTGATATTGAAAAAAAAAACATATTGATCAACAACATATTAATCTTAATATTAGGGAATGTCCTAGAAAAAAAGTGTCAAAAAGGACATATAATATAAATGTGACCCTAGACCACAAAACCAGTCATAATTCACACAGGTATATTTGTGAGTCAAAATTATCATTTCTTCTTTTATACCAAAAATCATTAGGATATTAAGTAAAGACTGTGTATTTTGTAAATGTTCAAAAATGTATTATTGGTAGTAACATGCCTTGCTAAAGACATAATTTGGACAACTTTAAAGGTGATTTCCTCAATATTGTGATTTTTTTTTTGTATCCTCAGATTCAAGATTTTCCAAATATTGTCCTATCCTAATAAACCATACATCAATGGAACGCTTATTTATTCAGATGATGTACAATCTTAATTAAAAAAAAAAAATTACCCTTGTGACTGGGTTTGTTGTCCACGGTCTTATATATGTAACATAGGCCTACGTTACATTATAATATAATGTAAGGTATATAACATGTTTTATATTTGGAAATGAAAAGGAAAAAACTACTCTTCAAAATAATTTAAGATATTTAAGACGCTCTCCAGTCACAAAAGCAAATGTGACATTGACCATGTTAACGTCTTTGTACAACAGGTCAGATTTTCTTGCTTTCAATGAACCGAAATCAATTTGTTTAGTCAAAGGTACTGAGGGATGCGTCTGATTAGAATCCAAGCCGCTGATGATGATGAAATATGTAAATAAAGTGAAAGTGTTTTTTGATCATTCCCATCCATCTTTAATGATTCAGAGAAACTGTGAAGATTAATCGCAACCTCACTGCAGCCAAATCATTTACAGGGGTTAATGTAGCATGTGCGAAGCAGTTCTACCTCTCTGAAGAGAGTCGTTCTGTGAAGGTACACTCCTCTCTTTGTATGCTAATGAGTTAGTAGTTTTTATTTAAATCAGTCACTGCAGCGTGATTAATTAAAGCACAACTGTCACTTTGAATGGCAACTTGAGGAAACCAAAGTGCTGCATGTAGGACACGCTTGATATGTGATCTTCCGGGCCGATAGGTAATATTCAGAGCTTTTTCTTGGTATGTGGTCAGTGAGTTATGGCACACTCTATCTCTGTGTGATGCTTTGGTGATGTGACATGCCTGTTGAAAGCTTGTCACAGTTTTATAGTGTGTTTTATCTTCTAAGGGTCTCTTTTAGATTTATTCCTCAGGGTTAAAGTATCTTATTATGACAGATGTGATTTTCAGTTCGAGCCTCTGTGCTCAGGTGAAAGAGTTGTTTAGTGCAATGTTCATGTTTATAGAGACTCACAGGTGGGATGCATATTCATCCTGCATTCTAAAGCGATCAAAACTAGGCTAATGAGGTGACCCAGATACAGCACATTATCCATGCATATGAATCAGACCATCATTAGCCAATTCAGTTATGTCAGGAGAATTTCATCAGCTGGATGTGCACAGTTGCTCTCACTTCTCACACTGGTCCCTTTAATTAAGGCATACTAGTAAAATGCTTAAAAAAAAAAAAGTATGTGAGTGTGTGAGTCCATATACAAACCAAAGAAGAACAAGCTTTGTTTTTGTCCATTTCGTTTGCTTCTGCATTGCAGATTTTCATGAGGCATCAAAAAAACAGAAATTCTTGCAGTGTATGACTTTATATAATATCTGTGCAGGTGTTGTTGCAGTTTGCTTGTTTTGGAAAGTTTCAGAGGGAAAACAAGCCAGGTGTCGAACTACTGCAAACCTAAAGAAGAATATGTATATGCTGCAATATACTTTTAAAACATCGTCTAATCTCTCAGAATTTGTGGAAGTTGAACTTAGACTTAGACAACAATATGTATAATATAATATACTATATTATGTATAACATATACGGTAACACTTTATTTTACAGTGTCATTGTTACACGTAAAAACTGTAAGTAATAACTACAAATTATGCATAATTACATGCAACTAAACCTAACCAGACCCTCATCCTAACCCTAGTATGTACATGTAGTTACTTAATAATACTCAGTACTTAAAAATATAATTACAGTGTAACAAAGACACCTTGAAATAAGTGTTACTATATATAATAACAGACATATGTGATCCTGGACCACAAAACCAGTCATAAGTCGCACAGGTATATGTGTGGCAGTATCCAACAATACATTGTATGGGTCAAAATGATTGATTTTTCTTTTATGCCAAAATCATTAGGATATTAAGTAAAGATCATGTTCCATGAAGATATTTTGTTAATGTTCTAATGTAAATATATCAAAAATATATATTATTATTAGTAGTATGCATTGCTAATGACTTCAACTTTATAGGTAATTTTCTCAATATTTGAAATTAGATTTTTTGCACCCTCAGTTTCCAGATTTTCAAATATTTGTGCCTCGCCAATAACAAGTATATTGTCCTAACATATCACAACATACATCAATGGAGCTTTCAGATGATGCATAAATCTCAATTTAAAAAAATTGACCCTTTTGCCTGGTTTTGTGGTCCAGGGTCACATATACTAACAAAAAGCATTAGCTTACAAGTTTTTAATCATTCAGTTTTTTTTTATTTTTATTATTATTATTATTTTTTTTACTCTGACATTTAAAAAAACGTTATGTTTCTACTTTAAAGAGGTATTTCTATGATTATAATTTCTGTAAATATGCAAAATATGAAACTTTATAAACTTGATAATATACACAATGGCAAGAAAATTAGCAGGATGGAACTAAAGAGCTCAAATTAAATCAGTGAGGGATTGAGAGTGAGCTAGTGTGTCAAATAAGCTTTCCATCATACCAATTTTTTTTTCTTTTCTTCTTTTTTTTTAAAGGACGCAGTGCTTTAGAATGAGGTGTATCAGGTATAATATCAATACATTACAAAAATCACATATTTTGTGCATTTACTGTCCATCAAAAAAATCTTGAATGATGTCATTAAGAAACTGTTTTAGTTAAAGTAAAAAAAACATGGACATGGTACTGGACAGATACGATTTTGGACAGGATGGGCAGAAAATTACTGTAAAATGATGTATCAGATGTTTAAAAAAAAAAAGATTTTTTTGATTTATTCATTTATTTGAATTTTTGCAGTAAGTTCTTACTTCTAATTCAATGCTGCAATCGAATAGATTATACTACAATTCAGTAACTCAAATCAAAGCTCAAAAAAATTTATTTACTAATATATCCCTAAACATAAGCAGAGGTCTTAGCTGAAGTAGTTTTTTTCTGGTCTAAACTCTACTTTCACGGTTTTAAGGACACACGTAGAGGCCCGTAATTGGTTTTAAACATACTGCAGAGGTTGGCCAAAATCAGCTCATATCATTCATGTCATAAAGTCTCAATGCGTTTCAGAGCATACAGTGTAAATGAGCCTCGGGCAAACTGTTCTGTTCAAAGACGGGTTCAACACTGCAGGACCCTTCAGGGGAGAATGAGGTGAACTCCTGAGTATGTTTCAAAGAATCTGTGGAAAACTCTAAATTAGTTACCCCAGAGGCTGAGGATAATAGATAGATAGACACCATAAAATTAGATCTCCAAAATCAATTACACGATTTAAAGAGTTCTAAAAACAAAACACTGTTAACTTAGAAATAGTGGGTAATAAAGTGCTAATTACTTGTAGTTACATAGTAGATCATTTTCTTTCAGTTTGGCACTATTTTAAGAACATATTTAATATGAAATTTTATTATTTTACCACTGGATTATATTTTCTCTCTTCATAATTATATGCACTATACCGTTCGAAAGAAAGACTTTTCTTTTATGAAAGGAATTAATATTTTAATTCAGAAAAGACTCAAAAATGAATCAAAAGTGTCAGTAAAGACATCTAGACGTCAAAATGCATGTTTCTATGTTACACTTAAGAGTAACCTGTTATCAAAGGTGACTGAGTTATGTCAATATGTCAGAAATATACAGTTCTAAGATTGTAGAAATCATGCAGTGAGCTAATATCATGAATTAATTTAGGTAGAAAGAATGAGATTGTTAAAGCAATGTATTACAGGTTGTGACCATAATATGGAATACATTTATAAGGTTATAAAAGATTTATTAACTATTAACTAGTGCTTATTATCATTTTACTAGGATATTGGCTGTTTATTAGTACTTATAAAGCACATATTAATGCCTTCATCTTCATGACCATATTCTACATCCCTTAACCCTACCCAATACCTAAACTTAAATTAACTAAAAAATAAACTGCTATAAAAACTATTAATAAGCAGTAAATTAGGAATTTATTGAGGCAAAAGTCATTGTTAATAGTGAATATGTGTTCCCCATACTAAAGTGTTACTGAATGCTGTTGTTTTGAACTTTCTATTAATAAAAATAAAAAAAATAAAAAAATGTCCACAAAAATATTAAGCAACACTGTCGTTTTCTACTATGTTACTAATAAGAAATGTTTTTTGACCAAATTAGCATATTAAGATGATTTATGTAGGATCATATGACACTCTGTAAAATAATAATAATAATAATATTTTTTTATTATAATTTATTTATTTTTGTGGTTAATTCAACAGTTAAACAGTTAAAGAAAAAATCTTTAACATTTGTATTTTCTTGACATTTTTTATGTTTAATAAAGAATGTTTACCCATATACCCATAAATAAGGCAGGATACTGCTACATACAAATAACCAGCCTCTGCAAAATAACATGTATTATTAGTTTGTATTTTATAAAAAGCTAAAAGCAGTTTTAAAATTATACTGAAGACAAGATATCACATTATCAGTTTAAAATATATTAAAATGAAAACGGATGATATTTAAATATTACAGTTTTTACTTCATTTTGATCAAATAAACACAGCCTTGGTGAGCATAAGAGGCATTAAAACATTAAAAAAAAATCTGTACAATATAGTTATAATTATTATTAAGGACAGTTAAGAACTAAGTTATGCAAATGTTTGAGCAGAATTTTTTCTTCAAAAAGAATCATGCAAAATACCATACAAAATTAAACTTATGAAACAGTTCTGAACAATAAATGAAATACAAAATGCCACTGTTTCCAGGGATTTCTGAGAATGGTGATGGTGCAATTTGTAGCCGGAGCTGCCACCCTGATTCCCAGGCTCACAACAGAGACGTAAGCATGGAGAATTTCAGCTCTGCACTCTTTCAATGGAGAAAATCAGAAATGTATGTTAATGTATGATAATCTGTGAAAATGACATGCAGATGAGCATTTGAATCTACAATACAGCATAAGACTGATGCTACATATGCATACGGAGACAGATGCCATGGTAGAATGCACACATACAAAGAACAGTGATCAGTCTGTACATTTATCCTGCACAGTTGCGACTCTTGACGTTCTTTACTACCTTTAACCTCTGTCATGTCCATGGCATGATCTATATTTCGCTGACATATAAACAAACTGTCACAGAGACAGTTCCTTATCTGCATGTTGAAAGGCCAACATTCTAGACTGCTTTGCTCTTTGAGCGCGTGCCATGGTCTCTAGGGTAAAATTCAACACCAAAAGCCAGCAAGACAGACAGAATATAACCAAAAACATTTATAGAAAGAGAAGAAGCCTGCAATAATACTTCAAAAGTAACATCAAGGAAAGTTTAAAGCAGCAGGAATTTACCAAATGAAGCCCTCATAAAACCTGAAACATCATATTCCGTCTTTTTAAAGCTTTGATTCCTGATACGCTCATGGAGTAAACAAATTTGTACATTTAACAGTAGAGGGCACTACACCATCATTAACCAGCCTCATTCACTCAACATGCTCTGAACAGAAATAGGTTAGTAGCGAAAGCCAGGGTTTGTGTTAGGTGAAAACGAGAACACAAAATGTGCAAAAAAATTCAGTACACCTCCTATACAAAACATACTAAATACTACAATGATTGTTGGTTAAATAAATTCCTGGATACACCAGTTAAAACAGGAGCACAGACCAGAGAGTCAACACAAACTTCAGCTACACGGCAGAAATAATGAGATGTAGAAAATAGATGAGGCTACGCATGATCCGCTTAAACCACCATTTAACTTTGTTCACAGGACATTAATCATATGTGAATGCAATGTCACTGATTGGCTTTTTCAGTCCAATTTAAAATGTGAAAATAACTGTATAATCGAATGCCATTAGTTGCCATTCTGCTTGAGAAACACCTTCTAAATGTCAAACTAATACCTGAAGTCTTTGATTAGACACCAGACCCTTCGAGACATATGAGATAATGGCACTGTTGTTTATTTAAAGTCCTACAAATATGAGTTGTAACGAAAGGTTCTTGATTATTTATAAACATGTGGACAGAGTTTCATTTCTCCCTGTTCCGTCCGTGCCCCGTCTAGAGCAGCAGGCTTGAGCTGCAGGAGGTTAATGTTACAGTCTAGGCCACATATGTTAAAGGAAACTACCTGCCTCCATTCATGTAATCAGACATGCCTGCACAGCAAGACGCCAACGAAACTCACTTTAAGTCACAGGATCGCAAGCAAAGCAAATCGCTTTAATGTTCCTCAGCAGTTCCTTTATTAATGATGGATCTTCAACCTCCCGTAATGCTTCATGTGATCGGCCGCTTCCTGCCCTCCTCTCCTCATGGCAGATACATACTTTCAGCCAGTAAAACGTCAAACCCTGAATCGATTTCATCCAGGACACACATTACTGAAATGTACAAAACAAACGCATTGACAGTGTCTCAAAGATAAATGTATTTAAATATGTACAACTTTTGAGATGTACAAGTGTAAGATGGCAGGTCAGAAATTAAATCCCACACAGCCGGATTCTGACTTTGCGTCCAAATATGCATACACCCTTTAAAAATAGAATGAATCAAGTGCTAAGCATTTTTCCACATTGTTAAAGTGTACTTTTTCAATAACACCAGAATTTCTTTTGAGGTTGTTGTTAATACATTGTCAAAGATCAAGGAATATATGGCTCAAGGGACAGTTCCAACATGGTGGATGTAATAAGTCCAGGAATGTATTTATAGCCAAATACACAACTGCATACCGCTACAAACCGTACGTCATCAACCGTTAAGAATTATGGTCTTCATTGACCTCAAGATTTGTGATTTCATGTACGGCATTATTTGACTCAGTGTGTGTGTGTACTGTCTCAATGAGTCAGATGACCAGTCTTTTATGATCACACAAAAATTTTAAAATAAACTTTAAAATTAAAAGTCAGATTTGGTAAATGTGCTAACTGTGTTAATTAAATATAAGGACCGTTTATTTATTTTATTTTATTAATACATTTAATTAATCCTATTTAATACAAATAAAATAATACCAACCCATCTACAAACCTCAAAGTCTCCAAAGTTGTTTATAAAAAAAACGAGATGCTTTTTGATATTGTAAGATACATTGGTATTGTAAGCAAATCTATATGAGCTAGAACTACACTGTATGGAAGAATTAGTGTAGAATACTAATTAGATCACATTGAAATTCCTGAGAATCGAACCCGTGACCTTGGCATTGCAAACCCCATGCTCTACCAGTTGAGTTACAGAATCAATAACCTAAATGGAGGGCCATGGGGCATCTTGATCCTCTAGCATCTCTTTCCTGCCACTTGCTTTTTTTGTCAAATCAGCATTTAGCTATTATAAAAACAGATTTACCTTCATTCAGTTTTATAATTGAAGGGCTAGATTTACTAAACAGGGCAAATTAGCTTGAGAGCGTAATTCCAAAAAAAAAAAAGCGCAGATGGCAGTGTTCAGCACGTGATCTACTGACGACGCGCAAATTAAAGAACACGGACGCAGACGGATCATTTCCATAATGACCAATGCAATCTACCAAGAGCAATGCAAATTTGCGCCTGGTTTAAGACATGCTTTTTTGAGGCTGTAAATAATGGCACGGATACCAGTACACTGACTAGCGCAAACCTTAATAAATAACCTTGCATTATTCATTGAAATATTCTCCTCCCATAAATTTTGCTTCTGAAAGGGAAACTCCTACAAATGCATATGCAATAAGGTCAGCCCCAAAAATAGCTCTGTCCATGCCTTTTCAGTGCAAATTTTTCAATGCCTGTCTTTAGCAAATCCTGACAGTAATATTTCAAAAACCAAGAGAGGGTTTGCGCTGGCGCACGGTGTTAGTAAATCTGTCCCTAAATGTTTCACGTTTCTGAATGTCACCCTTTAACAGAAGTTTCCTTTGAAACAACGAAATGTCATTGCAGTGACAGCCTCTCATTGAAATTCAGTGTTTCTTTGTCTTGTTCAATCATTTATTATTAATTCAATTATATTTCTTATTCAGATCGTGAGTGGCTCTAATCTGGGATATTATTGAGATTCTGAATTATTGAGAATACCATTAGAAATCGCTCACCTTGGGGAAAGAATTTGTCGTCTTTGGGAGTTTTATGTTCATCCATTAAAAGTTCCTCATATTGTTGGAGATTTGGAAGCGTTTCGAAACCCACGACAATATAATCTTAACATGGCATCAGTTTTGTGAACAGTTTAAGTTGTTTGGCCACCACAGAACTAGTTACCAACACTTAAAGTCTTGTTGTTGAAACATTTACTTCAGAATACAGAGCGTGACAGGAAAATAAAACTCTCCTGTAGAAGTTACATCCCAGGTTTGACTGGCAGAGTCCTCAGATGGCCTGTTGCACCCTTGTCTAAGCGTATTTGGAGAATGATATCGGTTCTTTGAGTGCATTCTTGCTGACAGGCTTTCACCCACATCCAAAACCACTTTTGTTCTCATTTTGGTGCCCATGGCTGCTCTAAATCCCTGGAGAAACATATTCATTTTATACTGTTCAACCAAAATCCACATTCACAGCAACGTAACAAATGCCACTACTGTGTGGACCAGCAGATTGTCCTTTTATAACTTAAGAAGAGAAAAAGTAATCAAACTGAGAACTAAAATGTATGTGACAAATTACATTTGTCATGTTTTATCTAAATATCACAAATGCCTGATATCTCTTTAACCTCTTTTGAATCTGTAAAATGTCCCTTTTCACTTGTAAATAGGTTAAATATATATATTTTTTTTTTCATAAAACATTTTGAGCGTGCATGTGTGTATTTTACCTTGACTTTAAAGCTGAACTGTGGAATATTTGCACCACAACAGAATTGCAAAAATAATGTTTTCAAAAATTCTTGAACACACCCGCCCCAAACTCACGCCATTGGTTGAGCCTGTTGCTATGTCAGGGTGGTCAGGATTTTTAAACAAACAGAGCAATATTTCAACAGATCCAGACTGTTGACACTTTTAGGGAATTAACCTACAAATGACTTGCTCAGAGTTTTCTCTCCATGTTAAGCTGGGATAGGAGAAAGTATTTACATCCAAATAAAAACCAAAAAAAAAAAAAAAAAAAACGAACCCCTTCAGTCTCTTACCTGCACCAGTGGTGATTTTAACCTTCTTAGGATGTATCTTTATCTTCTCTCCCGTGTATTAATTCATTCTGTTTATGCTTTAGTAATTATTCTTCGGTGGGAAAATCTTTAACGATCTGAAGACCTTAAGAAGTATTCAAAAGCATGATGTTTTAGAGACATTACCAAGACCTTTTTAAATTCTTGGCACTCTTGTATGTTTTTTCAGGGAAAGAGAGGTGAGATTTGGGACACTCATACTAATTTTCCCTCTCTGCAGATGAAAAGTCCGATTAGCTGGAGGAAAATGAAAATATTTCTCATCAACATTAAAAGAAGAGGAATAATTTTGAGGTTTTGATATGGGGTTATAAAGAATTACAGCCGTGTCTGTCAGGATGATTGATTTCAGAATGTACAAGAGGTCATCTTTCATTTCCAACCCACTGAGATAAAGTTGGGAATATGACAGTCTCAATGGCGTTTAAATCAGGGATATATCTGTAACTTGTCTATAACGCTGAAACTAATCCCTAGAAGCAACACATTTGTCTCGGATGAAGCAGTAAAGCCGGTATGAGAACAGTCCACTGCCTTATTAATGAGGTGTCTATATTGCAAAATCATATTCATGTTCTTTTGCCCTATCTATTTTTGCTGCAAAAAGACATTCAAGATCATATTTATTACGATTCTTATTAGAAATATATAACTGAGATCATTTAGATTAATGTTTTTCATGGTGTTTATGTGGACCACGAACAAAACTACAAAATAAGGGCTTAAAAAAATATTTAGTTGTTAAACTGAGCAAAAAAATGCAAGGTTAAGGTTAAGACACACACTTGAAGTACAGAGTCCATCCCTGCGCCCTGTGGTTTACAGTATTTGTTAATATTGGTTCAGCTGGAGACTGCAGGAGCGCGTAGTGCGGAAAGCGCAGCTCAACCCCTTCCGCCCTGCAGCTAGAGCAATCCAGGGCTGCCTGTCACCACGGTGAGTTCCTCTGGGCATAAAGACATGAGCTAATGGAGAAGGAGCGAGCGAACACAGTCTCAGGGGTCCTGTACACACACAGGGTGAAATAGAGGTTATGGAGCTTCTTAAATTTTTAACCATGCAACCTCTCCTCCACTGTAATTAGGCAGATAACCTGTTAGGCGCATGGGGTTCTAACTCAGATGCTTTAAACCTGATCGAAGCTCCTGGCAAATGGAGAAAGAAGTCGAAATGAATTTTATACTGCTTGGGCAATAGAGATTACCCAATTAATGGTTTAAAAAAACCTAAGGAAAAAGAAAAACAAGACAAAAAGAACTTTCCCCTGTGAAGGAGACATGATTAATATTTTACTTTGGTTCAGTACAAAGGGGTTTGGTAAAAAATTTAGATGACGCATGGCCGTCTGTGGCATTCAAATATCAAAGCTGAGCAGAGTGATTGGTTCTATACTTAATTAACATATAAATAGCTTTATATTGCATGCAGTAATATTCATATTGAAGGATTTACACTCAGTTTACACTCATCTTAGATTTTAAAATGCTTTTCATATAGCATGATGAAACCAGTATGACATTTGCATAAATTCAAAAAAAAAAAAAGGCATTAAAGGTCTTGCATTTTAGAACTGCTCCTGCAGATCTCCTATAGGAAATAAACAGGGATTACACAGGCTTCAACCTGATATATATGAAACGCAAATGCTCAGATGGTGTGGATGGTTTTTGTGCTGGCACTAGAGCACATGTATGACTTCAAACCACAGAATTCATGACATACAGCCCCCTATAAGTGCCATCTCCTGTCCTATTTCCACAGACAGTCAACGGGAACAGCAGGTGATGAGTGTGTGAGCTCTTCCTGTGCCGTGAACAGCCAGAGTTCATGTACACACACACACACACACACACACACACACACACACACACACACACACACACACACACACACACACACACACACACACACACACACACACACACACACACACACACACACACACACAAACACACACACACAATGAATGAAATGATGGCCCTACATGTAACATCAACAGATACATGTTGAACTTTAGCGTGAGAAAGTCTCACCTGTTTAGATCTGTTCACTGTGGATATGTCAACTTTTTAGAAAGCTGATACCATGTTAATTTCATTAGTTAACTGTTCCATTAACTGAAATAATCATAAGTAAAAAGATGATAACTATTTAAAAAAATCACCTCATTAAAAAAATAGTTTTTTTATTTTATTTATTTTTTCAGTTCTGACATCAAAACATTCACAGACACACTGCACACACAAAAGTACAATGAACATGGCTACACTTTATGTAACATCAACAGATCACAGGGTGTTGAACTTGCTCAGTTGGGGAAAGTCTCACCTGTTTATGATCCACTGTGGATATGTCAACTTTTAGAATATACAATAGAATTTATTAATTTGGTCATGTGTATAATTCTATAAGACTATCCAAATTAAACCTCATTGAAATCAAAGTTTTTTTGCAATGTTGTCCTGTTTAACACTGTGAAGCTGCTTTGAAACATTCACAGACCACTGCCTGTAAAAGTACAAGAACATAAAGTTGATTGATTGATACCTACAAAAAGATTGATGCGTTTCCCAAAAGCATGTTTAACCAACTATGGTCGCAAGTTCCGTCGTTATCAACATCGTTCAACCAGTCTGTGTTTCCCGAAACCATCGTTCCAACAAACATTCGCAAACAGCATCGCACACTTGTGTGGTTGCAACGACAGCTCTTGACTTGTGGTTAGAAGCATAGTTTCTTGTTTGCATGATATGTGGACTTAATAAGTCCTTATCTTGAGCAAAATAAGCTAGCTGACATTTAGTACAGTCTATATATTTTATTTTGAATACATGAAAATTTAATTTATGTCTTTAAGTTTGTCAAGAGATTTAAAGCACCTTTTTTGAAGAGTGCGCATGTGCGAACGTGCTCTAGTGCGTAAGAACGAGACTATTTTAATCTGGAAAAATTTGTATAGAAATAAAAAAAAAATTCCTCAAGTTCCATGTCCATCATTTATAGCAAAAAAAATCTAGCATGAATTCAATCTCAAATTCATTAAAAGCAATTGCTACTCCACCACCTGTGTGACATCATTAACCAACGTGGTTGAACGACAGATTTGCGACAATACGGTTTCGGGAAACAGTCGTGACTAGCTAGTTAATTTCTTCAACGATGCAACGTACTATGGTAGTTCAGCAGTGAGTAACGTGGTTGTTCGGGAAACATACCCCAGGTTTCTTCTGTGACTACTTGAGCCAACAGTCAACTATCATGAATGAACCAGCTCTAACTTTAGGCTATTTAAAGCAGCACCTGACAGCAAGTCATAAAGTTTGCTGTCCTTAGTCGGTTGGTTTCAAGGACTTGCTGTACATTAAACAACAATGCCTGTGGGACTGTTTCTATGGTGAACAACGTGTGAACTTGTCTCCACTCCACTTCTTCAATGTTTTTAATTAACGCTGATCACTCTTATACTTGCATACAAATACAGACTTAGATCACAACTAAGACGTGCGAGCTGCTGCCATATGGTGCTGTCTGACGTCCAGAAATGAGGCCAGTGGTCCTGTCTGAGTTTTCAAACTGCCCACAGATTGTTCACAATGCAGCATGGTACTTTTGCACTGCCCTGATCTACTCTGCCATCCTGTATGTGTGTGTGAGTCACCTTTCTTGGTTAATTTTCTTCTTGGGTAACTTGCATCAGACATGCAAACTCTGGTTCTACTTTTCCGTTGCTTGTGAAGTTGATTTAATTGTAGATATGGATTGTTTTTAAGGGTCATTCACACAGAAAGCTTTCTTGCATTCCAGCTATGCTATTTTATTATTTTTGCACTCCATCTTGCTGTTTTTAAATACAAAAATTCATTGTGAATGCCCCTTTAGGCAGGTCAGTCTGCCACGGAGCGCATATGAAACAAAAAAACAAACAAAACACATGTGTAGAAAAACAAGATTTTGTGATTGCACGGTCAGTCTTTGTATCCCAAATTCAGATTCTTTGAGGAAACTGTTTTTTACCAAGAACCGTTTCCCAAGTGTTCAAAAGCATATGGAAACACTGCCATCCACTGAGAGTAACTCATCCACATACCCTCCAAACCATCTGTTCCGTGACATGTACGGCTAATTCACAATTCAACAGGAAAGTGGACCATCGAGGTGGACTAATTTAATCAATGACAAATTAATACATTCGTGTAGAGCAAGAGAAGGACAAGGCTGTATAAACTTGCGCCGTGCTGATGGCCAGTCTTTTGTGGCACAATAAAATGAGGTTGCGTTGGTCCACGGTTGTAAATTATTAATTGCTCTCCAAAGCAGGAATGTTTGCTAAACAGTGAGGTCTTCTCTAGTTCAGTTCTTCTGCTTCACTGCTGCAGAACCCTCGGGACGAGACGACTGAACATTTCTGAGAGCCTGTTTACGAACCGTGGACCGTCTGTTTCAGAAGAGCATGCAGAGACTGTGAAGATGCTTCTAATAGAGATGCGATATATGATGAGTGAATTGACACAGAGATGACCACAATGCATTCTCAAAAATAATAGATCAAACAAATACTAAAAACGTCCATTTCATTAAAAAAACAAAGTTGTATTCTTTCTTTTTTTGTATCTCTTCTGTAGATCACCACAGTAGCATTTTTTGAAGATTTGTAATCCAGATTTGTTTCATACAACAATAGGTGGTAAAAGCTAAAAAACATCTGTTATCAATACGACTGTATTTCAAGAAGGTGAGACCGGTTTTAATACATTAACCGCTTAGACATTTGCAGACCATTTTAAGGATTAAAAATGCTATCATACATGACTACTATCACCCTGATGAGAGAGCAGAAGTTTTCAATCCTGAGATATAACATTATCAGGTTAATAAATGGTAACAGAATTGATATAATCTGAATCGGAAGACTCACTTTGTTTAATTTAAATTTAAAGCAACATTATTATTATTATTATTAATCAAATGCATTTTTTTAAATCATATTTTTGAATAAATGCGTTCTGTTTCCCCCAATTTTTAGGGTAAAACTTGACTAATTTGGAAGTAAATTTGGAAGTTGAACTAATTTGGAAAGTAAGTTTGACACCTTTGATAAAGTTTGACAAAGTTTAAATTGATTTAAGTTACTATAGTTTCACAAACCAGTTCACCTTCTATTACTTACAACTCGTTCAGTATTAGGAAAATTAATGAACAAACTATGACTTTCAATCTGGATTAGCTATGATAATCTTTTAGTTTTTAACATTATAGCATTATAACATTGAGCATTATTGCCGGAACTGGTTTCCATGTAGCCATTTTTACAGTCTTTGATGACTCATCAATTTGTGTGTGCATGCACATGGCGACTGAAACGCCAGGTTAGTATTCATTTACATCGTCCTACAAAAGCCACGGTCCTCGTCATTCAACTGAATCCAGGTCATGTATAAAAATGTAAAAAATTCTGTCTTGAATTCTGCCTTCCACCCCACATGCTTTAATCATGAATTGTGGGATAACGTTCAGCGGGAGAGACGTCACTCTGCTGCTCTCCGCTAGAGTCATGTGACACTAACTTTGATCTGCCGGAGAAACGGGTGAAAGCTTCAGGAAAAAATTACCAATGAGAGTGAGAGGGAAAAGAAAACATTGCCCCAGCCAATTATCAAGAGTTATGTTTTATTCAGAACCTGAGCTGGGCACGTGAATCTCCTGTACATTTATGGCTGAAAAAATGAAATGCCTCTTTCATACCATAGCGTTATTTTTCATTTATATTACACACTTGTCTTTCACTGATTTTTGGGAGGAGGTAAAGTATGGACACATTAAAGTAGCTTCTGTTTTAGGTGCAGCCCGCTCAGAAATTCAGCCGGTTTAAGAATGGAAATTTCAGATATGACAATGCCAATGTTAGGGAATTTAATCAAAGTTTGGGGAGATTTGATGTTTTATGATAAACAGTCACAACCCGTCTGCCATTCATATGGGGAAACACTGAAAAGTGAGCTTCTCTATCCTTGCCCTAGCTTTTACTACAGAAATTAGAGCATTTCAGGTTTTTCTACCACATTATTCACCCGGTTTTCAAATACACAAGTGATGCCTCAGAGCAAGCTGGCAACAGCACTATAAAACTACGATGTGCTTTTGGGTGAAACTACAGACATAAATTTCTATGTTCTTAGAAGACAAAATGCATTGAGTACATTATCTGCACTAAGAAGTGTAATCCATGTCGTTGACTACTCTGACATGTTGAGTAGCAGCAGCTTTTTTATTGGCTGTTTTTATTATTTGTTAGTACCCAGAGCATATAATATACATACTATGATTGATTTAAACACTAATTTTAGACTAAATGTAAAGACAGTATTGTGTAATTTTTTGGTGTAAAAGTTCTTGGTAAAATTAAAGTTTGCAATCAGGCAGCGCTGATAATCTTTAAATATTAACCAATTAAATAAAATGTCTACAAACATATGTTTTTTATTTGTTTGCATTTTAAGTACATTAGGGAAAAAAAGAGCATTAAATGAAAAGATTTTTAATAAAGCAGCGCAGACCTGAGATCACATCTCTGGCATAAAGGTGGTGCTACAACACTGCTCTTACATGTGTGTATTGGCGTGTGTGACCCTACACACTCCCGCACACACACTCTCACACATGCACCAACACAAATCCTCACCCAAACACACACTCAGTGTGCGAACATTGTTTTAATGTGGGAAATATTTAGTAAATTATTGCCAGTCTAAATGTGTCTGATTCATTAAACGGATAATTAGGCTCAGTGTTTTCATCTCCATTTCTCTCCCACACACACACACACACACACACACACACAAGAGACTACTGTGCCATTCTAACAGTTTCTCTGTGCGTTTCATACAGAACATTTTAAAATGTGCCTTGTTTTGTGATAAATGCTACTATGATTACAACACAATGATAATTTAACTGTCACCTTTTTGCTCTAAAACAAAATGTACTTTAAAAAATTAATTTGTTCACAAGGTTGTTTCTTTAAGTTTTTTATTTATTTAATTTGATTAATCTATTTGTTTTGCTTTTGTTTTATTGGTCACAGGTTTTGATTTTTATAAAAAAATAAAAGATTTCCACTTTTTGTTCAAATATATATAGTAATTATTTTACACTTTAATTAAATATTTTAAACAAATTATTATTTAAATATGATTCAGCAATTATAAATAAGCTGCAAGAATCTCTCATTGTGTTGCTAAAATGTTAAAAATGTCATATCCACCACAATTTGAGATGTTCAGGTCCAAAGGGCGAAAATGGTACTAGCAGTGATATTGATTATAAAAAATAACACATTCAGATATTTGCGCATAACTTTGCTTTGTTGAATGCAGAACAAAACTTCTGCATTGATTCTTTGAGTTTGAATGGGTAGCAGAAATAAAGCAGCCTGTGTGTAAACAAGATTTCACCTGAAAGAATGGAGCAGAAATTCCTGTGTGATGAAAGCGGCAGAATGATGAATGTGCACTTCATGTACTGAGAAGATTGAGTGATTCTGTCAGCACACCATATGCTTACAATTTATTCCTGCAAACAGACCAGCCAGTTGACACGAGCTCTCAAAGCAGCACTGGCCCCGGACTCACAGCGACACTGAACCACAGTGTTCCTAAGAGAACGACCATAAAACTACGTATGTGTTCATGAGACAAAATGATTTTTTTTTGAATAAATAAATAACTTCCCTGATAATTACAAAGTATGCATGAGAAAAAGTTAATCCAACAACAGTTTGAAAAAAATTAAAGAAATTATAATAATAATCTGAGTAATTTCACAGTAAAGTGAAAGATTAATTACTCATTAATTATGAACTAGGATATAATTATGAATTTACCACAGTAATTAACAAAATCACTATAAAAATTACTAGTTAGAATAGATTTGCAAATGGGGTGGTTGACAAAAATGTACAGTTTTTATTTATTAATTCAAAAACTCAAACACAATTGTTTTTTTATAATAAAGATATTAACAGAACATGCTTAATGGTAATCTCATCAGACAAATAATGTCTTACGTTGGGAAATATTTTACTAGTTGATAAAAATGAATCATTGATGCTGCAAGCGTAACATAAAAGAAAATCATAATTTTTTACAAATAAATATTTGTTTATTACTTTACTTGGATAATTTAAGTAGCTCCCTTAGTTTGTATTTGTAGCAAAAATGTATTTTGTATAATTGTTTATTGCACTTCTTATCCTGAGTAATTTAAACAAGGTTTTGTAGACTTGAATTTCCAACAAACTATTTAAGTTACATTTACTTAAAATATTTACTGCTGGATTTAGCTGATGCAAAGAACCCTTTTCACATGTTGACGACGTATTATTATTATTTTTTTCTATACTGCAGCATAAATCTAGCATTTTTTGTCATATTTCATATTTTATGTTAATTTTATAACAGCGATGTCTACATCAGGTGTGACCGTTATTTCGAGGATGTTTTCTGCTTAATCAATATTACATATTTAAATTACATATTTAAATTAACATGTTGTCACAACTAGCAGCATTGTGGTTTGTCTCTATACTGCTTGTTACATATATCTAATTTTATTGACACTTAGTCGATTAATTTTTTTGCTTCACGGAGACAATTGAGTTGAAATTACTTGAGTGTGCATGTTGAAGACATGTAAAGTCTAGTTGCTCAAACACAAATGAGATGAGTTCAAAAAAAAAAATCCTGGGTTATTTTAACCCAAATTTGGGTTAAATAGGGACAAACCCAACGTTGGGTTGCATTTTTACATTACATTTTTAACCCAAAGGTTGGGATTGTCCATATTTGACCCAAATTTAGGTTAAAACAACCCAGCATTTTTTAGTGTAGAAGTCTAATGCAAATGATTGCCTCATTTTTTTATTTAAAACCAAGTCGATTTTTTACAGTGTAAAACAGCTTGGTGTGATTGCCAAAAATTACTGACAATTTATACATTTACCTTCTATGATAGAAATTAGGTAAATACTATCTAAAACAGACAGTCCTCCCTCTGATAGTCCAGTTTAATTTTTTTCTTTTTTTCTGATTTTGAGATATGCTCCACTTTAAACATCCCTTACTATCTTGAAGGAGGAACATTCTTCTTCTTCGTAAAAGACAAAAACACCATATTGCCAGTTAATATGTTCAGTGTGGGCTGATATTTCCGTATGTTTTGTTCAGCGTTAGTTCTGTTTCTGCAGGATGCTTGAAAGTGTTTGAGAAACAGCTGCATGGTCACCCTGATGTATCTGTTAGCATGTCCAATTGAGCTGAAAGCTTTAATTCCCCATGTCTTGAGGTCCATCCGTTTACGCTTTTCCTGCTGTCTCTGCCAGTAAATACAGTTTTAGAGACAGACGGACCAGCTTTTGCTAACAGGAGGTGTGTAAGTCATGGGCGGACATCAGTTTCAAAAGCCTTTTTGGTTGGTTCGTCAGTTTTCTCTGGATATTACATTTTATGTGCAGTTGACCTCTTAAAGGATCATTGTGTTTTCTTTATAAAGTCACTTTTGATTTTGGTTAGTCTTTTTTCTTAGCTAAAGTTGCGTTTTATTATATGTCATCAAACTGAACACAGCAGAAAGTTCAATGCTCATCTGAGGATTTTGCATTGTCTGTTGTCCATTTTTTCTTACCATTATCTACTTTACTCACATATTCACATTCATCCAAATGTATACAATTGATATGACAAATATATAAAAATGGCTGATCCAGTTAACACAATTGTTCTGAATGATGAATAATTTGGTTCTTGAGTTAAAATTTCTTGAATTAACATCTTACATGTTTTTCTTAGTTAAACAAAGCAGCAGTGACTTATACACAATACAAGTAAACGTAACCTACTTTTATGCTTTTGCATCCCTTTTGAACCTTGAAAGCTCCAGTTCTGAATCTTTGTAACTGCAAAGTGTGTGTGTGTGTGTGTGTGTGTGTGCGTGCGTTTTCCACTGAAGAAAGAATCAGATAAAGGCTTGGAATGAGGGTAAATGATGACAGAAATTTCATTGTTGGTTGAAATATTACTTTAATGCGTGTAGGTACTGGTTCCTCTGAGAAAAGAACCAGAACTAAACGTCTGCAATATTAGTATTGAGGTATTAATGTAATATTGATGGGAAAAAGCAACAGAACCATTTACCAAAATTATCTTCAAAATTCATCATCCTTGCATTGTGTAACAGTAAATTACTGAAGCATAAACTGACTGGCGTTTCTTATCTAAAATCCACACAGTTGGGATGCTATTTTTTTTTTTTTTTTTTAATCTTGGGACTCTTGAACGCATCAATGGTGAAAGATTTTACAGCATTTAAGGACGAGTAGGAACAGATTAAGAGATGTTCTTCACCATTTGCTTCTTTTCCATGCTGTTAACTCTCCCGTCCCTGCAGGCTACTATGACCAGCAAAGATAAACTTCTTTACGGGCCAAACGCAATTGGTTTTTATTATCTGAGATATGATTGTAGTTTAAAAGATTCCTTTAAAAATCCACAACCAATCCCTCCCTTGCTATGGTGAAGATGGCTATATTGACTAAGAGAACTCTACTCAGTAAAAACTCACTTACAGTGATTGTAATATAGAATGGTCATATTGAATTCAGTGGGAAGATGTTTTAATATTCTTTAATAAAGAACAACTATGTCCCTCACTCAGAATTGATTTATTGAAATGAAATCAAGATCCTTGATGAAATGTTTCTATTCTAGTATAGAACTGACTTATTTTCTTCATGCCTTTAAAGAACAATGATAATAACAATAATAATATAATCACATTATATTTTACATATTTGAAATCAAAAGATTCACAAGCAACAATGTTTTGTTTTTGTGTTGTGTTGTTGCTCAATACTAACTGCAATTTCATTATCGGACTGCAGTCTGAAGTTATTGTTACTTCTCTGAATGAAAACGATTTGAATGTGCTATTTTACACTTACGAGAAATGCAGACGGTTTTGTTTTCCCTTTTCTTCCTCTCTCTTTGTGCTCAATTCATTTCTGATTCAGACGCATCTCTCACTTGGGAAACAGAACGCAGGCATTGATATCGCTCACGTTGAGCTACTAGGGAATTTCTATTTGTGTTAGCACTATAGTGGGTTTTGTCACTTGATCATTTGGGCTTTATATTTAGAATTGCATGATTTGACTGATTATTTGAGTGTATGTGTGAAATCATCTTGCTGTATTTCTTCACTTACTAGGTGCTCAATATCTGTTTTTTTTTAAATAGCTTTTCAAACAAATGATTCAGTTTGAATTCCTTAAAGCCAGTTAAAATGAATGAACAAAAATGTCTTGCTATTTATTAGTGAATAGTAAAAAATCATGCTTCTTTGTGTTCCAGATCAAACCCTATAAGCTCTTAGCAGGGGAGGTCTTGAAGGTTTTAAGTGTGTTTATGTGTGATCTCTCACACATCTTTCACACCTTTGTGCTTTTTCAGTTTCATTATTCAGCTGTTGATCCATGCCAGAGTGAACTAGGCCAAAACCAGAAGCAGGAAAACCTTTTAAAACTGTCTTGCAAGTTAACATTTGGCTAATGAAAGGTTACTGGAGTATTTGTCAAACCAAATGGTACACGAAAACCGACAAAAGCCTTACAAAATATTTCGGTCCATACACTCTCAAGAATGTGTTTGTGGTTTTGTAAAGGAATTCATTCTGACCTGTTTTCTTGTTATCATACTTTTTTTACATACACACAAACACTGACACAGATTGGTGTGCCTATTCACACTTTTCACACCTTGGCACCTGCTCAACTTCTGCACTATGGTGGTGTTTACAAAGCCGTTCATCACAGCTGGTGTGGAGGTCAGCTGACGGCCCTTTCGCGAACTTCTGATCACCGTGCGGTAATTAGCACCTTGTTGTTCTCAGAGGTGCCATAGGCAGAGAGCAGAGAGTTGATGCCACTGTGGCGTCTGAACCGGAGAAACTGGCCTAAATCCAAATCCACTTTAACTGCTCTGTTAATGCTCTCAATGAAACCTGAGAGGTGAAGCAAAAATGAATTTTAGTCAGCTGGTGTATCTTGACTGATCAGGGATCTTTATGAAAAGAGAGAGCTTCTGGGGCAAGTTGGGCTGTACTGTTTCTGTCATTGTATGCTTGTTTCATTTTAACTGAAGTGACCGAAACCTTAGATGTGGGACTTTGGTAGAGGCATTATTAGTCATAGCTGACACCCCAGATGTTAAGAGACCACCTCGAGCTCACACAGGCAAACCCATGGTAGGCGTCTTACCAACGACTTACGATCAGTAGTGATACCATAAAGATATTAGTAAAATACTACAGTTGTCTCTGTTCGTTCCTTTTAAAGATCACAGTTTTTTTCTTTCCGTATATCTCACATCTATTTCCAAACTCGTTTTTTAGTTGTGACAGAAAGCGTGAGAGAGAAAGAGAGTGAGTGAGTGAGTGAGTGAGTGAGTGAGTGAGTGAGAGAGAGAAACTAATTAAACCACAATAAATTAATAGTAGAGGAAATTGTCATAATTTCTCTTAATCATAGAAGGCCACCATGCGTTTGGTGCTTTATCAAATAAAATAAAAAACAAAAATTGTCACCCATTAAACGAAAGAAAAATCACAAGTCTCCACAGAGTGTGTTAATTTACTCTCACCCCAACGGCTGACCCGCTGAATAGACAGTTAAATTACCTCCACTGCCCGCTGCCCCACTCTCTTTGATCCAAATAATTGGACATTTGAATAAACCAGAGAGACTTTGCTAATTCCGGCTGGTTCATCTTCATTGTGTGGACTTTATATTCTACCTGAGTGGCTTTAACCTCTTTTTCAGACGGGAAAGTATTTAGTCTCCCTGTCACAGTGAGCGTCCCTTTCAAATTAGATCAATGTTTTCAAAATAGGCCAATTTCTTTTGAAATGACTCCAGATATTCTACTTTTTTTCATGCACAAAAGCCAAAGGCACAAGCTCGATATACATGATATTTTTTGTTTTCCACACATTTAATGTTGTATAAAACTAGAAGCCCAAGTAAAAAAACCTTCTGGAGTGAAATATGTACTCCTTTCCAAGAAAAGGCAACCAGCCTGAAGAAAAAATACAACATCTTTTGTCACCTTTAGTAAAATCTCCTTTGATTTATCAGGAGCCTAGAGCACAGTGAGAGAAAGGAAACAGGCCAGTAAAATAGAGGAAAGATTCTTCCATTACGTGCTACCCCCACCCACCCCACCGCCAACATTTTTAGTACTCGCAGTGTAAGCCAATGTGCACTGTGCAGAGCTGCCTGCAGCCCACATAGACCCCAGTAAAATGAGACTGGTCAGGTCTTAATGTAACCAACAAAAGCCGGATCAAAATCCATACAAACTCAATTAGGAATCAATTTGAGTTTGTGTCAGACAGTCTGGTGCCAACAGAGAGGCTTTTCTATTAGCTTATGCACTAGAAAAATCTCCTTTCATTTAAATATTTCACATGGGTTGCCTGAGAGTATCTGATGCAAGCCACTTTTACCCTTCTTCCTCTGCCTGCCTCACGGGCCAACTCATATACTGGGTATTTATAGAACAGGATGGATGCTCTAATCAATTTCTTTCTTTATTTTTAAGAGGAGAGACATTTCGTCATGTTCCTACTATCCTTTAAATGATGCCACCTTGTTGACATGTACCCATTGTGCCGAGATAAGACAATTTGCGACCAGCTGGAAGAACATCCAACATTATACCAAGAGGCAGCCATTATGAGTCCACAGACTCGTCTCGGATGTCCCTAGATCGAGCTGTAATCTGATTGGTTTGCTGCCCTAAGTGACAGCAGTAAATCCCTCCCTCTTATAGGCTTTTCTGTGGACTATGAACTGATTCAACATGCTGCTCAGGTTGAGTATACTGACTCCGTATACTGATGAGAGTGTTATTGTAGTTGTTAACACATCTTTATGACTATGACAAATTGAGAGCAATCAGGAACAACCACACTGACAATGACCAAACTTTCTCTTCAGATTAATGGGGCAAAAAAAGCTGTAGGGAAAGAAGATAGAAATGTTAATTATGTTCTCTGTCTGGCCTGTAGAGTTGATTTCACAAATCTTGTTTTTGGAGGACATTTCGGTTATTCACAAGCAGGTCTAGGAATCTAGAAGCGGGTCTGTTAGAGAGTCAGCATAAGTGAATTTGACATGACACTGTTGGGTACACCTAAGCGTGACATTCATTTGATTTCTCATTATTTAAAAAAATCTGCCACGTGCTGACCTTTATAAAAAGTTCACTCAAAAACGGTAAATTGAATTGTTTATTCACTCTCATAGCATAATAGAAACAGATGCACACCAACATTTTTGAAGAATCTTTCAGTTATTTTTCAGTATATATATATATATATATATATATATATATATATATATATATATATATATATATATATATATATATATATATATATATATATATATATATATATATATATATATATATATATATATATATATATATATATATATATATATTTCTTTCTTTCTTTTTTTTACGACTTTTGAAATATATGCTGTATACACTGAAAATCTTCAGCTCTCAAATCAAATATGGCACCTATGCCTCAGGTTGGACGTCAGTAACATCAAACCTCATTGGTAACCTAATATTTCGGTTACCAATTTTCTTAACCATTAGGCTAATGTAGGTGACCGGCTTGGCCCCCCAAAAGCCAAGGGTCCCCTAAATGTTCAGCGCCGACGTGCAAGTGTTTATTGTGATTTTTGTTACCACGACAAATGTGCTTCTTGTGTATCCTGCTTGTAGCAAATGACAATGTTATGCATCTGAATCTAAATATCGAGCAACAGTGCGTATTATAATTTTACTGTTTTAAAATGATGCTCGCTTGTTTCTGTGAAGGACCGAAGTAGAGGACACATGTGTGGTTAATTTCCACACAGGCATTCAACTCTGACACCTCATTGAAAGTGCTTGTACATATGTATTTCTTCTTCTTTCTTTCTTTGTTTTTTTTTTTTTTTGGTAAAATAATACATTAGTGTGTTAAGGTAAAATTTGTATATATTTTCAGTTTCATTTAAATTTGTAGTTAAAATAAATACAAATGAATGTGTTTTAAAGTTTAGAATTACAGTGAACGTACCCCAGAGCACCACATGTCCAACCTACTCTAATATTGACCTGAAAATTATGATATAATAGACAGTTCCATGTGTGATTTCACCATATAGCCTTCTGCTGCTATTTCGTGGTGTAAAACAAGTGGTCCACAATATTAAAAGAGAGCCATTATAACATTTACATGAACATTTTTGAAATATTGGACACAATTATGGGACACTGTCATGCAGCAGCAAGCATCACAATAGAGAAAAGAACCTCAAGGTTGATCCAGGTAAATGTGTGCAATTATATAGGGCCCCATTCCTATATTTTACCTAGGGCCCTCAAATTACTAAATCTGCCTGTGGATTTAGAACAAATAAGGCTAATTAAATAATGTTAAAATAGTCTGGTTTTTTTTTTTCTTTGTGAATTAATCTTTTAAGGTCTTAGAAACCTTTACACCGTTCCAATGCTTCCCACCTATTACATTCCGTCTTCATTTTATTTATGTATTTATAAAGTCAAGCAAGTAGGAGCCTTTAAAAAATAATCTTGGTCTTAGAATGAACATCTGCCCTTGTACTATCCCATGAACAAGAGAAAGGGAAAACGTTATGGACAAAATCTTAAAGTATGTTGTTTTTTACTATAAGGCCTTTATGATTACTTGGCCCAGCAGGTGTTCATTAAATGATCAGGTTGTTTATTGAAAAAAAGGACCTGACACCATTTTTATTTACAGTTTGGCATACCATTCGGTTTTGGCAATTCAGGTTATATTTTTAAGATTTCACAGTATTTCCACAA
The DNA here is from genome assembly GCA_023029165.1 of Gobiocypris rarus. Taxonomy (NCBI): domain Eukaryota; kingdom Metazoa; phylum Chordata; class Actinopteri; order Cypriniformes; family Gobionidae; genus Gobiocypris; species Gobiocypris rarus. Next base: position 26,252,891 of record CM040931.1, on the reverse strand, counting down.
GCATATTCTCCAGTCAACATCCACACAACCTTCCTGTTTGCGTTCTGACAGTGATTGTTGAAGACGTCCATTTCTCATTTCTGTGTATCACAAGGTCGGCCTGTCACAGATCAGGTGCTTTATCATACGCTGACAGCCGCTTGTTAAACCCATTGAGTTATTTCAGTTTGGTAGAAGGTGTGGCACGCTCCTGTGTATTACTGCATATTTTCATAACTGGGTTTAGCCGTTTGGTAAGCAAGCACTAAAGGTTGGGACAAAAGAAATTTTGACGGCCGGGAAAACAGCCCAAAGAAATCACAAATTTATCATCCATTGATCAGATCTGTATAGATTTCAACTGCAATAAAACCTGCAGTATATTAAAGTATCCAGACTGCTCAGGCTAGGGATGGCTAGCTCCACTCAAGTGGAGCCACAGTGGCATTAAAACGTGAGTCATTTCATTAAAAACTGGCGCTCTGTTGTATGGTTAGCGGTAACCGATGAGAACCCCAGAGCAGCCCCTTTTCTAGTATTGGATATAGCTTTTGTTTTGTACTGTATTGTATTGTACTCCTCTTTTGAACCAATTAATTAAAGGCCCTTTAATATTCTTATATACTAAGCATTTAAAAGCATTAGGAATTTCACTTTTATGTAATTCCACATAATGCTTTTACTATGTCATACTAAAACTGAAGGATTAATGCATAAACAGAAAGATCACAGTGATTAAACACTGGGAGTAATCATCTTGGGTAATTATGAAAAGATTAGTGTATGGAATTCAGAGAGACGAAAAATGTAGGGATCCGCTTGAGATCAAGAGAAAAGCATGAAAGTATAATATAGAGAGTATAGAGTATGGAGAGATCAGTGTGGGGAGTCTGCATCCGAAATTGCATACCATATATTGGTGAAAAACAGCATGTGAAAAGAGTAGCATTCCCAAATTCACGATATTCTTAAAACAGTAGGCATAAAAGCAAAAACAGATAATTTACTACTACTTCAGGCGAGATTGTGAATGGCAGTGAAGTGACACAAGTCACGTGACAATGACAACATGATGGATCTAATATACATGCTTCTCACATTTATACTAGATGAATATGCATACTTTTTATTCATCCGCAAAGTCAGTACAGTAGCACTTTACATTAAGGTTCCCTTTGTAAAAGGTTTATAAAGGTGTTTGTTAATGACTTATAGCTCATTTACAAATGCATTATAATTTGTTGATAAGCAGTTATAACGGCATGAATAAAAAGGTTCACTTTAATGCAATACCTGCCAAATAGTGAGCCATTTTTAAAAAACAAGCACAATAACTTGATGAGATATTAATAATTATTATTTTAATTCAATATTAATTACTTGTGAACCTTATGTCACGTTATACAAGGGACAAACAGGTGCGAGGATCCACCGGCACAGTGTCCACCGGCACACGATCCACGGAACTGGGACCACCGGAACTGGGACCACCGGACTAGGAACCACGAACACGATCCCCGGGACTGCCTCTGGGGGCTCCGAGAAAGTCCTGTGCTTCTCCCAAGCCCTCCAGAAGGCCACCATAAAGTATCCTGTCACAGCCCTCCAGGCCATGTCCGGACTCGGGACCACCGGCTCAGGAATCCCCGGAACACGATCCACCGAACTGGGACCACCGGCTCACGATCCACCGGAACTGGGACCACGGCACAGTCATGGAGGAAGCCCTCCTCTGCTGAGTCCTCATAGTATGGTCGGATCGTTCTGTCACGTTATACAAGGGACAAACAGGTGCGAGGACTCAAGTGCAGTATAAGGGGATTTATTTACAAAATAAAACATAAACACAAACAAAAACCCACAATGGGGCAAAACACATAATCAAAAAGACACAAATAAACACAAACACATACCAACTGGGAAATCACGGGGAAACGGGAGACAACGATCCGACTAGGACTGCAAACACACAGGAAGTTATAAAGGGGAGAAATCAAGCTGGGAATGAGGGAACACAGGTGGAAACCAATAAGGAGATAACAAGTGGGTGGGATCTAACAATGACAGAGCACATGGCCTAACATGACAAAACACCACATGTGCAACACGAGACAGGACAGGCAATTGACACCTTAAGTGTAAACATATGAACCATTTATTAATGAGTTACAAACATAAGTAACCAATCACACACATAGAAATCATGTTATACTGTATATACTGCTGCGGATAGGCACCAGGAGATTTTTTGTAGAATATTTTGGGTATAACTTCTGGTAAGGAACATTTTAAGGAAAGTGGCAGTCATGAAACTGCAAATACAACACCCTTCAGTCTCACTATGATAGTCTATTTTTGCTTCATCATGAAATATATCAGTAATCTGGTTTCGTGTTAAATAAGTTTGAATAAATAAAAGTAAAAAATGGTTCACTTTTTGGCAGGTATTGCGTTAAAGTCACCTTTTTTTTATCAATGCAGTTATAACTGCATATAAACGAGTTATAATGCATTTGTAAATGAGTTATTAGTCATTAACAAACACCTTTTATAAACCCTTTACAAAGGGAACCTTAATGTCAAGTTTTATTGAACACACAGAGAAAAAGGATGTCAAAATTGCACCCTTAGGGGTACAACAGCTTGTCACTGGGGCAGTACCCTTAAAAATACATTTGTGTACCTTTTTACCCCCACCCAAAAAAAAAAAATCATAGTGGTACCTTAAGGTGTGTACTTGTACTCTAAGGTAATATGCACCTTTAAAAAATTTACAAAGATGTCCTTTTAAAGGTACTGCCCCAGCGACAAGCTGTTGTACCCCTAAAGGTACAATTTTGACATCCTTTTTCTCTGTCTGTAATTACTTATTCAAAAGAACTACCAACTCGGATGCTGGATTCAGAACCGCATACTAGGACACTGCACATACAACGTTTATCATATCTTTCTATGGCAGAAATAGTAAGAGTGATATGCTAGTATGCACTTCCATATTCAGCAAGAGCGTATTCGATTTCAGACACTTTCGGATGGTGAGCTTAAAATGAGTATAGTGATATGCAGAGTTAGTAAGGAGCGATCGGAGTGAATATGCTGAGAGTATGGAGAGATCTGAATGAGGAAAGAGGGAGATCAAACTGAGTATGCAGATATCTCAGTGAGTATGGAGATATCTGAGGTATGGATGCTCCATGGGGAGTTTTGAGAGAGTTTGATTTTCACTATTGATATAGGTAATGAAAGTAGGGCCTCGTGATCCTGTTGGCTTTTTCAGAGGCAGTATTGTAAGACCATTCAGTATAGAGAGATCAGTACAAGAAAGATCAGAGATCGGACGGAGTATGTAGAGATATGGACAGAGAGGTCTCTGAGAATATATAGAGATCAGCATGCCTACGAGAGATTAGTGTAAGTAATTATACAGAACTTGCATGCAGTGAGCGGTCTCAGGATACAAAGATCAGTGTGGGTGTGGAATAATCAATTCACACTGCTGCTAATCAGTTTCTTGGTTCGTGAATTGTAGCTGCATATTGATCATGTGTTCAGCATGCTGAGATGGAGTGTTGTATTTCAGTCTTTTACTACTTCCAATAGACCATATGGCATCGTTTAATGCTCTGTGATATTCCAAAAAAAGGCAATATTCCACAAGAGAGATAAGAAATCATTATACATTTAATTTGAAAGGTCCTTCAAGATTTGTCAACCGTGCACACAATTACAGTATGCCTATCCCACGATTCCAGCATTCTTGTACAAATGGAAAGAACGAGTCTTGAAATCAGGGCAATGATCCCTAAGTTCGTGCCCAAACATTTAGGGACTCGGGACCTCAACCGAAGAGCGCAAAACTGTGAGTCAGACCAAGTCATGGTGGTTGCCGGGAGGAATGAGAGTGAGAGAGAGCGGAGGATGAAATGTTTCCGAGTTGAGTGATGGTGAGGAAATGCAGCTGGGCTCTAGGGACCCGCTGCAAGACTTCATGATGGTTCGGGCTCCCAGTCACCTGAGCTCGGCTTCTGTCTGATACCAGAGAACTTTGCTGACAAGCAGTCACTCAAAGGTGCAACCAAGCCTTTCAACAGCTGCCCGACGGCGAACCATAGAGAGAATATCCACTCCGAAAGGCCCGGGCATGCTTTTGTCAATAGGGCAATTATTGCAACTGGATACGCACATGAGTTTAATGCTGGATTTATTACTAATTGAGGCTGAAATTTCTGGGGGGAAAAGCAAAAGGGCTTTCATAGGATTTCTTAAAAATTAGTTAAATAATTTGTGGGCTTTCTGCTTCCTGGCATGTATAGGGAGCCATAACTGACAGAATGAAAATCCACTGAAATATGTACAATGTCAAAGGAATGACATTTCTTGGCTCTTGGCTTCATATTCAGCTTTGCAGTTTCACATATCTGCAATATGACATTCTTTGGAAATACTATAGCTGTGGCACTCGTCAAAACACACAGACAAATCTGTGAGAGCTAATTTATTCTGTGGATAGACGGGCAAGGAAGGATTGACAATCTACTCCTTCAGATTCACTTTGTTAACACTGATGGCATTTCGGAATTCTATGCAATTCGGGGAATTTTACCAGCACGGCAATAGGTTAGCTCCGTTAGACGACTGTTCAGAGGAAACCGTTTGACTGGAGAGTGATGTGATTGGTTATGTCATCTGCCGCACACGTTTCTTGACTTTGTTACCAATAGTAAACTAATTTGCTTTGAGTTAAGTAACTGCTGACTCATCATAACTAGTCCCCAACCCCCCCCACAACCCCCCCCACACACACACCAAATCAACAGGAATATGCATAAAAGAACATACAAAGGTATACCTGTTTATAATAGTGGTCTTGGATATGCAATCCTAGATCTCTTTTCTATGGAACTAAGACAAATTCCAACCCAATTCCAACAGATCCCACCTAAGTAAATGAACTAGAAAATAACGTATTACTAAATTGAAGTCCAATGAAGCAAAAATTGCTACATACAGTATATGGACATGGAAAGTGGCAGCAGATTTCTGAACGAAAGAACATACTGCTCATCACAGTGCAAGCAGGTTTTCATCAGCTGAAAGGGA